>VWZP01007503.1:97485-291681 GCA_013396995.1 Dicaeum eximium | reverse complement strand
AAAAAAAAAAAAAGCACATAAGAATTTTCCTATTGATATTAAAACTAAGTCTGGAAAGGCTGCAGTCGAGCCCTCAGGCATGAAAAACCGAAGTCCATCATACTTCCCATCTGTTTAATCCTGAGATTACAACTTGGGCATTAGAACTGCCCTCAGAGGAGCCTTTAGTACTGCACATCCAACTCATTCCTGGTACAGAGAATTTCAACATTCCCTGCCCATGTCTGTACATGGTCAGAGGACATCCAACCATCTGTGACTGGTCAAGCAGAAGTGACCCAAGGGTAAGCACATGAGCAGGATTTTGACCTTTCCAGTCAAAAAAAAAAACCAGGTAGAATGAACTAAGGAAAGGTGATGAAAGATTAAAGACTTCAGTACTGGAACTCTAAAGGGGAGAGGAAGTAAAGGAAAAGCAAAGAGCACTGAAGAATATTTAAAATTAAATTTAGACAATATTATATTCTATTTCCCTCCTGTCATTAGCTGCCAGCAAGATCACTTTTTTCCTTGGCTTTGACATGGATGTACTCCTCCCTTATGCCATGCAGATAAAGTATTACAACAGTAACAAGATCACAGACAACAACCACAACTGCACCCATCTTCTATTAAAACAGACACATCAACAGACTTCCCATTCTGATGAAGGGAAAAAAATGGTCCTGGAAAAGGGCTGAAGCAGGGGACAGGAGAAGAATGACATCTATTCACTCTGTGACCTACAGCAAGCATTTATTTTGGTGTGGCATTGCCTCCATCCATTTGGAAGGAAAACCTTCCAGAGGTAGGGAGCAGGGAGGGCTCATGCCTCGCTTCACAGAGCCCCAAGCTTTGCAAACAGAAGGGTGTCCCCCTCCAGGCTGTCCCCCTCTATAGGGGCAGGAATACCTCTACATCTGGGTGACATAAATATTGGACACACTGAGCACCCACTTCCCTGTTACAATTAGGTATATCTAATTATGGTACATAATTACTCATGACAGTGTTACTCAAGAAGTAGCATTGCAATTCCCTATCTAGAAAAGAGCAACGCATGTGGAAGCCATTCCGTAGAATTCCCCATTCCCAGGAGCCAGCTGAACTTTGTTTTTCTAATTTTGTCATCTTCCATTTTTTTTATGTGAATGTCACACAGGAAAAGCAGCCCTAGAAAAGTGGGACTGCTTATTAAAGTCTAATTAACCAAGTGGAAATCACTCATGTCTGCTGCATCAGACTCAAGAGCTTCTTGAGCTGCTTCTCCATACCTACAAACCTTACTGATTTGTACAATTCCTAGACAGAATTTGGATTCTGTAGGAACAGAGATTACCTTCTACCTCTTCTTGACCACAGGTTGAGGAAAAGAGTGGAAATTGAAAGTCACTAAGGCAGCTGGACTCAGAAGGCCATTTTTCTCATTAAAATGAAGTGAAGCACTAAGAAATGAATTGCATGTGGTTCATGCACTAATAGTCAGGTAATTGCAGCAGCACTTTGACATTGGATTGCCACAGTGCACACTTCACTGAGTGCTGGGTTACACATCAAGCAGCCTCCCAGACAGGGACTAATTGAAGAGCCAGGTGTAGCACTTCACCAGCAAAAGGAGGCTGGCAAGAGATGAGGCAATTACATATATAGTATCATATTGCTCAAAGAAATAGTGCTTTTTTTCTTGCATTTCAAAATGCTACAGCTTCTATATACTTTGCATATGAATGCTGAGGCTGTTAAAATATTGGTGAACCCTGAAATAGCATTCTCAAGTCAAGGTTCCAATTCATAGTGGATGAGGGTGGCAAAATAGAAACTAATTTTTTGGAGAAAGCAGGTTTTTTACTTTTTTGGGCATTCACCTACCTTTATGTGCCTGCCAAGAGAATTACTGCCTCCTTAGATTCCCCAAATCTCTGACACATAGGAGATCTAAGAGCATAAGCTGACTGTTTTAACAGGGTTTAGCGTCAAATTATTTGCTGAAATATAGATGTGTTAATATTGAAATGAATGCTTTTGTTGCAAGGTTTCCCCCTGCTCAGACTTCAGAAGTCATGGTGTGCTGCATCAGAATGAGGGGATTTTAAAATGATCTGCCTGCCTTCCCCACTCTCTGGGTAACTAGATACACATGTACTGCATAGGATGGATTGGTTTTTTGTCTTCTGGTTTGGGTTTTTGTTTTTTTGTTTTTTTTTTTTAAATCAGTCAGGGAATCAAGAAACTGCAGCTGAGACTGGAATGTGGCACCTTATAAATAAGGCAGGAGACAAGATGCACTCTGATGGCTGAATACAGTAAGGTTATTCAGCTCTAAGCCTGCCTAATCACTGAAGTCAAGTGTAATGAATTTACTGGTGTGATCAAGGCCCGAGGGGGGGAATTTTCCCCTTTTGCACAAATGGCACCACACGTGGGCCAGGAAATTCCTTGGCCAAGGTAGGGGATGTTGCTGCAGTGCAGATGTACAGGGGAGGAGAGAACACCACTCTCTGGGGCAGCACCACGGTGCTGGAAACAGCCAGGGAGGGGAAGCCCCTGAGCTCTGGTACCTGCAGGGGATCTCGGGCAGACACTCCAGAGAAGCCCAGTGCCATGGCAGAACCTGGAGTAAAAGCAGCCATGGTCACCTGCCATGGTCACCTGGAGTAGCTTGCAGCACATTACTGAGTTGCTGTTGCAATCAACAGATTTTGGCAGGCAGATCATGGAATTTTAAGGCTGTAGCGCTCCGTTGCTAAGAAAAATAGTTGTTAAGAAAGCAAAATGAGAGGATGAGTACTACAGTTTCCTAGAGCTTCACATGCATCCAGAAAGGCACAGGAATATAAACTGTTGCCAGGACTGCTGAAATGTCCAAAGATACTCACATTTGATGCTTTGGACTAATTATCAAGTTAATAACCCAGTGTCACTTTGGCTCAGATTCACTGAGGAAAATAAAGCGAGGAAACAATATCTTGTGAATGGAAAAGAATAGGTAAAATGGAAGTCAAATGTTACTTTTAGCAAGCTTAAAAACAAGTCTTATAAAATACTTCTCTATAGAGTTAGTTTGATGCAAAAGCAGAAAAAAGTGGGGGAAGGAAAATGATACACCTCAAATAGATCAGCACAAGGAACTGCTTTTTTCTTGTAGTACATAGGACAGAACTTCCTTGGTTTTTTTTCAAGGCATTCAAATTTCTAGCATGCCCATACATTTCTTGAGTACTATTAAACTCCCAGAAAACTTGATGCTACTGATGTAGCTTGCCCATTTCATACCCCAGAGACAGATCATGTCAACATACTTGTGTCATCCTGGAAGGGTCAACACATCAGCATGTCCCACAGAAAGCATCTGGGATGGCTGAAAGGAAAATAGCCACCTTCTAGATGAGTTTGTGTTATAAACTTGCACTACCATGCGTTTCACCATCACAGCAAAGACAAAAATGAGCTATAGAGGCAATAAATATTACTGAAAAAAACTTCGCACAGCCACGCCACCAGAAGAACTATGTGCCCCATCTATTCTTACACAACAGCACCAGTCCAGCAAATACACCTGGGAAGATCAGCGGCAACAAAACATTGATTTTGTACTATTTTCTTTCTCTGTGGTTCTTCTGTATGACAGTCCTCATGCAGCAGGGGACATCTCATGTAGGCTGAATCCAGGCTACAGCACCATGAGTTGAGACTGAGCAATTCTACTGCTGCTGGGGAAAACCAAGAGTGACAGGTCTCAGTAAAAACACCTACAGACATCCTAAAGTGCTAACACACAGACAAGAAAGGCACCGCATGAGATGATGAAAAAGCCACTGGAGCCTGACACCTGTTTTGTAACAGGCAAAATTTGCCTTGAACTCCTGTTTTACATAACCAAAAACTCAGCCTCACATCTCACAGTGTGGAGGGATGCCCAGAGAAGTTGTGGATGACCCATCCCTGGAAGTGTTCAAGGTCAGCTTAGATGGAGCTCTGAGCAGCCTGGTCTAGTGCAAGGTGTCCCTGTCCATTGCTATTCTATGCTAAAATAAGTGAAAAATGTGTGACATCATGCCTTGAATAACACATAAAAGATACCTCTAGGACTGAAACATGAAATAACAAGAGTAACTGATGCTATTAAATTGCAAAATTAAGTTTATTTTATCAACATTATAAATACTTTCTTTCCCTCCATTTATCCCTCCAAAATGAGATAGTAAAACCAGTACAATGGAACAATTCAGAAGCTCCTCAGTTCTACTGAAAAAGGTCCCCTTTAACAACAAATTAAAATGGAAAATGACATTCTGTCAGTCCAGCAATCTCAGTTCTGAGCATCTCTAGGGACTTTGTCATCCAAATGGCACAATTTCAAGTGTGTTCGCATAGGTATGTGTGCACCTATATACATGCATACTGATTTTTATAAATATACATATATATAGTAATATACACACATTAACAGACACAGCCACTGAACAGATGCTTTAGCAAATTCAAATGTTTTACATGTAATTGAAGTGGACTCCCAGCTGCACACTGGAATTTGGGCCCTGCCCAGTGCAGGCACAGTTGTACTGTGCTAATCTAGACCCCAAGTGCTCCAGAGATTCAATACATATGTGTCACCTTTAACTCTGCAGAAGTCTGCCTGCTTCTGGTAATCCCATCACACTTGAAAAGGATAAGGAACAGTCCTGCAGCACCCTGGTCCCAAACTGCCCTCAGTGAACCAACTTCTGATATTCCTTGCCAGGCATGAGCCATTGTGGGAAACAATAGGTGTGCTCTGTTACCTACAGATACACAACATCACCAGTATCTAGTGCATCATGTGTGAGGGCTTTAGGACATCCCAACGTTAAAGGCACTACATCCAGCCCGTTCCTGCCTTACCTCCAGTGCTGGGGGTTATTTTTATCATGCAGCAGCTGTCTCCTGCTGAGCACAGGCACAGGCAGCTTTCCAGAGACACAACAGGCTCACTCTGACCATACCAGCATACTCCAGCTTTCAGTGGAAAAGGCAAGCCACGCTCTCTAGTGTGCTCTGAGTCCCTCTGAGCAGTCCAAATGGCACAAAATTGCTTGGGAAATGTGCCCACCCTGACAAGCTGCTCCAGAGCCAGCCAAAGCTGCAGGCACTTCCTGGGTACCAGGGATGAGCTGACGAGGGGAGGACAACTGGGGACAGAGGGACCAGCAGCAGCTCCCTCATCATAATCCACATCTGGCCTCTGGAGGCTACCTGGGATTAAAGCAAGCCTTTACTGCTCCATGGGACTAAAGGATCACAGGCTCAGTGACCATACTCAGCTTGGCCTCAGCACAGGACAGAGCCAGGCTCCTGTGCTATTGAAACTTCCTCCATTTCTCAGATCAGTAAAGTAAACCAAATAATTAAAGTGATGGTAACGTAATTCTTATTTTCATCAAATGTATAGAAATATTACAGTAATGTCTTTTCTCACAGCTGGGAAATGATGCAAAGCCTACCATGAAACCACAGTGTGAGGATCTTTCCTTGTGGAAATATCACATACACCAAAACTATATTCTGAGTTTTTATTTTAACAGTTGCCAAATTCTGTTCTAATATATACACGTACTTATTTTCTCCGCAAGTCCCTGGATAATTATCAAGGGAAGTAATTTGGCTTTCATATTTTATTGTTTTAAATGATAAAGATAAAGACAGAAAATAAGACAAAATACATTTCATGTCGCCATTGATCTAAAGATTACAAATATATATAGTTTCCTTCCAGTGGAAGAAATACTAAAGAAATATTTTGCCCATATCAAATGAACTTTTGAAAAGAAGAAAAAATAATTAAAATATATTGTTCAGCTCCCCCCTCCCTACCACAACAATCACTCATGGTTTAAAAAAAAAAAAATTGCATTCATTTGATTTTCTCCACTTCTACCAAAGAAGAAAAACTTATCTGGATAATGACCTGAGTTATTTTCATGGTTTCCAAATGTATGTAACCCATATGATCACCATCTATCAGAGAGCTACCCTTAGCAAGGCATGTGAAAACAAACACTGGTGACTCTTTTGAATCAAACAACCAAAGCAAAATTCAAAAATGTATTGCAAGAGTTATGCCAAAAGTCAGCCAATAGTGCCTTCATGGGCACTGGTCTGACAAAGTAAAAGTGGAAGCTCTGCTATTTCATCAGCTGAGATATCTGTAGCAACTGGAAACCCAAAGGTGAAACATTTTGTTTACGCCTGTGTATTTGTTTGCTTTCTCTTCTTTTATGGTTATAAGACAGAGAACAGATGAGTAGAGAAGACACAGCTGGCCTTTAGAGCAGCTAAGCTTTACATTTCAAACCTATTGTGGGTAACAAGGCAAAGAGCTGCTGCTTGTCCTTCCCAGGGACAGACTCCCAAAGCTTTGCTTTCCTGGAAAAATCAGGTCATTTACAGGTTCAGCCAGAGAAGGTTTTCCCATTCCCAGTGTGACCAGGCCAGTGCCCATTTGTCTGTGGGCAGCAGCGAGCCCAGGCTGGCTGCTGGTGTTCCAGATCTCCTTCCTCCCTCTGGCTGTGCTGCAAAGGGAACTAGGTCTGTCAGTCACTCCATCAGAATTCCCTCAGTCTCGCACAAATCTCTCCCCAGTGTAAACCCCATCTTTTCAGAAGTAAAGAACAGCTATCAACTTCTAGGCAGGCCTGAAACCTGAGAAGAACTGCACAAAAGTGATACAAGAAACCTTCCTGATGACTTTCTGTTCTGCCATTCAGCATGGTATATCCCATATAACAGCTCCTTTCCATACAAATGCCTGTCTCATGAGGATACCATGCCCAGCAATGATGAGGTTGGGCTTTGTCACTGCTGTAAATCTGACCATGCCCCACACCCTGGGAGACAAGGCAACAAGCAGCAGACTCTCAGAAAGCAAGGAAACTCCGTGGTGGCTGAGTACTGACAACACAGCTTCCGAGAGGATGGCAAGGGAGGAAATGTAGCTGGTAAAAACACTGGATATTTCTCAAGGGCATCCAGAGCTCCTCAGATATTTTGCTACTGCCTGACCCTTTGTGAAGACAACACAGAGATAACAGGTAATATTTAACTGATGAGAAGTGAGGGGAACAGGAGAATAAAAGCAATGCAGGAAACTGTAAGGTTGGAGGAGAGCCTGGTTGGGTGGCTTAATGTACCAGTTAGTTCGGATTGTGTTCCCCCACACCCTCTTTACTCTTTCCTTTTCTTTTTTTTTTTTAATAAATTGTACAGATGAACATGGGAGAAGTTCATGCTACTTGCTGGAAGCAATAAAGGTAAATTTTTGTGGCCTATGGATTCCACAGACCTTTGAGTGTCCCACCTCATCCATCATGGGCTAACTTATGGAACATAACCGTTCCACGGCAAGACTCAGTAGCCCTTAGAAACTGGTGGCATGTCCTCAGGTATTTTCCTTGAGAGTGAGAGACACGTGGATTCCATCAGCTTCCTCCTCACACGATGCCCGAGTGCCGTCTCGAGATTTCCAGGGATCCTCTTGGACATTTTCAGACATCAGACTGCTGTCTCTAGATCCTCGTGGGAAACCATCTGATAGTTTTGTCGACTCTCCAGGTAGGAGGCCAGATCTGGATCACCAGCTTGCTGAGCCCTGTCACGAGGGGTCTTACCCTGTAATAAGAAACATGAAGAGAAAGTCTTGTGTTAACACGTTTAGAACAACAGATGATTTCTAGGCAGAAGATGATTAACAAGTCAGAAGTCCCTTGTCTGGGTTTCATCTGTTTCAGAAAACCTTTTGAAACGTACAATTCTGTCATCTGAACAAGAGATGATAGGATCATAGATCATCTGTCTTCCCATTATAGGCTACCTCATAGAGCCCAAGAAAGTAGAAATTGGTTTTAATTTCCTGGCTTCTGACTCTGGAGTCCAGAGAACCAGCTCACTCTCAGCTGCTGACCACAGGGTGCTTGTGCTCAGAAACTCCAGAGAGGCAGCTTCTGGACCACGTTCCTAAGCAATCAGATTGTTGAAATGACAGAATATTCCTTGGATTTCATTTTACCCAGGTTTCTTTCTCAGTCAGGCTTACACCAAGAGAGTGCTGTAGTTAGTGTCACATCAGCGAGCATAGGGGCAAGCCAGGGCAGAGAAAATAGTTAGCCATCCTTACAAAGCAAGTCAGCCACAACAATCAAGCCTCACAGATGCTGTGCAATCAGAAGCCAAGGCTCCTGCAGGTGGTCCTTGCCCACAGGCCTCTCTTTTGACCACACAGGAGGAGGATACTGCTGTGCCATGGAGATGTCTCATTCACACCCAATGCACCCAATAGTTTGAGGCCAGGCTCTCACTATGGTGACAATGACCCACGTTGGGGACTGAAGCCTCTTGTACTTGTTTAAATCAATACAGTTTTCTCTATAAAAACAGCTTGTTCAAAAGGAGCTGCCCTCGGCGCACACGGGGAAGTCTCAGTCATGCAAACAGAGGGATGGATGCTGGTGGGTCTGGCTGGGCTGCAGGGGTGGTAAGAGGCTGAGGGAGCTGTTACCTTGGAGTCTGTCTTTCTGAGAGAGGCTCCCGCATCCACCAGGAGCTGGCAGACGGCGCGGTGGCGCTGGCAGGCTGCCTTGTGTAACGCTGTCTCCCCCCTAGAGCAAAGCACAGAAACCAGCCGTGAGACAACCACACCAATGTGCATTCACCAAGCACCAGGGGCACAGCAAAGCCTCAGAAGGATGCTGCATTTCTGCAAGGCTCCCTCTTGCTGGCAGAGGTAGACTTGTGCACTCTGTCCCTTAGCACCTACATCCTTTGACTCAGTGGGAAAGCCTGCAATGCACAAATAGCAGACGGAGAACTTCTGAGGGATGGGAAAGAAGCATGCACAGATTTTCTGTATTCAGGGGGCTGAATGTCACATTCCCATCAAACCACCAGCTCTGTTAACTGCTGCAAAGGCAAACTAGCCACCTTCTTATTTCACAGCAGCCAAAACAGCAGCATGGTTTGTTTCTTCCTGCAATTTCTTCCCTCAACCTCATTCTTGGAGTCATCCTAGAAAAATCCTACCCATCACAACTGTGACTGGGGCATTTGCTGCCCCAGTTCTGATACCCTGCTCTCTTGGCTGTATGAGAGCAAGAACTCCCATGGGTTTTCCACCACTGGACTGCTGAGCTTCTGGGGAAGATTAAATACATGCTTTTCAGAAGAGAAGACCGTGTAGTGGGAGCACATTTGCTGCAAAGCTTCTCATTCAGACAGGATTCTGAACCTGACTGAAACGGACTTACTGTTTACTGAGAATAAAGAAATCTAGCTAGATTTGCCTAGGAAGAAGAGGAAATGCTTTGAGTGGGTTGAAAAGGAGTCCTTAATACCAGTATCCAACAAGTAAGGCCATTACATAACCTGTGAAATAACAAATTACAAGAAACACATGCAGCAGGACAAATCTTGCACTACCTACACAGAGTGCATAAAGGAATCTCAGCCCCCGTCCCTGACAGAGGATGTTGAAATATTAAGAGCAACCTTGTAATAAATATGCCCTTGAGTCATGCACCTTGTGCAAAAGGTGTTCTCTGTTAGCAGAGGAGGGCACTGTGGGATGAGAAATGGTAGCCTCAATCCCTATGAGAAAGACTGCTTTTGTTTCACAGGTATTACACATATTTTCCAGGATTATTCATGCTTCCCTTGCATAGTTTTGTGAAACTTTGATTATACAAGGCGTGAAAAAATTGGGAATTGGAAAGGAAAGTAATTTGTTTGGATTGGAGTTTTTTTATGTAAGAACAGAGCTGATTGATGTTCTAACTACTTGATGGAAACCTTCAACTGCACAAGTCCTGACCACTTGGGAGAGCTAAGGCAGAGCACCCTGGATGAATCAAGAAGGGACTGAAAAAAAAAAAAGGTGTAGAGCAAGAAAAGTAATTTCTTGACTTTTGGAATTTACTCTTCAGGATAGTCCCTTAATAGCTGGAGGCCAGAAACACAAGGCAGGACTTCTATTCCTCTAGAAAGATTAAGGAAGCATGGTAAGTAATAGGGAGAAGGTCCTCTGTGAATCCAATAAACATTTGTTTTAGGCAAGAAAGCCACATATCAGGTGGTTGATGTGTGGTTTTTAGGGGGCCTTCTGTTTGTTTGTTTTTGAAGAGTTGTGCCATTTTACAAGCTTTTTCCTATTTAAGTTTGCACTCGAAAACCAAGAGGAGTCTGCTAGTTTAACACACACAACATGAAGGACAGAGTAGGTTGTACTTACGTTTCACTGTCTACCATGTCCAGTAATTCAGATGGACCTGCAAAAGATAGCCAGGTATGTCATAAAGCATTTGTCTGCATGACTAAAATAATATATCTACCAGGAGAAGATTCCCAGTAAAAAGATATAAAAGAAGCCAAGTGAAAGCTCAACCTGCACAAATAGATCAAACTTCAATGTAATATTTGTTTGTGTGAGGCCTTGCACTAATAAAATTCTGAATGCACAGTCACTGCTGGAGTGTCAGCAACAGGGAGTAGCAGCCTCTAAATTATACTGGGAATGAATATTCATGGAGTTTATTTTCTCACTCTTCACCTTGCTCAATTAAGTGGTTCACATAAGTACAGTACATTGAAAATGCTGATATACTGGAAACCCTGATATATTGCAAGTTACAATCTATTGTTGGTATTAGAGGGAAAATGTCATTAGGAAGTTGAAATTAGCCAAATTCCATCCTGAATGACATCCCTGTGCTGCTCCATTTAATAGCATTATACAAAATGTAGATCAGGGGGGAATATTCCCAGCAGTCTTTATATTGATATGCAAATCCTGTACTCTACTGGTTAGCAATGATCAGGAAAGTAAGATTAAGAAAAACAGAAAAGATTTTTGTTAAGTGGGAAAAAATAATACATTTATGTTAATGTCCTTTTGTCCTTGATATTCACTACTGGCAGATATTTATAGCAGCAAATTCCATCGCTGAATTACAGTGATATGGAAAGGCTAGGATCTGGATATAATTTGAAAAAATCAACTTTTCCTTTGCAATCTGTCATATTATTCTTCTCTCCACTGTGCTGGAGTGTAGTGTTAGATGGCATAGGGTAGTTAGCAAGGGGAACAGGGAAACTTTACAAGACTTTTCCTTCCTGCGCATGAATATTTCTCCCCAGCACACTGCGACTTTGAAATTCAAGAGTCCTCAAGAGCTTAGAGCAAATCTCACCTGAAACTGAGGAATTTCACACTATTTGCTTACAAAGGCCTACACACAACCTCTCCACACTCCTTTTACTCTGAGTGTGTGTCAAAATGGGTCAGAGCAGCCTGTCTTTAACTCACTGCTTTTACAATGCACACATGGAGTGGCACGGGGGCTCCTGGAGCTGCAGGCAGCTCCTTCACTTCATCTTCTGTCATCATGAGAAAGGGTGGTGCTTAGTCCTCAGTCACAGGGCAGTGTGTTCCACTGCATACTTGTCATGACAGTTCTCCAAACTCAGAAGCCACTGTTAATCATTTCATGCAGCCTGACTCTACCACCACACATCCTCATCTCCACACTTGGCAGTGGTGTATTCACTCCTGCCTATCAAAAAGAAGAATCAGCCACTACCCCTAAGCTCCCAGGACCACAAAGAAGGATAAAGGGGGGTAAGCAGAACGTCTCATTGAGAGGAAAAAAACATAATGCCTGAAAAACTAAAAAGACAATTAAAGAAATACATACGAAGAAAAGGAGTTCTTTACATTGCCTAGGAGAAAATCATGTTCTCTCAAAAATAAAGGTAATTCCCCATAGCTTCCTGCAATGCCACCTCCCAGTGATAGGTAAGCAGGAATAGAGAAGACACTGCCACCTATTATTTCTGCTCATGGTTGGACCAAGGAAAGTTGTATTGCCAAGGTGGAACAGGGTGACAGGTCTGGCTTTATGGGACACAGAGGTACTTGCCCAGGTAAGCAGAAGAAGGGTTAAAAGGTAAGTAAAGGTAGTAAACTAGAGTGTATTCAGAAGAATGTGACCTGAGAGGGAGAAGAAAGCTGGGGCAGAGTGGGTCTGGAGAGAAGCCAAGGGTAAAGGCAAATTGGTGTGAAGCAGGAAGAAATGGCAGGGCTAGGACAGAGGAGCTCAGTGCTGAGGACCGTGAGGGCAGTCTGTGAGCACAGACCTGAGGAGGTGGCAGTACACCATGCCTAAGTGCAAAGGGATACTGTCCCAAATCAAGCATTTCATGGGAGAGCCCTGACTCCATCTGAGCCATATACAAGGGCCAGATACTGGGGTTAATAATTAGCTGCACAACAAGGTACCAGGATTCTTTAATTTCCTTCTCTCTGGCCTATCTCTGAAGCTGGAATGTCCCAACTCGCAGCCTGAGCAGTGCCCTTTACTTCTTTATTTTATTTTCACTTGTGCTTCTCTTAAACCATCTCACGCCCTCCTCCTAATTCCCTTTCCCTTCTTTTTTGGACCTCATTTTTATATCGGTCTCCCTGGCGCTGCCAACCGACCATTCCAAATCCCCCTCTGCCCAGGGACAAAAGCTGCACAGATGTGGGAAGGGCTGGCACTGGGAAAGCGAAGGCACTGTCATCCTGGCCCAGCGGGGAGGCGGCTGTTTTACCCTGGGACAAGAGGCAGGGAAAGAAAAGGGGACCGAGGTACAGAGAGAAAGAGGACAAAATAACCCAATAGAAATCCGGAAGGGAAATGCATGAGTGAGATTTCTATCAAGGAAAACAGCAGGGGGGGAAATAAAAACAAAAGATAGAAATGTGTGGAGAGGTGGAGGGAGGGAAAAAAAAAAGAGAGAGAAAGGGAAAAAGAGACTGGGGAGCTGAGGACTGGCAGGATGGGGACGGGGGACGGGGTGGGGGGAGAAGTTCACATGAAAAGAGCTGAAAAGCATGACGCACTGAGGGGAAGCCCAGCTGAGATCACTCTCCTTAACATTGCCCCTGGACTGTCTGTGCAGAATTATTAGCTTCTTTCCTTCTCTCCTTTTGCCCTCTTTTGCTCCACCAAAGCCCTTCTCCAGTTTCTCAGAAGGCAAAGAAGGCTGCCTGAGCTGGGTATGGGAGGAGGGAGGGCAAGGAGACACTCAAGAGCAGCTGCTCCTTCACTGAGCTCACTACAACAAAAGAAAAAAACCACTTTAAGTGACCATATTTCAGAGGCATTTCCAAAATATACAGCTCCACACATTCTTGAAAGGCCTCTGAGCCCACAGCATAGCCCTCTGCAATGGATGTGGTTACAGCTACCCACAGGAGACCCACAAATATTAACTCCTGCCAGGCCCATGTCCTGTCAGAACCAGGGAAAAAGGGTATTTACTCTAAGCAGTAATGTCAGACATTATCAACATTTCTCGATGTTTATCTGTCAAAAACCCTCCTTGTTTAATAACCTGATTGAGGTTATTATCTGGGGGACAAAACTAGATGTGAATCCTTACCTCCAAAGTAGGAATATTTTTAAAATAACAGTAAACTGGAAATTCAAAACTATTTGGAGCCTTTCTACAACTCAACAGTCTTCTTTTTTTTTTTTTTACTTGATGTGAAAATTAACAGTGTTTTTTTCTGCTAGTGCCTTTTAGCTCAGAATTTCCACTGTAATATAGAGGCTATATAACCATAGCTCAGGTTATGGGAGCATTCCTTCCTACATGTCTGTCAGACACATTACCCTAAAATTTGGTAAACTTGAAATTAAAATATACTATGTTATACCTTGCGCCTTCTAGAAAAATGAAACTGTTTTCTGCTCAGGCCCCTCACAAGTGACCACTGCCCTAAAACATTCCACAAATCCAGACATACTAACAAGTGTCATGCAAACTCACTCGCACTCAGGGTTGCTCTCTGATGTCTATTCAAACTTTGTCCCCAACATACATCTCTGTCACAGCAGCATTTGCTTTCCCAAAGCCTTCCAAGGAACTTCTGAACCTGGTCAGGATTCAAATCCAGACCCATTGATGGCTCTTAACTCTGGACTTTGCAGTGCTAAGATTAATGAGAGCATCTTTTTTTTTTTTTTTTTTATCAGGGGATGCTTTCTAGTGAAACAAGGACATTGAGGTTTGAGGACACAGAAATATTTAGGTTGGGATGCCCTAAATACCGTCTGTTGCATCACAAGTTCCCACCACAACCTCCTAAGGCGACTGTAAACATCTTTCCTCTCTTCTGTTTAAAATCAAAATACCATAGATGAACTACACAATTCTTGCTTGTCTTTTGAATGTCTAGAGAGACAAGACAAGGACAAGGCAAATGGAATTATTTGTATAAATGTTTATAAATTACAAATTTTTCACAGCTGCCAGAAAAAGGCTCCAATCCAAGTTGGATACCAAATACAGATGATTTAGAAGGCCCCTTTTCTAACAGAGGTTCTTAATTCTGCTTCCTTATTTCTGCTTGTGTTGAGCAAGTAGACAGTTAACTCTTCTCTAATGTACATGCATTAGGATGCCACGTGGTTGCTGACTGCAGCATCAAAAAGCTGTGGCTCTGATACCTACTGAGTTTGGCCCTCAGTTTCTAGCTAAGCATTCCTTGCCTCAGCTACAGACAAGTTTTTAAAGCCGACCCTTCTACTAAAAGCAAATGATTCCTGATTTAGGTGGGCAATCTTGAACGAGTGATAGGTCTGTGTCTCTGTCAATCTGCCCTTCCTGCACAGGGGATAGAGACAAACTGTTTTATTGGAGCAGCAGCCAGCACAACTTTTCCTGCAGCAGCAAGCAGCTGTTGTCCTGACACCTTCTACATTGGTGCTTCAGCTGCTATTCCAGGCTTGTGTTGGGCCACTGCGAATTATCTGGTGGTACAGCCCAGCAGTCCCCCTGTGTGACTCATCTCTGCTGTTTCTAATTTAGGATGGGTTATTTTCCTCCCCTTAACATCTGAAATCATTCTGATCATTATCACAGAATAACCTTTCATATAAGTGTGCCTTGCATGTTTGCAGAAAGCCATCTCCACAAAGGACAGCTTTAGCACCACGGCACCGTTTTCCTTCCTTTGTAATTCTAGTTCTCTGGGTGCCACTCCTGTATTGCATTGGATTCACCCCACTGTTTTTCAAACTAGACACTTAAAGTTCCTGGAGCAGTGGGGTTTGTCTTCTTTTGTTGCTGTTGGTTTTTAGTGATATTCAGAAGATTTTTCCCTGTGTGGTTAATAGTAGATTTTCTGTGCTGTGTGCTTGAGGGTATTTTACAGTGGAGTTCCTATTATCATTCACTATCCTCAGCCCTGTATTGGGAAGAAGACAAACTCCAGAGGAAGTGTGACTGGGCAGAGGTAATTGCAAGAACAGGTAATTGCCAGAAGTAAGACTCATTTTTATGAAATTTTTATGGGTGGATATCGGCAGAAGCAAGAAGCTCCACACAGGGAAACCCTTAGATATTAGTAGCATTGGATCAGGTCATATACAGTAATTAATGCTGAAAAGATGCCAAATGCCAGAGAATGCAAAGAAAAACAAGGACATTATGATGATGATGATTCAGCAAGAGAGCTCATTTGTGGCTGAGAAGTACCCAGAGTAGAAATGAGTTTCATTAATTGCTCGGTGGGAGAAGAGAGGAGGCCTCTATTAGATTGTGCACTGTCCCATGCACTCCCTGATCCCCAGAGAATGTTAAACAAACAATGCATTTGGAGAAGCCCAGAGGACATATGTCTGGAAAGCTGCAAAAGCTCCCTGCCATCCTTGGGGATAAAGAAGGGAGAGAGGACATTTGCTCAACCTTCTGATTTGTCTTTGTCTAACAGTCCATAATCCCTCACATTTCTCTACTTCAAAAATCCCCATGGATTTCCTGCTTACATTCTTATCAGTTTAAATTATCTCACTTTAAACCTCCACCAAAAGAACAGTAACTGGGTCAAACTGTGACTGAAAGTTAGAGTATATGTGTCTAATAAAAATCCCAGGGAGGCATCTGTGACAGTGAATTGGCAGAGGTCATGTGCAGAGTGAAAAGAGACCAGGAGCAGTAAGAAAATAAAGCAAAATTATGCCTGTCTACAGAATTCAGTGGCACATATGTGCAGTGTGACTAATGTGATAATCCAGAGCAGGTGAAAAGGAGGTAGAGTTAGCACTGGTAAGGTTTGCTAGAACTGGTGAGAAAAGCAGCCATTATTTGGATATAAGGCCACCTGCACTGACCTATCCATGTGTAGGTATCTTTACACAAAGGAGTAAAAGAATAATTCAGCCCCTCTCAGTCAGATTTTTGGGGCACAGTTCAGTTGTCCACACACAGATATTTTGTGCCATTTGATGTACCTATGGGCAAGCCTTGGAATGCGTTTGGAATGACAGAGATGCTTGCTTGGGCTTTGGCTGCCAGTGCAGGTCAGGCCTCCTCTGGGCCTTGTGTGTTATCTTGTAGACCCATCCAAATGTCCTGGACATCCAAAGGCAAATGACATTAGATATTTATGTTTATCTAAATTAATAAAATGCACAGGTAACTGTTGCACTTTCTGGCCTCCAATGACTACTTTGACTAAGATGTCCTTTGAGTTAGTCATAGCCTGCTCCTATTAAGGATGCCCTCCTCACTTCCATCTGCCCCCAAAAGTGCCTCTGTCATACCAGAGCAAATGAACTAATTCACAGATTGCTGCTGCCAGCACAGGAACTTGGACCTATAGAATACCTGACACCTATATGTTAATACCTAACTCGGGTCAAGCTTGAAGAGATGCATTGTTGCTTCTTATTTTCTTATGAGTTGTGCTTTTTTTTTCTCAGTTTTCTTTTTTTTTCAGGGGCAGTCTCTGTGTTCATGCTAACACTGCTGCTGAAATAATGTAGCTGATTTTGACATTCAGAAGCCAAAATGGCCATTGATATTTTGAAGTGGGGTCAGAGAAGAGTTAGAGCTAGAAAACTTTTCCTACAGTGAAGGAGGCTGATAACTGTGACTTCAGCTCTATGTGCAGGGCAGTGACTGTATTACTGTGCCCCTCTCCAGCAGTGAGGGAACAAGGTTACAGTGGTTCAACAGGCAGAAGCTCCTAAATGTGACTGCCTCAGACACAAAAAAATTGCTGCATAGCCTGCAATCTCTGCTACTGACAAAGATAAGGGTCAAAAGGAAGAAAGGGCAATGGCATGATCACAGTCCATAAATACAAAGTGGAGATCATAAGTTTTTGCTATTGGGTGGTCTTGAATCTAACAGACAAAATATTCTAAGGTTGGAATGGAAGCTAGATGAATTCACCTAGAAGTAAGGAAGCAGATTCCTGACCAATGTGTTACTAAATGCTGAAATAATAACAATGCTTGTATGGGCTCTTTTTTGCTGTAAATATTTTAATAGAGATTAGATGCTTTCTACAACATATGCTCTAACTGAAAAACAGTTCTGAGGATTCCTGTGCCAGAGGTTTTAACTAGAGCTTCACACTGCTTCTTCACAGCCCCCCAGCTGCTGCAAACATCATCCTCATCAAAAGCCATCCTAATTCTTCTTTTCACACTTCATCTGGAGCCATCAGTGTCATTGCTACCCCATTCCCAGCCTCCTGCTCAGACATGCTGCAGGTGGACATTTCACTGAGGGACACACAGAAGAGTGAGGCCACTTCCAGCAGCCCGGTGTGGTTTTGCCTGACTGACACTTGGCTGAAGTACAGCTCTCAGTGGATTTGCCCACTGGGACTCACCATGCTCCAGGATGTATTTCACAATCTCGCCGTTCCCAGTCTTGGCAGCATGGTGCAACAAGGAGCAGTGATCAGGTCCTTGGATTAACAAATTGGCTCCTTTTTTACAACATTCTATGAACTGGAAGGAAAAAAAAAAGAGAGATAAAAAAACATACAGAAGGATAAGATGAGAGGAGCAGAAAAAAAATATGTCAGTAAATTCTTTACTGGTTCTCATTGTAAGTCAGTACCAAAATAGAATAAAATAAAATAAAATAAAACATTAATTTAAAGCCAGCTTTTAGGCCCTGATATAAAACATCTGAAACAAGAAGTATTGACAATTATGTGAGTTAAGGAGAACAGTCTGTATTTCCTAAACAATGAGACATTGCTACTCTACTGGTGATGATTTATTGCTTGCTAGGAATGCTTGAAAACCACATCTGGCAATGCTGTTGGGATATTTTAAAATATATGTACTTGATAGAAAATTCTGGCTTTTTTACTGAAGACTCAATTTTTTCCTCAGCACAGGAGTCAACGATTTTCTGACTAAATCAGAAAACTCCAACTCAAAATTCCATAAGGAGGTGAGGTGACTGTCATGGACCTCCCTTCTCACAGCCCTTTTCAGGGCTGGCCGAGGAAGAAGCACTCTGTGGGGTTAGGGTTAGAATGAGAGGGGAACAGCAACCAGGCAGGTCTCAGAAATGCTGCAAACTTTGGGGAGGGAGGGTGGGATTTCCAGTGCAGATCACTGCAGAAAAATGAGAGAATTGTTATGATGCAGTACATCTGAAGAAGGGCAAGGAGTTTCCCCATCAAAGCCAGCTCAGGCAAAAGGTTTTCAAGTGTAAAGGAGACAATATTTTTATGACTGCTTGAAGGACTGCTCCCTAGATGCTGCAGCCACAAGTGCTGAGGCAGTGGTATAGAAGGGAGGCAAAATACCTACAGGCAAAAAGTTGGCCTAACAGCACTGTCATTTTTACAAATGGCTCCAAGCTGGCTTCTCACAGATAAAATTGCAATCATTAATCACAGTCCTCACCCAAATTCGAGGGCATGTTTTCAGACCCTGACTTGGCTACTGAGGCACACAGCCTGAATAGCTGTCTGACATGGGACTTCAGTCATTGGCCAAAAAATTTTGCTTGAGTAGTTTTGCCTCCCAAACTTACTATACCAAGGCACTATGTGTTTGGAGACATCCATCAAGGGATAAAACAACCAGCTGAGGTTTGTTCTATCTGGTCTTGTGGTTGCCCAGGTAGACTTTGGGCGAGTTAGCAGCTGGGGGCTTGGCCACCAAACTCGTTGGTGTAAAATATCCTTTCCTGTGTAAGGCTGTGTCAGAACTACCCTGCTGTTCAACACTGCCTGTGTAGTCATTTCCCTGTTAGTAACTGGCACATTGCTCTGTGCCTGGGCAAAAAGGCACTGTCTGACACCAGATGCTATTCACACAAATTTCACACCTCACCTGAACGATGTGTTCCCCCAGTATTCAGGGTTTCCTGGAAAGGCTGTAAAATGGCACTTGCCAGAAGTCCCTACAGCAGCCTATTTATGTTTTGAGCAGAGGTGTAATAAAATTTACAGTATATCTGACCAGCAAAAAAAACTGCGAACAACTGGACACTCAGTGCTCTGTACCTACCTTCAGTAGATCACCAGATATGACTGCCTGTAAAAGTGCTGCAAAAGACAAAAAGAAAACTGATGTCAGCAGAAAGCATTATGCATACAGCTTCACAGCTGAGGACATAGCTCACAGCATGTGCAAGTTAAGACTCACATCCCTCAGTCCACTTGCATTCTCATGTACTGCCAGCACCAGTGCAAACCTTGCACTGACACATGTTGGAAAGGCAGAAGACAACCCATGGTGATGAAAGCGGTATGGACATCAAGCCATCATTTCCAATGCTGTCTCCTGGAACTGCAGGCTTCTGTCTCAATTTTTCACTTGAGACATTTCTGAGACTTTTCATCAGTGTCCACAAGGTGGACAAGGTCAAATCTCCAGCACCTGAACCATCACTGAAAATACCAGTGTAATCTGCACAAAGGACCTGAAACTATCTACAGACCTGTCAGATTTTGTCATACTGGAGGTGGAGTGGTCAGTCAGTCACCAATACACTGAGAATCACAAATTGTAGATGATTGAGTGACAAGAGAGAAATTTCTTAACAATTACTTGTATTACAAAAACATTTTGAGATGGCAGAGGTGAGCAAGTCCCCTGGGTTTGGCAGGCAGGGTCAATGACAGAGCAAGAGCCAGTCCTCATCTCATCAGGCTTTGTATTTTAAACAAACAGGGCAGCAAAAAGAGGCAAAGTGGGCAAGAGCTCACAACAAGGCAGGACAGAGCTGCAAACAGCTGGGAGCTTCTCACTGCCCACTACAGTCTGCCCTGAGCCTGTTAAAAAACAGAAGAAAGGCAAAAGCCTGGGACTCTCTGCTGACCAGAGAAGCTGTTGCAAACCTATCACTATGTGGTTGTCTCCTTCTTTTCTCCTCCTTCTCCCTATCACAATATATATTGTGAAAAACAATGATGAAAAATCTTTCTGAGAAAGCACTTAAAGTGATTTGCATCTTAGAAAGCACTAAACATCTGCCTCAACTCACACTTTTGCAAGAGTGTCTAAGCCCATTTCTATCTTTGTGTCCAGGCAGTGCAATCAAATTAAGCATTTGCTCAAGTGCCATCTTTGATAAAGATGCCAAAAGTTCACATAAGCAGGAACAAGGGGGGAAAGATAACCACAGTATAGCCCTGCCTCTGAAAAATAACACACAGGAAACTGCACAGTGGGAGCTCCATGCTGAGCTTGCTACGCCTTCAGAAATGACAAGGCATCCAAGCTAAACACTGCAGAAGAGGAAGGATGTTCAAAGGCAGCTCAACAAGTGTCCCTTTCTTTGAAAACACCTGGGGCTACTCTGTGGCTTTCTGGTCTCAGTAATGCCTCATGCCCCAGCCATGCAGCAGTGGGAAAAGCAAAACCCCAGCCCAGCTAAGTTCTATCCTGAGCAAGCAGCAGCAGCAACTCTTGCAACTTCAGATTTAGGGCAGTTTTTTAGTGACCATGAGTTAAAATCCTAAAAATCCCCCCAGCATCTGTGAGAGTGAGGACACACAGGTTCTAGGAATTGAAGAAGGCAAACACCAGCAAGTAAGAGCTAGAAAATTCTTTAGTTTTTATTTTCAGTGGTTGACATCCTTCATTTTTTCCCAAATTAATAGCTGAGCAGAATTTAACTCATGTAATCTGCTTTATCTATTTCCCTCTCTTTTTTGATCAAGCTGGTCTCCCTGACACCTTTGTTCTTTAGGCTATTGCATTCTGGACTTGTATAAATATTTTGCACTCCTCGCGTGTGAAAATCAAATGAACTGGTGACATGAGTGTTCCATTGCTTTCTACATTTAATTTCTCAAGACACAGCTTCTCTGAAGTCACTTTCCTAAGAGGCAGTGCTACATTTTCTTATGCAAGCCACGCTGAAGATTACAGTTCAAAAAAGCCAGGAGAGAGAGCTATGATCCTATGAAAAGCCTGACAAGATGTGAAAAATCTTCTATGCTGAATATCTATAACCAGAACTGGTCTGGGAATAAGGCTATTAGGATAAAGCAGCTCTAAAACAAATTCAACATAATTAGCCCAATCTTTTCATCTCTTTCCTAAGCCTCAAATCCAGCAAAGCATTTAGGCAAGTGCTTAGCTTTGAGCTAATTACATTCTTTTCACTCCAAGTCTACCTGCACTCTTAAAATTAAGTGCTTTGCTACAGTAGAACCTATTGGATAAATGAATACATTACAGATCAACAAAACCAGCTGGCATAACAAGAGATTAAACTGCAGTAAAATAATTCAGAGCTGTACGCCCCAACACAGGAAGATTTAGAAGCTATTGAGCTAGAAATGGAGAAAGGTTTTTAGAATCAGGAGCATGTTTACATAAATATATGAATATTGCTTAGCACACTAACCCCATAAACCCAAATGGGAGTGCTGGGCATACTGAAGAGGAGGGTGAAGATGGCAAAAATCACCTGGTTGTTAAAGAGGTGGTGAAGCAAGCAAGCAGATGGCACTGACAAGAGAGAGCAGACTGGGAACTTGGAGAAAACTTCTGTTAATATGCAATGCCAGGCTAGCTTAAAATTAGAAACATTAAAGTGAGAATTGTTTTATTTCTTCTAAGCAACACTGCACTGCTGGTGTAATATATAAAATTAACTATGGCACTGTTTTATCATACATAATATACCTTCAGGTCTTAAAGATGTCTCAAAAATCACTTGATTTATTAATATTTTAATCACATCACTCTTTTCTCAATGTCTCCCAGGAAAAGCATTTCTCATTAGTCATAAGTGTTTTATTATGTTTTATATTTATTTAGTATATACCTTTATTGCTAATGTAAGGTGACAGTTTGGCAAAACTGGCAACTGGAGTGCTCTGTTCACGTATTGAGGAAGCACTCAGTCCCCAGGCTGCCTCCTCAGCAAAGCTCTAACTACCCAACTTAGAAAAGAACCTTAATTTTAAAAGAACCAACCAACAACAACCAAAAAAAAGCAAACAAACAAAAAACACCCTACCCAGGCCTGCCAGCAAATACAAAAAATGACTAGCTAAACAAACACCAGAAAACCATTCACTCCAAAACAAACCCCCTCACGCACACCTGACTTATAAATTATTATTGAGCAGATACAAGTGGATAATGCACCAAGAGAGAAAAAGCCATGTTGAAAAGGCTGCTAATTGAATAGTGGTAATGCTGCAAGCTAATACATCTTGAGACACAGAATAAACAACTACTAGTATACACTCATGCTGCAAACAATGCTTTTCCTAGAGTATATATCATGCATATAATTTCTATGTTAGTGTCCATTGCTTCCATTGGAAACAGCTATTTTTATTTCATAGTTTAAAAATCTATGTTAATGTCACTGAGTTACAACAAACATTTTTGTTTCCCAGACAAAATTAATTTCTGAAATAACAATTGCTCTCTGGCCCTGCATGTGAAGCCAGTACCATTTAAAAAGTGCTGCAAAGTAGGTCATTAAACACTGGGCATCAGAGAAAGGAGGAGTGAAGTATTCATACTCCATAACTTCAGAGGCTGAAAGATGCCTGAGAGGTCTCACAGGATTGCTTGGATGGTCAGAAGAGGAAATAACTGTCCATATAAAATAACCTGGTTTGCCCTGCAACAGTTCATGTTGTGCTCCACAGACTAAAGAAGCTCTCAAGAAAATTACCTCCAACTACTTGCAGCATCTAAATTAAGAGTCAAACTAGGACAGAGAGGGGATCCTTCCAAATGGCATGACTGCAGGAGACATGTCTGATCACCTCCAGGAATGACAACCAAACAAGGGCAAAATGAGAGATCTTCTTTTAAGGTTTTCCAAGGTGTGATACTCCTAGGACCAGGCAATGCTCATGGTCTTGGCAATTTCAGTTCTCCATATACCATACAGGCACAGAATGAGAATGTCTCAGAAATGTAAGGACTCACAAAGAAAAACCCACAACTGCAGCTCATCAGAAGAATACAGCAGGAGAGGGACAGAGGTCATCACCATCATCACCTTGCTCACTTCAAAAGCCAGGAAAATGCACAAGCAAGGGAAAACCTCAAACAACTCCCTCTTCCTGTGTGCCCTAGAGAAAAATCTTCTCCTAATCCCGAACCTGCTGATCAGCCTAACACCAAGGACAGACACAGGGCTCATCACCAGGTTACAATCACACTAGAATCTTTGCTGCTAAAACACTTTCAGAAAGAACATGAAGACAAAAGTTTTTACTAAACCTTGTAAGCAACATCTCAGGATCACAAGGTTCTTTGCTTAAAGTAGGTTGACATGGAAGATATTAAGTTAATTGAATAATCACTAGTGAGACAGTAAAAGGAGATGGTCTGCACTGAAAAGAATCTCAAAGAGCAGGGTGGCTCCACAGCCTGCCACTGTCAGCAGTGCAAGGTAACATGTCCTTTCACTTGACTAAAAGTTAGTCACAAACCAGAAATATCCTCCAGATTTTATTAGTCAGATTGCACACCTGATCTGATTCTTTCAATGCCATATTTGAAACCACTAGTTCTGTACCAACTAAGCCACAAGGAATGCTGATGAAAATGTACAGCAACTTTGAAGTTTTCAACATTTACAAGCAGTTCTTTAGTGAAGATCTGGAAATTGTGACTGAAGGGAGCAGAGTTATTTAAAACTATGTTACAAAGTATAAGTACCACACCAATGAGTCACATTCATGATTAAAAAGGCAGGCAATTATAGACCTATGAATAAAATACAGTGTGACAGCAGAATATTATTTGCAATAATGCAAATATCCTACCATGAGTTTAAAAATACCAGGGTATCAATGCATCTAATCAAAGTATGACAATATTTCACCACATGGGAAATTATGGCAGAATTCAGCTACCATAACTCAAGACCTGGTTGTAGGAGGGTACTTTGACCAAATTGGTTTGGTGGGTGGCATCCCTGCCCATGGATGGGAAGAACTAGGTGTTCTTTAAGGTTTCTTCCAATCCAAAGCATTCTATGATTCTCTGATCTCAAGCAGAATTAGGGCTCATAAAACCTTTAGCTCTTTCAAAAGACACAGTAAGACAGTTGATAATATGAAGTGATCAGCTCCTTGCAGAAACCTCATTTAACAGAATGCCTGCATCTGTCTAGCTCTTTCTAAGGCACATCTAATGCACTGATTCAGCATTTGGAATGGGTATGCCACCAGCATTTCAGTGATGAATGCTTCTAACTGGTTGGGGGCAGCTAATAAAAAATATAAGAGCCTTTGGTGTGGAGCACCCAGAATTTGAGTGTCAGTGTTCCCCACCATTTCCTACTAGAGTGCTCAGGGGAACTCTTAAGGAATACCTCATAAAATACTGCCTCATTCAAACCTTGTAGAGCTGATAATGAAGAAGAAACTATAGGACAAGGTGACATCATCAGATTTTTGGGAGTTATTAAACTTAACTTGGACTATCATTAGCTTCCAGAACATTTCCAACCCTTTATTGCTGTTTTAGTCTTTGTGTAATTCAGAGAGTCAGAAATTTAAAGTAATTACTGCTTTACATATTGAGAAGTTAAAAGCTGACCTGATTAGAAGAGTACTTTTACACAGTTGGAGTCTTCTGAGCTGTTAAAGATCAGCATTACAGAAGAAGATAACAAAAGAAGCCCTCAGGGTTTATTTTTCACCAGTTTTACAGGAATCAATAATAACTTCTATTTCAATCACTCCAAAAGCTATGCTCTCAAAAGACTGGAGTCCATGTAGATTATCATTCAGAAATACACTCTTTTCTCTGTTAGCAACAATTTGCTCCTAAAAGCTTTATGACAAACTGACAGTAATAGAACTTACCCAGAAATGTACAGAACTGATTTTTTCTCTACTCTAGCCATAATCTTCAGCCTTGACCTGCAGATCAAAGGGGTGGGTAGTACCACAGACAATTGCTTTGTGGATTACTTCCCTTCTGAGAGGACTGTGGGAAACAGGCACCTAAGATACAGAGCAGTGAATTCACTTGGTATTTCTGAAGGGCCTGACAGTCCCATAGAACAATTTTAGGGATCAATAAAGAGAAGTTGCAAATATCTGCACTTGAGCTTTTACAAGAACTTTACCTCTTTCCAACATTTTATCTGCTTTTAAAGTTACAGACAGAAACACAAACCACCTATAAAATACACATGCCAAACTGTCTACATAACTGAGAAATTAAATTACAAAACTAAAAACGCTTTGTTGGAATGACTGTGAGCTCACAGGTCTTTGATCTACAGACAATCTCAAGTCTCACCAAAGCTGGTGATACTTAAATATTTCCTTTGAAGATAAGCTGAGTGAAAGGAGCAATTAAATTTTTCTACATGTACTTTATGCACCTGCAAGTAGTGGAAGTGACAACTGAAAAGCATGAAGAAATTATACAGAAATTAAACCTTGCAGGTTAAGGGGTCTTCTAGATGCTGGCAAAAAAAAAAAAAAATCCAGAAATAAATGGTAAAATCACTTCTTCTGTATTCACTGAAAAAGTAGTTTACATCCAATAGGGATTGGGAAAAGGTTCCTGAACTTGCTAGAAGAGTTCTACCTCAGCCCAAAGACTGCATAAGAACCACAATGGATATATGACAGCAAAAAATGCATGCAGTTTAGAGGTTTCCTGCCTAAATCATAATATCCCTTGTGCTGAATAAAGCAAAGACTCATTGATTTCAATTTTTTTGCCAAAATGTATCTGTTTGCTACCACTGCCCTAAAGAAACAGGTGTTAAACAAAGGTTCTCCACAGGTTTTCAGACTCACAAAAGCCTTGGGCTTCTTAAGGAGCCTGAAGGCAATGCCACCAGTCTAGGCAGGTCCCACCAGCTCTGCTGTGAGGCACTATTTCCACGAAAGACAACTGAATAAAGAGCCTGAGAGCTCAAATTACTCCCAAGAGACCAAGAAAACTGACAGTGCAGCAACCTGCTGTGACTGAGAGCTCAGGAGCAGCAGCCAGGCTCACACATCTGATGGCTGCTCAGCAAGAGGATGTTAGGAAAGCCTTCAGGGAGCATCTTGAGCTATTTCATCCGGACAGGAAAACCTGCATCAGCACACATCCTCTTGTGCTTTGAGAGAGACACTTCTGAAGTCTGCTGGCCCTCTGAGTAAGTCATGCCTCAATAACATCTATTTCTAGGATTGCACAAAGAAGTAGAGAACCCTTCTAAATATTTAGAAGGGTAAGAGGGCTGGCCTTTAGTTACAAAAGCACTGCATCCCATACAGACTCAGAGAACTGACACAGTTGTGATTGCACCTTTTTGCACAACTTGTGAATAAGAAAAAAATTTAACATGTTAAAAAAATCAATCACTACTCAGGTATAAATTATTATATATAAATTACTCAGGCTATAAATATGCATTATGGACCCTTTAAAAATTTAAAATTTAAACAACTGCACCAAAACACTGGTAAGAGAGAAGGGAGGGGGGAAGGCAGAAATAGCCACACATGCCTGCTGAAGGGAAAGAAAGGCTAAATTCTCACTTACACAGAAGTCCCTTCATACAACTCTGGAAGGATAAAGAGGCTTTCAAGCAGATGTAAATTACACTCAAGCTGCCTTTAAAGCCCCATTTTCACTCAGACTAGTTTAAAGCTACTTTATGCCAATTAGAGTCCAGCCTGAATTGTTTATGTGGCACTAGTGCAGAGCTGAAAGTGCAGTTGATAGTTAGGAGTGGAAGTATTCAGCTCCTAATGTTGAACTTTTGCTGCAAGACCATTTAACTCAGATTTACAAAAGGAAAGGATGGTAAAATAAAAAGGGGTCTTCCTTTGTAAATAATTCAGAACCCCAAAGAACTGTCAAAGATAAACTAAGCACCATCTGGCTCACATCATCACTTGTTTGCCTTCCTTTTCCCTTCCACCATTTTTATTTTTAAGCCAAGACAACAATTAATGTCATTCTCAGGAGTGATGCAGTGGAAGAAAATGTCTGTGATGAAGTGAGAGTGCAAGGCAGGGCAGACTTTGGCTGACTAATGCAGTAATTTTATCAATAGAGTGGCACTGCCTTGGCAGAAAGAGAATTCTAGGTAAAATAATTAAGCAGTGGTTTATTTTTAATTGAAAAATAAATAGGGCAGCAAAAAAGAAGCATTGTGGGCCACACTGTTCCTCTTCTTTGGCTGTGTGGACCATTCCCATCACAGGCACTCTTAGCACACTCCCTTCAGGTTTTTGCCACTTCAACGCTGGCTGCAGTGCCTTTGCCTGGCAATATCTAAGTAACCCTTCCTCAAAAGGTTAGGGCTTCACAAGAGGACTAAATAATTCAAAATTCAGTTTAATAATATTTTTTCTAGTCAAATTCTTCAGTGTTACTACTCTTATCTGACTGTGAGCAACCTCAATCAGAAAAGAAAAGGAAGTAAAGTAGGTTGCAAGGTTACCCAGGGCTTCTGCTTGAAAACAAGCACTCCAATTCAGATAACATATTCCTTACTCATGCTTCCTCCAGAGGGAAAAAGGATAATGGCAGTGGACATCATGAAATAAATGTTTTTCTGTTTTCATCTACTACTGATTCAGATGCCCACATCTGCCAGACATCTCCCTCTCAGCTGCCTGCTGACCCCTCAGGCTGCTTGGATATGATGAGAGGTGGGGTGTAGGCAGCTTTTTAAAGGTCCAGAAAGGACCTCCCTCAGCCCTAGACATGTGCTATCACAGAATGCTTTCTCTTGCCAGGGGGACCCTGGGTCTGCATCAATACCAGCCTCTGCTGAGCTGAGAAGCAAGTGAACAAACCCAGAGCAGATCCCCAAGGCATCATTGGCTTAGCTGGCCACAGACACTTTCAAAACACTATCCAGGAGGGCTTTCTTCCCAAAGTGGCTAATTAATCACAATAAATACCTGCAGTCAGGAGCCTCCCTCCAACCCCTCCCATTACTCTCTTTAATTTGTACAGAGAAAGCATTCCAAGACATCTCAATTTGTTGCTGGGTAAACAGCTGCAGCATCACCATGAAGAATACAGCATCTCCTCTCTCTGTTTTGAAGGCCTCTGGTATACAAAATAGCCATTCTTTTTTTTTTTTCATCTTTATTTTTTAAATTCTACCAGCACTGAGACGTTTGGATTCATCTGTAGCACCCTGCTTATCCTGCTCAATCAGTACCCTGCTTCAAACTCTAGGGGAGAGCATCCCTTTGCAGACTGTGACTATCAAGATGAGTGGAGAGTGGCTCCAGAAAGAAGAAAGGAGGCTGAGAGAGTGAAATCTGTGTTTCTGCAGGTCACCATGGGCAACAGGAAATCCCATCTATTGGAGGTTCCAGGAAGTGTTATTCCTTCTTGTAAGATTTTCTGGGACTCCTGCAACTATCTTCCTCTTTGGATGAGTTTAGATTTCCTCTCTTTAACAGAGCAGATGGCACTGGAGCAAATACCCATGCCAAGCAATGCCTGTGGCAGTTTTTTTTCTAATAGAGACTAATTTAGAAGGCACCATTATAAACTCACTTTGCTTCTAATGCACTCCTGGCCCTACACAAATCCCTCCTAGGTGTAGGATATCCAGGCTGGATGACTCCAAGTCATGGAGCAACTCCATGGCATGGAGCCAGCATCTGGCAGAACCTGAAAGACCTTTGAGTGGTTCTATTTGTCTTTTCAAGCAGAAAACCCATCCTGTATCTTAATCTCTTGTGTAACATTATTACTTTGTAATAACTAACTGTCTTCAAACTTGCTCCACTGAATGTATTTCCCCTCTTGTCTTAATTTCTCAGTTGCCTCCTATTCCCTCATGAATTTTGAGCCCATTACACACAAAATGCCCAAAACCACAAACCCTAAATCACAGAAATTGTGCTGATGCAGCAAAACCACATGTCTGCAGGAACCAAAGGCAAAAAGCCCAATTTCATTGGTTTATAGAGAAATGAGTAGGAGAGCAGTGACACAAATATTTGAAACCTCTTGTCTCTCCATCAGCATGCAACTCAGGTGTGTAAGGATTAAGCTCTGGTTGACTGCTACTTGAGGTGCATTAGTATAACTACTTAAAACTGAGTAATTCCATCAAAGGCAAGGTTCCTCTGTTTGAAGTTAGACACATAAATATTGAGCAGCATCAGCTCCAAGTTGCCATGACATGAATAACACACCAGTGTCCCTACACCATTAACAGCAACACTCAAGAGTTTGCTGGGTTTTTTCCAGAGTACTTGAAATGGAAATAGAACTCACTGTACTCTTTTTAAGGCCACTTGCTTCAATTGCTCACGTGATGATGAAGAATCAACTCAAACATACAAAGTAAACAAAGATGAGTAGAAAGAACCTAATTTTGGCCAGATGAAACTACAGATATGGACATTTAATGCAGATTTCTGCAGGGTGGCTGGAAATAGGGGTGGGCAGGGCATGATTCAGTGTGCACACAAAATACAGTGTTGAAAGATGTTGGGTGAATGAAGGGTTTGGTAAACCTCAACCATTCAGCTAACAATAACCAGACAACAAGAGTGCACTGGATAACCAGACAATGACTGTGTAGTGACAACATCATGTATTAGAAGTTGGCATTTTCATCACACTACCATACCTGTTCCAGAAACAATGGATGCAAACATGTCCAACAGTGTCAGCCCTCCTGAGCATATCACCAGGACATTTTATACAGCAAAAATACAGCAGGTGATACCCTTCTCTAAAAGATGACTTGCCTGGACCTCCATCATGACATCTACCAGGTCTTCTGTGGGCCTGACACTTGCCAATTGTTGAGCCTTATCTAACCCCAGCACCAAAGAAAACCATTAGCTTCCAAGGCTGCAGGGCACGTAGCTGCACCAGGGCGTACCTGACCGAACGGGTCATTCTCCAGAGCTGTCAGTCCCCTGTCTAAACTGCTATGCTGTAGGATTTACTTGGCTTCTATCATTTTGTCAGTCAGTTAAGAGTGTTTGAGGGTTAGGGGTTTTGTCTACTCATTTTCTTATTTAAAAAAGAAAAAAAAAATTAAAAGATTGATTTCACTCTTTAGTTATCTATTTCCTAGCTACCTGTACCAAGAAAAAGACACCAACTTTAAGAGGCTTTGGGTATTTTTTCTTTTGAAGTTTGGGATTTTCTAGCAGTGTTCTCTCCCTTTCTCTGACAATTAAAATGGCTCTGTTCTGTAACTGATAAAGGTGCCTCTAACACGTGTCCACAACAAGAAGCATTGTGTGCAGTTACAGTAGTTCAATAGATGCCCAGTCCCAGACAGATGGTCCTTTATCTTCACCCACTTGTCAAGACAGCATAATGCATTGTCCTGTCAGGGATTAATGGAAGTGCCACTCACATTAGATGCTAATTCTGGTACAAATCTGTTAGAACACTACAGATGCTACAGCTCCTGTTTCCCACTAGTGCTTGTAGCAGTCAGTCCACACTGGAGCAGAAGCAGGACATTCAGAAACTAAGGTGAGGAGCACAATGCAAAAATCTACCCAGAATGCAACCTTGTGGTCAGTAGGAAAGAGTCATTTAAAAAGCAAGAAGAGGATGATAATAAAAACTCCACGGAGAAACAGTAGAAGAAAAAGTGACAACTGAATATTAGATCAGGAACCAAAAAGAAGGTTAAAACAAAAGATCCAACACAACAGAGAAAGAGCCTTTTCTCAGTAATGATCAACATATCACATCATCAGAAAATCAGCACTAGAATGGTGCCCATAATAGGGAAGAGCAGCTGTGATACAGGGCAGAATGTAGGTACAGCAAAGGTACATTTATTCTACTGTTGGATCTTTCCTCACTATGTAGCACAAAGCATTATTGCCTTATTTAAAAAAAAAAAAAAAAAAGTTTAACATATTGAATATGTAATAGGTACACAGTTGAGTACTGATTATTAATGAACATATAAGTCTCAAAACTGATTCCAAGATACATACTCCAAGAACAATATACTAAGAGACATCACTATAAAAGACAGGCAACACAGAGATAAGTTTTCAGCTCTCTCATGGATCCTCTTTTTTGTTTAGATAAGAGATTTGAGATCTAAGGCTAATTTAATTTAAGATGCCTCCATGCATATCTCCACACAGTCTACCCCTCAGTAGACTGAGAACCTTCTAGACTCTAAAGACCTTATGCTGCAGCACTTTTATCACATTTTCCTTTTCGTAGTGTGCCCATTTACCACAGTCTGTAGCTGGCATAGTGGGATAGAGGAAATCCAAGTATTGGACCCTTTTTTCTGAAAAGTCACTGGAGAATGGGAAATCTTTTGTGCTTGAGAGAAGCTCCTGTATCTTTATATGGATGACAAACCTAGTTAGATACTCCATGGTCACAAAACTTCTAATAACTGGCACTGTCGTGTCACTTATTGGTCAAGGCCTTTCACTCTGCATTTCAGAAGAGGTTGCTTGTGAGAGAAAGGGAAGAAAGGCAAGGAAGAAGAGGCTGTTCAGAGATGTTGATCAAACCTGAAAAGCCAAACCGTGGCAGCAGATGGTAGATGGCAAACAGGAAGGTTTTGTGAAAAACTAGAATAGTATAAAAATAGTGGAAAGAAGGAAAGCATTCTGACAGCATGAAATACTAACCTTTAAAGATACACAAGGAAATGCTTATACACCGTCTGTTGCTCCATTAATAGATAAAGATGAAGCAATAGAGTAAAATGCAAGGTAGATGAAATAGCAAGAGCAGCCTACCACTAACAGGTTTATGCACTGAGATGTAGCTTGAATCCAGGTCCTGAAATAGTGTATTAGACCATAATGATTTCAAATCTCTTCTGAGAGTTGGAGACATGAGGTATTCTGTTAACTTCTCACAGTCCTGCACTGCATATTAGAAGCTGTGGTCATGGTAAAAAGCAGATGAACTATTAAACAGGAAAACTCCATCTGGTTCACAAAATCAATGAGCTGTAAATCATAAAAACCTAATAGGCCATACCAGGAAATTAAACCTGTATACTTCTGCCAGTCTCATACTTTTATTTGTCACAGGATCTGCTGCTACCAGACACTAGGAATGGACTAGATGGGCCAGATATTTATCTTTAGTCTTGCATGTTTGTTCACTTTTATGGCTTTCTTTACAACTTTTGTTGCTGAGAAAGGACTCGCCAAGGAGATGGAAGAGAGTTGATTAATGACAATATGTTTGACATCCATTATACTGGACTGAAAACCTTGGCTGGAGCCAAGGACAATGTAAGTTGATACCTAACTAGTCACTGCACACTCCAAGTGAACACAGCTCAGTGACACACTTCCAGGCTCAGACCTCCTTGTACCTCCATTTGCAGCATCCTTACTATTCCCATCTGGGCCTTTCTTCAGTAATGCTTGTGGTATTGACCAGAAAATGTCCTGATTGTGTGACTGCATACAAATTGGATGCCAGAAGAAAATAGATATTTCTTTTTTGGACCAAAATAGTATTCCCAGTTCAGAACCATATGATGAACTTTCTCCTCTCAGTCAGTCTCCCTTTTTTTGTTCCTCATTCCTTATGCAACTCTGGCAGTACAATTACCACCCCTTCGTAGGATGTCTCTGGATTCTCTCCTCTCAGTGACAAAGATGCTGTCCTCTAAGTCATAAAAGATGTGCTTATCTTTACAAAAAAGATCCTTTAAGCCACACATCATTTTCCATAGGTGAAGCTCTACACAATTGGATGAATAAACCGTGAACTCTTGCAATAGTTCCATATGATTAAGCAAGATTCATTTTACAAATATCTCAACAACTTCTGTCAGTCCCAATTAAACTAACTAAATGATCAAGCACAATGTCTAGGAGTGAACAAAGTTTCATCAACATCAAAGTTTCATTTTTATAAAAAAAAAAACCAACATTTTTCTCCACCACAACTGTGTTAAAAGAGAGCTTACTCATTAGTCTTTGGTCTCATTTTTAATATGCTGTTAGTATCTGTAAAACAGATCTTACCTTGATCTTCTGAAGAAACTGGTGACCTGGAATAAAACAACAAAATCCAGTCAATCTTGGGTAAAAAAAAGTTACAAATAAAGTTCAGTCTCAGTCTGGAGAATGGGATATGGAGTAATTTGAAATTTTTATTCTTTATTCCTTAGAAGAGAGGACTGAAAGGCATCTGACCAAAAAAAAAAAAAAAAAAAAAAAAAAAAAAAAAAAAGAAAGAGATCTGAACAGGCCATCTAGCAGCAGATTCTGCAGGCCAGAGTGACCATATGGAGCCATCTCTGTGAGGAATGATGTAAAGACTGTCTGTAGATACTTGGCAGAAACTCATCTGCTACTGCCACTGCCAGGAGAAAATCTCACAGCTAGGGCTGGTCAAGGAAATTACATCTTGGTAGGAAATCACAGTCACTACAGTGGCCATATTTTTTTTCCATAAATCAATGTAGTGGTTAGCATAAAACAGTAGTCATAATTAATAACAATTCATGCCATCTTCACAAAATTAACACAACAATCAAAAAAAAAAAGATCAAAAAAAAAAGTCTGGACAGATGTAAGTACAGAAAAAAGCAACAACAAAAGAGTTATAGGATTCCCCAACCAGTGGATTAGGACTCTGAAAATACCCCTAGAGAGTGAAGGGTTATAAAACACAGGTGACCTGCTGATAAAGAGAAGCACCCCAATGAATTCCAGGGATTTGAGACGCAGTTCCCAAGACTAAGGATCACTCTTCTCATGGCCACCACCCAGAACAAAGGACCACAGAAGTACTGGCCCTCCATTTTGCCCTTTGCTGCAGGAGCATGGCTTAGCAAAACTGAGTCTAACCATGGAGCTGAATCTGGGATGTACCTTCATTACTTAGTCCAGACTGAGAGTGGACTGGACCATTCCTGAGCACTTGCCCAGCACAGATTCCAGTTGCATTCACAGCCTTCCCACCCAAGTAACAATGAGCTCGTTCCTGCAGTGAATGGGGCAACTCACGTTTCCTTTCCAAGGTATTTAATTTCATAACAATGTACAAAAACAACAAATCAGAAAAGATTTTAAAAATGTTAGTGTTGCCAGCAAACAGATCAAAGCCAACATAAGAAAAGCAGCTGCAGAGGGGTGAAGGGAAAAGAAGGAACAAAGGGGAAAAGAGCACATGTATATTTAACTGAGTCAGCAGGGGCTGAGGGCTGGAGTAGGGAAAAGAAGTGAAGGAACCCAGGGTTAAAGGAAAAAAGGAGCTGAGGAAGGAGCCATGATCTCATTTCATAACAAGAGTTTGAAAATGAAGGTTGAGGGATTATAGAACATCAGAAGTAGATATGCAAATATGTAGATGCAAACAGGAAAAACTGAAAGAAAAGAAGGAAGCTTTCCTGCCAAAGTATGTAAATTTTTTTGCTGTAAAATAGAGGGAAATTTGCAAATAAAGAGAGGAAAGAGAGCACAGCTGGAGCAATGGTCACTATGAAAGGTAAAAATTTGATTGCCTAATTAGGATTCTGGCTGCACAAGAAGCCAATGTGTCTGTATGGATTGGAATTAATTAATCCTCTACTCCCATTAAAGGCTCTGATTGCTGCTGAACATCCTAAGCATGCATCCTGCTCTGTTGCCAGCCAGGCCAGCTCTGCCCTCACCCTTCAGCCATGTGTGTGGAAATACAGCAGGAATGCAGGAACCCAAAGCATTTAGCAGGTGCCACTAGAACTGTCCTGCTTTGACCAGTGAATTACAGACTTTTGTCCTTAACTCCCAGCAAAAACCCTTCTGAAGATCAAAATCCACTGCATTTTCTACAAGGTCAAACAATTCAGAATGGGTCAAATCAAGAGGTGAAAGTTTTTAGATATTTGAAAATATTTTTACATGCAAGAGTCATGCAAGGGTCCTTGGCTCACGTATTCTGACTCTCCACCCATTGCTAATGCAGTATTCCACTGCATCAGCAGAATATATTCCTTTGTTTTGTTTCTTAATTGCCCAGTTTCATTACCTTTCAGTTCTTTATTTGGAACAATAAAATAAACAATACAGATTATCCTATAACTTGGCTCTTCTTTATGCTTGGTAAAACAGATGTCATTAGTTCCTTAAAGCATCAACAACAGAAGAAACACTATTACAATACCAATGCCTTCCCAATTAAAACATTGGTTGGAGAGAAGGATGAAAAGTATGTTTATGCATATTTTGTGTGCCTAAAATTATTATATCTTTTTCAAAATATTACTACCTTTTTGCTTTGTTGCATGCCTCAAATACAGTGTTTTAAAGAAATTTAACATTACTACTGATGCTACTAAAAATGCTTTTATTTGAAAGGATCCATCAAGCAACTGTGTAGCCTGAGAAAATAAGGTTTATATAACCTATTTATATCAGATTCATCAGGTTCATATCAGTATCTTGATGTATACACACACACCTCTCTGTCTCGCCCTGGTGAACTCTGAGATTTTTGGCTCATTTCATTCCTTGTGAATTGACAGAGAGTTAATTCCTGCTTTCACACAGCAGGAAACAAAATAGCATAAGCTCAACTTTTCTGATGTAGTGGCAAAGCCACAAAAGGAGGTTTTGAATATCCCAGCCACAGGAAAAGCCTCAATGAGAGCTTCCACCACTGGAGATACCAAAGGCTCAACCACAATGAACTGGGCTTCCTTTGTCCCACTAGTGACATGAAGTATTTTGGCAGAGAGTGGAGAGGACTTTCAGCATCCTCCTACAATTCCAGGCCATACAATTTAGCAAGGGGGAGGCTTTCCTAACTGCTCAAGTCCTGTCCTAACTACACCAAGGGAAGTCTTGCTCATAGCTACGATGGAAGGAAGTGAGACTGCAGAAACCTCTACACAGAACAGAATTGGGCATTTTATGCACTGACTTGTCCACCCCATGCTCATGACTGGCTCTAAGGGAGGAAAAGAGAGGAAGCCCAATGACCTGCTCCAAACCACATCCACTCACTCCACAGACACAGGGGGCTCTCTTGACAGGAAAAAAACAATCCAGTAGATGCTCATATTTCCAGTCACAGGTCTTTCTCTCAGGTCTGTGAGAAGTGTGAGAGATATCCTGTGGCAGCACTGGTACCCAACAGGTGTTCCAAGAAGGGAGGATTCTCATCTGCTAACATCCACCCAGGACCCATCTGTCTAGTACCTGTCAGCTACCCTCCCAGTATGATCCTGGCTACGTGGTTTACTGCCATAAAGAAGCAAGTTATCATCTTCACAGCCTCCAGGCCTTAAAAAATATTAGAGACAAGCCAGAGATATTTCAGGAAAACTGATATGCTGTCAAGGTCTGTGGTCTCACCTGGGTCAAAACGCTTTGCCAAATGACATCTTGAAGAGATTTTCATTTGTTTAAACAAAACAGGAAAAAAAATCTTCAGGAAAAGGTTCAGGCACTGCAATATCCTGTTCTTAGCCATTTCAGAATGGAATAACTTTTTTCGTTATACATACACACACACACACACACACATACACATCAACTGGGTTTTTCTTCTGATTTTATCTTGGTGTAAAATTAGCTTGTAGAAAGAAAGGGTCACCATCTCCCCAAGAGAGAAAAGACAGGCCAGATTGTCTGTGACTGGCTACATTTCCAGAGTCATGAGATTCCATTATCTCTTCTACCAACAGTGATATTTATTTTCCCATGCATAAATGAAACTGGGGAGCCTGATTTCACATATTTTCACTCAAGATTTTAATCTGACTTTCCTCCTGCTCTGGTTTTACAAACAGCTATTGTTGTAGCAGATAGTTTGAGTAAAGACATGTGTCTGTGATAGGAAAGAGGATCAGAAGGGAGGAGCAGGAAAAGCAAGTTGTCAAGAAAGGTCTTATCACCTCTGTTTGTTTTCCATGCTGTCCATAGCCCTCCTTTCTTACAGGTCCTGCAGCAGGGTGGCAAAATCAGTCTAGAGGGATAACAGAACCTCTAAGCCTCAGCCTGCAAGGGGAAGTTGTACAAGATCTATTCAACCACCTCCTACACAAGCAAAGCAATATCCTTTGGGCTCAACATAAAATCCACAAGCATCTTCCACAAATCAAGGTACACATATTTAGAAATGCATAAAAAACCCATTAAAATGGTGTAAAAAAGCCCTGATCATACACACACTAGATGCATCCAGCAAATTGGAATACTCACAATATTGAAGGCATGGGACCTGCCCACCTAAAACCACGATAGGCCACCAAGTTCACTGTCTGATCCAAAGCTTACTGGAATTTTCCTGCTCACACTTGCAGGGTTTGGATGAATTGCTGCAGAAATCCAATCCTCAGTATAGGCAAGGCAGCCTTCAATATCATACAAGCCTCTCTCAAAGAGCCAAACAGTCAGAGCTGTTTCCAAGTGCACTCTCCAATGTGCAAGCACTAGGTTTGTTCAGCTCTAGATGTGTGGAAGAAGGAATATTCATTTCTAAGGAGGGAAGTGCAGGCAATGTCACAATTCAACTGAGACTTAGGAACCTTGAGATATACAGCCAGATTCCAGGAGATGAATTCTAACAAAATTTCAGCAAAAGAGTACATTATTCATGAAGACAAAAGCCTCTGGAGAAACAAACTTGGAGCTGATGTAAAGCAGCTATTTTAATCAATAAACCTGTAGCAGAAACCATCTGCACCAGGCGTATTTAAAACCAGCCACTTAATATTTAAAGGCCAAAAAAACAATCTCAATGCAGCAATTCTACTGGGGTTTATGACCATTCCACTTTTTTCCTGCTTAAGGAATGTACTTCTGCAAACTTTCTAACTCAGTCTGACAACAGCTGCCTGTGATGAGGAGAGAGGAAGAGCAGTCAAATTAAACCCATTTCTTCTCATTTTGCAAGTGCATCTCTTCAGAATCAAAAGTGACATCCCTGTTGGGATTTATTCACATATCCCTTGATTGCAAATGAAGAAAATTTTTAGCACATCAAGTATTTTTAAAATATAGGTGAGGAAAGCCTCTCATTCAGCAGTTTGTATCAATATATCTGTAACTGTGAGTCTCTTGCAGTCCCAGCTGCAAACAGTACATCATTTTACTGTAGAGAGGCAGAACTCCTTGCTTTCCTGGTCCCTGACCAGATAATTCTCAGTCTGGGCATCACCATTTTCTGCCATGGTGCTTGATGAAAAATAAAAGCAGAGCCATAAAGGAGATGGAAGTTATTTTTGACCCTCTAGTCCATGCTTGTGAGACTTGAGAACAAGGTAGACACTGGCAAGTTGGACTGAGTTCCAGAAAGGGCTGCAGAGAGGGTGTGGGCACAGGAGACCAGGCTGTGGAAGCTGGGTTTGTTCAGTAAGAAGAGAAGGTTTGGGCAAAATCTAATTGCTACCTTTAACTACTTAACAGGAAAGGATAGAGAAGACAGAATCTGCATGAAGAAAGAAGCAACAGTCACAAGCTGGCACATGGAAATTCAGATGGGATGTTAGGGAAAAAAAATTTTACCATGTGGATGATCAAAGAGAAGAACAGCCTATGTAAAGAGATCCTTGAATCCTCAGTTTTGCAGATACTCAAAAATCATCTGGAAAAGGCTCTGAACTTCACCTAGCTGGATCTATTTTGAAGATTTTTATTAGATGACCTTCAGAGTTCTTCCCAACCCAAGTGCAATTCTTTAAGTCTCTCTACAAAGCTTTCTGGTTTTACTACCCCACTTTTCCTGTCATTCTTTCCTCTCAAATATTTCTCACAGACAATGGCCATGCTCTCTCACACACATGGGAAAATGCTGACCAGCAAAGCCCCCTGAATCTAAGAAATTCCATTCAAGTCATTTATTAGTTTGCAGGAATCTGTTTGGACATGTCCTGTAACCTGCAATGACAATCTAGAGACAAACACCAGATATATTGTTCTTTCCTAATGCTGCTAAAGGACAAGATCAGTGTTCCTTCTAGCACCTCTGCAACTTCCTTCAGCAGTCTCCATCTCCACCTGCACAGCAATCACTGCCTCAGGCTGTTCACATGCAGTCCAACATACAGGAAAGTAATTGCTGCTTCTTAGGGAAACCAGGGCAGCTCAGATGTGTTCCATGCTGGGTCTCAGGCATGTCGGTGTCCCCTGTATTGTCACATTTCTTTTTGCACTACTGTTTAACTTTTTATCTCTTACCTTTCCTCTGCCCACTGTGGAATGTTTTAATGAAGACTTGTAACACCACAGTGTAGCTATACCTGAAGCTGTACTGACATCCAGAGGAGTTGTCTGGGAATTGCTGCTTTAAAAAGGAGTAAAAGATTTTATTGCAAAAACCCAAACATGCCTATCATTAATTTTTAAAAAGGAGAAGAAGGATAGAGAAACGTTCTATGAAATTCATCTTGGATAAGATAGTTCCACCTCAAAACACGACCAAGCTGGCTTGGTATTTACTTGAAAAAGAAGGTATTTCCAAATGAGCAGCAAGATCACTGTAGGATAATCACATTTTGTTTGGATTTGGTTTTTTTGTTTTGTCTTTTTATAAAATACTTGGCCTTTCTTTCTCTCATCTTTGGTCACATGGCACCAAAATATCTCAGTGGAATGCAAGAAAATTATTTTGAAGAGGGCCTTATCCCAGCTTTTTTAAAATGCTCTTCTTCCATTTCCATTATTTAATTAAATCTTCAAAATCCTATAGAAAATCCTGGCCTATAGAAAGCAAGATCTAGGCACACCATGTCATGCTTTAGTGAAACAACAGCCTGGAAGTCAAAGGATTGGAATTTTTTTTACACAGTTCATTATTAAGACCTGGAACAGGAGCTGAAATGGCTAAATTTATGCACTTAGCATTCTACATTGAGAATAAAAGCATATCTATTAGGTAACAAAACATTTGGCTTTTCCTCAACAACGAATCAATGCACTTTTACCTCTTCCAGGAAAAGATTAAAGCAGAGGTCACTTTGGTAGGACTTCAACCTTTATTTAACCCAGAGAAAGAAATTATTTTGCTAGGCACAATGCCATGACAACCCCTTTTTGAGCAACTCAGGTATAACCTGGTTCATAAGACACATCTCCACTTGGCCCTCAGGCTAGATGGAGGTGAAGCACATCAGCTGCTTGGTGTCTTGAGATACTACCCAAATAATTTTAGGTCACTCTGGGTTTCTAAACAATGCAGAAGCTACCCTAAATGGTGTGTTTGTGACAACAATGCAAACCAGTCACTTTTGAGAAACAGCATTTTGTTCCTGAAACACATGAATCCCACAGAAACAGACTCTTGCAATTATGTTAAAAAATAAGTGGCCTGATTTTCACAAGTGCTAAGCACTAAGAAACTCACTTTTCCTGCCATCTTTTAAAAAATAACCTAAAAATAAAGAAATCACCTTAGTTAATATGCATAACACAGAGATCCTAGGCAGAGCAGAACTGCTGAGCCATTTACACTCCTGCTACAGCCTAATTGATGGAGAAAAAGGCTTCTATTGGGAGTTTCAGATATGGCTTTTCTGCTGCACTTTTAGATGTCTGGCACAGAAACAGGAATCTAGGAGTCAGGGTTACACTGGCTCCAAGCTACCTCTGGCTCTCTGATTTCAGCTCTTGGCATAATTTAACCAGGTCCATCTGTCCCTGCTTGCCCATGGGCATCAGCACTGCCAGAAGCTCAGCAAGGCTCTCTGCTATGGCCCTGCTCCCCGTGTATTTCCCTCCCTTGCACACTCCTCTGCCAGCACTGCTAAACACTCTCTGTCTCAGCTACCAAGACAAAGCTGTGGGGTTTAGTGGTCCTTTCCTAGTGCAGAGGAGCAGCAGGCAAGCAGGGACAAATTGGATGTTTTTAAGCTTTCAGAAGTTTCTCTGCTCTCCCAAGCCCTTTGGCAGGCATGTTAAAGAGGCACTGTACCTCCTACACCCTGACATAGAACAGAAAGGGCAGAGCTGCAGAGCAGCTATTTCAAGGCACACAACCTGAGAAACAATGAACTTTCCAATCAGCCCCAGTGAAAAAAACTCACTTTTTGTTCCATGAGTCAAGTGAAGGTTCATGTTAGAATATCGTTCCCAGCCTCATCCAAATACTAATCTTTGCAGGTCTAAAATATTCCATTGCAAAACTCAAAAGATGACCTATTTTCACACAACTATCCTTTGTCTTTAGCTTTTTGTATTTTTTTTCGGATGGTATTTTTGACATTTCCCAGTTGTCAGCCACAGCAGAAATCCAAACATTAAGACACCTGAAGACTTATAGAAAGGTTTGGCTTTTTTGAGTTTAACACAGTCAACACAGGTGAAGTAGTACTTGTGTGTGATAGCTTAGAGCAGCTATTTTACCAAACTACATTTCTATTCTCTTTGAAAGCCTGTTAAACCAGAACTTAGGGATATGAACAGGAATAGAAATACAGTCTCAATGCATATAATGAGATGTCCAGGTGTGAAAGCTTGAACACAGTATGTAGCCCAATGTGTGTGTAACACATGTACAGGGCTGTGTTTCTTACCCAGCCTCTGAAGCTTGCTAGTTTTGGCTTTGATAAGACAGCTTGGTACTGAGTGAGAACACATTAAGAACCAGTCTCCTCTGCAAGCAGATGGCAGCTCCTTATGGCAGGGACAGAGCACATGGACACAGGCTTGCTATTCCTGTGCAATGCTCAGAAAACTAGGATTGGGAGGTTTGGGGGTTGGGTTTTGTTTTTTGGTTGGTTTTTCCCTTACTTCAACTCTTACAAATGAGTAAGGAGTACACATATATACAGATATACATGCCTAAAACTACAAGGTACACAACTTTTCCAGCCTTGATTGGCTTGTAAGTCTGCCATGCTGGAGAATATTTGACCTACACCCAGAAGAATACATCTTTCTGTCAATCATCCTTTATCACCCCAGTAAACCCACCCATCCCCTTTTGCAGCACCTTTACTGTCACTGGGGACCATAGGTCTGTTGTTTCCAGTCCATAAAGCTGGAGAGAAGGATATTCACATTCTACAGAGGCATTGTCAGATCCACTCTTGCTACCCTGCTCCTGCCAGGTACAGTTACCACATGTCTAAGGCTTGCAGGGAAAGCAATAGGCCCTAAAAATTAAATTATCAAACGTAATTTTCTTTTTCTCAGACAAAAAGAAAATGAGATTATGAGAAGTTATTCTCTTGATATTATTCCTGCCTTCTTTGCCGTAAAGCTGTTAGCTGTTTTCTTCTCAGAGAAGATTCTGCTTTGGAAACTAAGGACTAAACTAGGCAAGCAAGGATGGAAGCAAAGGGGAAAAAGAACACAGTTGTTAAAGAAAAAAAAGAAAAGATACTCTGGTGCTTCAGTCCTGGCTATCAGCCAGAGAGTGGAAAGCAGATCAATAACTGTTATGGTAAACCACTTAAAGGAAACCAAGGTACCCAGCTATCTCTACTTTGCCAACATCATTTTTTATCCTTTAAATGCACTCCAAAATAAAAGCTTACATTCCACGTGGAAAATCTGGCTTTGCCCCTTTATCTACTGTAAATATTCAGAAGGCATTTTTAAACTAGGTTGGCTTTTTAACATTCAGGTAAGATGGGTTCTTTGTCAAGTACATGTACATTCTGTTACTTGAAGTTGCCTCGAGGAGAGGAGGAGAGCTGGACTGCTTGCATTTCCCTTTTGGAAAGTGGGATGCCAGTCAAGAAGCAAGATCTCTCTAAAGAAGCCAATTTGTAGTCTCATCATGTGTGGGAGTGTTTTGCATGTCACTGTCTGTCAAAATAATTTGTCAGCAGGGTGAATTTCCTCAGCTGTGCATCAGGTGTTGAGATGCCACGAAAGTCATTAAGAGGGGGCAGGTTGGTGAGAAAAGAGGAAGCCAAAATCCCACCCAATCCACTCTGGGGAGCTAAATGCTGAATGATAAAATGTATTGGTAATAAGTAGTGATGAGAAAAAGAACACAGTACAGGATGTGCTCTATTTCTGCCATCTATGGAAGGGGCAGATGCACAAACCCACTTCACACATGCCTACTGTTATTAAAACCCCTTTGGCTCAACAGCAAAGGCTGGAGACCTCATTCTTGAAGAAAACACATACTCTCTGCATTGAATTCACATACACAAATAAGGTTATAGACATGCAAATCTAAAACAGTTTCTGATTTCTTCTTTTCCCAATTATGGCTAACAAGAGCCGAAGTAAAAGTTATGTCTTAAAGCTCAGCATTACTGGGCTAGGGTTGTCAGGATGATGTGTAAGTACCAATTACTAATGACGGTCGCAGAAAATTTTTAGAAGTAAAACCCATGAATTTTCTACAGCCCAGTTCTCTGTAGATAAGGCCAGGCTTGACAGTAGTGACATAAAAATTGTACTAATCAAAACAGAGGAAGAGATGATTACATAAGGTTTTGCCTGTATGCAATCACTTAAAGGCAACACCAGAAGCTGCTGAAAGTTTGTGTTGAATAGTTTCCAGAGCCACACTGATTCTCACTGTTTGCAAAGGTCCCTCAGGTCCAGTGCATGCAATCACCACAAAGCCATGGCTCATCCCCTGAGCCAGCAGGGCTTGTATGGGGCAATGCTTTCCTTTGTCCTGCCTTTGTGCCTTCAGACATCAGAACTAAATGCCAGGATTTTTCATGCCCAGAACCATCCCTGAGTTGGTACCACTCCAGCTGAAGTAGCACAAAGCCTCTTGAATCCTGAGTTGGGAGCATCTGTTCTCATGTTTTACCCACTCAGGATAAACCAAGAGCATATCTCATGCAGGCCACTCTTTGCAAAAGTATTTTAATATGAACATTCCTCTTCATCCTCTCCCTTTTCAGTATTGTTTTCATCTCCCAACTCTGCCTTTCTTCTACATCTGTGTCAAGGTGTGTCTACTAATCAGACACAGCCAGGACTCTCTGAATAATTCTTGCATTTTTCCCCACTGAAAATCTCCCAAAACAATGAACATGGCTAAGAACTTGATGTATGTAGAGAAATCATATTCACAACAGAAGCTTAAAATGCATGACATTGTTTACCACACCTGTGCACTAGACAAAAAAAATTAACAGGTGCCATCCTTGTCAAGGAATTCTTCATAAGTGGGGGTGAGGGAAGATTTATAGAGGAACTGAAGGAAGGTTTGCCTAATGGTGGATAAATTGTAGCTTCTATCTGGGATATGTATAAAATTTTAAGTACTGTGACTGCGTCATGCTGACAAATAGTAAAAGCTTTAGAAATACAGGACCTGACCCCATACCAAAATGCATCACTTTTTTCATACTCAGTCTCACATAGAGAACTTACTTTCCCTCCAAACAATTTCTTATTCATTTGCTGTATTCTTATAATTTATTTTTCTTTGCTGTCTTCAAAGTTCTTTCCCTATCTAACCCACATTTACCTTCTTCTGAATTATTCTAAGTCCTCATTACAACACTTTCTTTCATCTTTGAGTCTACATCTTCCTTTCCAGTGACAACCCCACCTTCTTTACATCATTTTCCTAGCAAGAGGCAGAGTTGCTTTAGGCAAATCTCTCATGCTCCACTTTTAGGTAGTGAGAGAGATGCCTTACAAGCTACTTGTAAAAAAAAAAAAAACAGAAGAGAAAGAAAAGGGAGAGTTGAGCATAAAACAGACACTGCACTCTGTTATATTCAAGTTCCATTGTAAGGACTACACAGGAGTGTACAGTAAAGGTAATGGTGGTTCAGGCCTTCACTAAAATAAGGTTTGTTTGAAAGCAATCAGTACTTATGGAGCCTCATCTGTAAAATAAAAAGCAATTCTTACAGGTGTACAAATACCTGATTAAGACATATGTGCTTCACTTTTACAGTGTAATTTTATAAATGTAGCTTGAACTAAATCTGAACCTGAAAATTAATTCAGATTTTGCTATCAAAAACACCAGGGTAGACAACTCTGCCTATTTAGGAACTGAGTTTTCCAATGCAATATTTTTCGGGCAAACCCTTGGATTTCTCATTCTCAAGTCCTTACCAACCCTTGAAATTTTAAAGATTCACAGTTCTTGCCTAGCATGTTCTGAATCATCTCTTTATATTTTCTAGACTTCCATAAAGGAGCATTCTTTCTCCTTTCTACATGCAAATTTTTATCCCCGATGCTCATCTCATCTTGTAATACATAAGGGTTTCTCTTTTAAAATACCCTAAACCACCTTGTAACATCTGCGTTGTCACACTGATTTCCTGGGCAGCGATCAGATTCTTGTGGCTGAGCGGAACACTTGGCATTTAGCCTTTTTCCTCTTCCCTCTGAGAAACTGGGTTATTATAGCTTCACAAAGCAGTGCCTGGATGGTATCACTGGCTAATTAATGTCTGTTTAGTGGAAAGGGCTGCAGCCATCTTCCAGCACCCACAGGCATTTTTTCCTTCCTCTCCCTGACAAGACCAGATGGCATTCTGGCCAACCTTTGCCCACCCTTCACAAGACATGCACTTGATTCAGAAAATGCAGCCAGCAGCTTGGGAAGCACATGACCATCACAGCTGGGCAGATGCTAGATAAAGGCTGGTTACTGCCCCAGATAGTGGGAAAATTAATGACTTCAATTAAAAGATGTAGATTAAACCTCTACCACAATATAGTCACCTTTTCATCTCTGTATGCTGTGTTGGGGTTTTTATTTTATCAAATTTTCCAGCTCTCATCATGTAACAGGGTGACAAACAACTAAGAGAAATATATGGCCAACAACAAACACACAGCAGGCTGTGAGGACTTCTGCATCTCACTGCACCATTTAATCATAGGATGAGCCTACTCATGTACAAAGAAAGGGTCCAATTTCCTGTATCAGTGCAGTCAGACCAGAATATTTATCTTTTTTCAAGATAAAGCACCTCTAGTCCTAATAAATTGTCTTCCCAATGTGGTTTTTTTAATACAGTGTTCATACTAATTGATGTTCCTATTAAGCTACAATCTGCCCCAGCTGGTGGTTACTGCATCAAGACACTGTTTCATGTCCTGTCCAATCCATCACAGATCAAAAAGATGTCAAATAAGGAACAAAACATGAAATACTATTAATCAACAGCTACTTGAAAATAACATGAAGTTCAGTTAATTGAAAACAAAAGCATAATTTTTCTCTCAGAAAGCCCCCTGCCACAAAAGCATTATATTCACACTATGCTTTAACCAAACAAGCTTGTGATCAAAAGCAACACCTAACATTATAATTATTTTTAGATCACATATTCTGTTCTCTGCTTTCATTTATTGAAATAATAAAAGGGATTTCTCACATTTGAATTTTTAGCTACATCCCTCACTTGTCAGAAATAATTACTTCATCTTTATATATATATATATATATATATATATATGCATATACACATCTATATGTGTGTGTATAGTGATGACAGATACCCTCTAAGCATCCTGAAGCTATATTATGACCAGCTGTGGTCATACCCAATTTACAAAAAAAAAAAAGACCACTGAGAAANTAATAAATTGTCTTCCCAATGTGGTTTTTTTAATACAGTGTTCATACTAATTGATGTTCCTATTAAGCTACAATCTGCCCCAGCTGGTGGTTACTGCATCAAGACACTGTTTCATGTCCTGTCCAATCCATCACAGATCAAAAAGATGTCAAATAAGGAACAAAACATGAAATACTATTAATCAACAGCTACTTGAAAATAACATGAAGTTCAGTTAATTGAAAACAAAAGCATAATTTTTCTCTCAGAAAGACCCCTGCCACAAAACCATTATATTCACACTATGCTTTAACCAAACAAGCTTGTGATCAAAAGCAACACCTAACATTATAATTATTTTTAGATCACATATTCTGTTCTCTGCTTTCATTTATTGAAATAATAAAAGGGATTTCTCACATTTGAATTTTTAGCTACATCCCTCACTTGTCAGAANAAAAAAAAAAAAAGACCACTGAGAAAGCTCTCCCAGTGAGTCAACTGTGACACTTTCTCTCACACCAAGTCCCCTGTAATTTGTCCCAGGCCATAGGATAATACATTTTGAGATGTACAATATTTCTGACTAGATAAAAACACGGGATGCTGATGACTCTTAGAAGATCCATGAGAGCTCTGTATAAGGGAGGAATTGACTACTCTGTTCTCTTCCATATTCCTGTTCAGGAATTTTGCTGAAATCCCTTTCTCAAGTTTTAATTGAAAAATAATTTCTGAAGGGACAAATCTCTGCAAAGAACCTGTGAGCAACATCGGCTGCCAAAATATAATTGTGCTTTCTGAAGTACTAATCTTTTTGTTTAGAGAGAATTTTTTAGATTGCTTAGTCAAACATCCAGAAGCTTGGAAATTTGGGGTCTCAAATCATACTGCAACCCTGTTGCACTCAAATGTTATGACAACTTTTAGTCATATTGCCACTTTCTATTTTCTTTGACTGGACTCTTGCCTCAGTGTTTAAGTCTAAATCTGCTTGACATCCTCCTGCATATGCACAGCACAGCCTCAAGATTTATTTCTTCCACGCTGCCAAAACTTTGCACAGAATGCAAAATTATTCATGCCCTGCTAAGTATCTCTGACAGAGTGTCCCAATAGTATCCAGGTTTCTCATGACCATGAAAATTTACCCTCACTGTGCTCCTTTAAGGTGAGGTTGCAATATTATCTGTATTCTGCAGCTGGGAAAGCAGGCACAAACTTTCCATTCATTTCAGTCATACAACCTGAGGCAACAGAAATCCTATTTCTCAGTTTCCAGCCCTCCACACTCTTTAAAAATCTTGTAGTGGCCTCCCAGTAACCAAACCTCCTTCACAGTGGACATGCACAGAATGAGGAACCCATGATTAACTGGCCACTTGCAAAAAATCTGTTGTAAATCTTCACCATTCAGATATTCTGTCATGGATGCTGAAAAGAGAAGCCAGCCCCACAGAGCATCATGCTCTGTGAGCATGTACAGACAAACTTTTGAAAGCAGAGCTCTTGAATCTGAGGTGTCTCCAAAGTGCACCAACAACCTCATCAGCAGGGCAAATTCAGGGCTAATTTTCAAGACAGCAAAAAGCATCTCCTTGGTATTATGATGACATTTTACTAAATGTCAAGCTTCCAAAATTTCATTCCAATGAGGTTCATTCCATTATCAGCACTAACACATCTCAGGAAAGGACCACTGGATTTATTTGAAGGAAGGTCGTTTAAAGGAGCACATTTCCCACAAATCTCATCTTCAGAAAGAACTGAAGAACTGAACTTTTTTGTTAAAATTTTTACTAAAAGAAAAATAATCAGTCATAGACTGAGTCTTAGCATGAAACATTTCAGCCAAAACAATTAAAGTTTAGAGAAATTGTAAAGAAAACAATTCTTCATAGTAGGCAATGACAGGGACACTTTACTCTGAGCAATGCTACCAGCTTACTTTGTACTTAATAAATCCACCAAATGTAATTGTTACAGCTAAGCAAACATTTCCAGTCACGCTGATGTAAACAAAATCATTCTTCTTATCAATAAGAAATTAGTCCACATGTTCTCACCATCTCTCCACACTGCCTAAAACTGTCTAAGCATCATTTTTCTCACACCTTTGCCAGCTTCAGATTTTGGGCCCTGCCATTCCAGCCTATGGAAAAATGAAGCTGAATTTACCATTCTTCACTTTGCAAAGAATATCAAGAACTGATCCAGAATCTGTCAGAGAGAAAACCAGGTGATTTTCTCCTGGCAATGCTACTTTGATCACCCTTTCTTGCCATGGCATCTCCTCCATGACATCTCCTCCTCGAAGTTTCCAGTTGGTAGTCTCATGGCTAGACAATCTGCCATCCACACTACACCTGTCCCAGAGCTGTAGTCTCTGCCTGCCCTGTACCTTGCAGCCCTCTCTCACACATCCTGACAGAAAAAAAAAATCTGAAAAAAAGGCCACATTGTCACTATTCCTGATTTTTCTATACTAAGTTTTAAAACCTGCCCATAGGGTTGCTGATACAGTAGAACTACAAACACAATTATACATCATATACTTGGGAAATGGGGGGAATACAACCCTAAAACATAAATAACTTTCAAAGGCAGCAACAGAGTTCTGACAGATGTTCCCCATTTAATCTTTGGTAGTGATCCACTGTTGGTTTTGAAAATCTAAAATGAAATTCCCAAAAAGTTGCGAACTATTTCTAACACAGGTAAGCAGAATAAGAGATATTTTTAAATCCATCTGAACATAGTAGATAGTACTAAGGTGATAAAAATTTCTTTTATGGGGAAATTATCAAAAAGAGAACTGTAGTACAGCCATCCTACATGGTGTTCAGGACTATATAAAAACCATTGCTCATGTCTCTGACAGTAAGCAGCAGTTCTAGAGGTTTCTGCTTTGTCACATTGCATCAGAGCTGCCTTGAGGGTGAATGCTTTGACCTTTCACCATACCAGTTGCCAAGAAGATTTTCTTAGCTGGAACTTCAGACATCCAAAATAAGTTATTTTCTTTCAAAAACTTGGATTTAGGTTTATTAAAAGGGGAGGGTGCCACAGAGAATGAAACAAAGGCAAGAACATAAAATAATGGACAAAGAGGAAGAACAGAAGGGAGAAGCCAAAGAGAAACAGCAAAAGGTATTTGTAATTTCAGCATGTCAGCACAGTTCACTGAGCTTAAAGGAGACATTGGGAGTTGTCTGTGGTGACAGGAACAGGACATCATCAAGCAGAGAAATGCAGAGGGCTCTTACTGCAGCATATGTGTCTGGCTGGCGTCCTTTTGTTTGTCAGGTACCTCGTAGTGGGGAGAAATCTTTCCAAGGCCGCTGTCGCTCAGCATCCTCTTCCGAACCGCGGGGTTCCACCGGTCCGATATTCTAAGGAGAGGAGGAGGAGGAGAAAGCCATTCACACCCCTTGTGTGCTCCACTTCAAAGCTGTCTATGCTCATTGGTTGCCAGCATTTTTCAGCTCATGTCAAGTTAAAATAGATTAATTCACTATGAGTACTCTTCCTAAAGACGAATAGAAGCATTTCTGGTCTGTCAAGAGGATGATAAGAAACAGAGACACTTCGTGAGCCTTCTTAGACACAGAGGGCTTCAGGGCCTTAAACAGTGGAATCAGAACTCTGACCATGCAGAGAAGTTTATAACTCAATTGTTAGAGATTTATGGTAGGATTTAGGGTCAGGTGGTTAAAGGGTGCTGAAGTTCTGCTGTGTGTTCCAGGAAGCCTAATGGAGTAGATGTTACACTAATGTCCTCCTGTCATCACCACGGCTGGATTTGTTCCTACCTAATAGCCACCCTCCCACATCTCCTAATCCTTCAGAAAAGGGCACCAGAAAGAGATGCCCACCTCTAATACAACTGCTGAAAACCAGATTTCACCAGCACTCACCCAGTTGCCTGCTCCACTACCAGATCAGGCATTCCTGGTGGTGTCCCCACCTGCTGACCCATTACCATCTCTGGGTCCAGAATAAAAATCTCGTCCTGCGAAATTTCCGTCACAAAGTGCAAATGTTCCTGTTGGAGTGACACAAGCAACAAATAATGAACCTGCAGCATCACTGCTCTCTCAGAGCACCCAGCTGCTCTAGAATGAGTTGAGTGCATGTCAGGTTCCCTGAAGAATATTCAAGGTTACTGTGTATTTAAGTGTGTACTCATACACACCCACACATTAAAATCAATGCCTCAGAAGTCAGCAATTAATATGTCATTGATTTCAAGCCAAATAAGATTCCCCATGAGTAAGCTGCACACTCACAACACTTTAAAGCCTGTTACTTGATGACTATGCCATTCTGATGAAACCTGGAGGTCTACCCATAAAGCTGAGGTCTGCATTTTGAAATGAGGACCAACACCAAAGGTCTCTTCTTTCATGATGGTTGATGGAACTTTTCATTGTTTGGGGGTACTCTTGCACATCTCCACCACTTGTACATTCTGTTTGTGCTACATTCTGTTTTCACATCTCCATTACCAAAGCTCTCTTTCTCAGTCCTTTATTTTTATTATTGACACTGAAGGCTAATTGTCTTTTTAAAAAAAGCATTGAGGGTGAGTATGCCTATGTAGGGAAATGGGCAGGAAATTTGCCACTGTTTTTGTCCTGGGACCAACATACAGTATTTCTCCTCAGAATCATATGATGAAGGAGTAGGCATTAAAAATTACCATTTAAGTAAGTATTAGGGAAATGCAGAATAAGCCAAACAGAGTCAAATTGCCTAGTTTAATCTGTACCAGCATCTTCTTCACCCCTGCCTTCCCAATGTTAGATTACCACATCAAACCATTTATTTGACTGTGTGCAAAGAAGTCCCATGGTGTCTACATGCAGACACTGAACATGGGAACTCTGAACTGAAGTCACAGCTCCTTCTGCTAGAACTAAAGCACCAGCTGCTTTTGCTAAGAAACACTAACATGTTCGTGTGATTCAGAAACAGCTTACTCGGTTCTCAGGGGGACCAGAAACAAACAATCCCAGTGTGAAATCAACAATTTGCACTTAATGCTGAGCTACTAATTGGCCTGTTCTGGCTACAAATCAGAAACACCAAAAGCCCTGTAAAATGTCCAGTGTCTTTTAGAAAATATATTCAGATTGTCAGATCTATGCCACAGGTTTGAATCCAGCAGAGATACACATTGTTTTGAGGTTCCCTGTGAATATTTTATGCATCTCTGTTCATAATTCTCAAACTGTAACATCTTATTTTCCATAGCTATCTCATGGCACGCACACACACACAGGCTCAAGACTTCTGATGCCTAAAAACATCAGTGAAAAGATAAATACACATATATTGGTGCCACACAGATGGCCCTAGTAAGACTTGACAAGGAAAACACAATTGAAGAAAATTCTGATCTGTATCAGATTGGTAGTAAACAGAAAGGCAGATGGTCAGCAGATACAATACTTCAGTGAAATAATGTGAATTATACCAACTAAAAAAAAGCCTAGAATTTTTTCTCTACTTCTCATGAGACATCATGACTAACATTTTGCAATACACAGGAAGAATGGCAGATAATTCATTTTAAGCTGCATTTGACGTAGCTTTAGGGAAAAAAAAAGAAATCTATAGAAACAAAAAACGAATAAGTATTTACCTGAGATCTGTCAATGCGGTAAAAACGATCAGCAGAAGTTGCTGCAAAACAGAGAAACAGCAGAAAATAATCTGAGCATGGACAAAATGGGCTGCACTACCATCATCACTGGCTCATGAAACAGCCCCTGTGTCAGGGAGGTCACAGCGGCTCCCACAAGAGCATAATTCCTTATGTCCATGTGAGTGGTGTGTCTCAGGTCAGTCCTGTGACCAACACCTTAGTCAGCAGCACAGACAGTGAGGTCGAGCGTGCCCTTGGTGAGCTCCCTGCTCACACCAGCCTTGATGGAGCAGTGAACACACTGGAGGAAAGGGACACCAGCCAGGGGGACCTTGGCACTCTTGAGAGGTGGCACAGTGCAGAACTCACGGAGTTGAACAAAGTGCAAGGTCCTGCACAGGAGCCACGGCAATCCCAGCACACCTGGACCCACGGGATGGGTGCAGAGGTGATTGAGAGCAGCCCTACAGGAAGGGCTTGGGGATGATGGCTGGGGAAAAACTCAGCATGAGCCATCTGGGTGCACTTTTAGCCCAGAAAGCCAACCATGTCCTGGGCTTCAGTAAAAGGGAAAGTGGCCAGCAGGTCAAGGGAAGGGATTCTCTGCCCCTACTCTGCCCTTGTGAGACCCTGCCTGCAGCACTGTGTACAGTTCTGCTGCCCCAACACAAGAAGGACCTGGAACTGTCGGAGCAAGTCCAGAGGAGGGCTGTGAAGTTGATATGGGGACTGGAGCACCTCCCTTACAAGACAGACAGAGAGTTGGGGCTGTTCAGCCTGGAGAACAGAGGGTTGCATGGAGACCTCAAAGCAAGCTTCCAGCCTCTGAAGAGGCTTGTGGGGAGGCTGAAGACGCACTGTTCATCATGAACTCTGGGGACAGGACAAGGAGTAAGGGGGACAAACTGAAAAAAGGGGAAATTTAGCCTGGATATTAGGAAGAAATTACTGTGAGAGTGGTGAGATAAGTTGCCCAGGGAAATTTTGAATACCCCAACCCTGGCAGTGTTCAGGTCAGGCTGGGTAAGGCCTTGAGCAGCCTGGACTAGTGACAAGTGCCTACCCCCCATGGCAGTGGGGGTTGGGCCTAGGTGATCTTTAAGGTCCCTTCCAACCCATAATATTCTATGATTCTGTGATATTCCTATCCCTTTAAATGTTGAATTTAAAGATAAGGCTTAATGAAACAGTAGTCACTGAAAATATGAACTTGAAATAAATATTTTAAAAATGTATCAAATCGATTTCAGTCTTATAAGAAGAACTGATTACATTAAAATACGTGACAGAAAAAGCTGCCTTGTTCCAATGAGAGTATAGCAAGCATATACTGAATTTGATGGGATTAATTCAAATTCTGAATCTAAAGAACAATAATATGCTTTGGAGCTCTTTATAAATCAAATGCTTGGCCATAGATATTGACTCTGAATTAGCAATATATTCAAGGAAAATTTATGCTATTCATGAAAAATACATGAAAATAGGAGGATTCACTAAATAAAGCACGTATTATGAATCTTGTAGTTGCCAAATAATTTATATTACTAAGCCCAAAAGTATTTATCATCTACAATGTACTTCACCAGATGTGATTTTTTTTGTATCTGCTTTGCATGTATTTGGGTGAGTGAAATCAGGTTCATTCACTCTGCAGTTTTGACACAAGAGCACAGTGATGTAGCATTGAAGGTTTTGGCACTTCACAGGAATATCAAATAGTAAAGACAAAAACTGAACACATCTACCCATCCAGCTTTCTCCAAAAACCAAACAGATTCTCTCCATGGCATTTATCAATGTCCTTCATGAGAGACAAGGAATGGTGATTAGAAATTGCCAAGGAAAATTTGGTTTTGTTTTGAGCATTAAAAATTTAAGTCTCCCCATGCTTTACAAAAGCTGAAGCATTTGTAAAAGCAGATGCCATCCATTTCAGCTGCTAATTCCTGTGCTCTGGAGCCTGATGTAAAGCCCAGATAAGTCATCTGCTTTGACAAAGTCTGGGTCAAATACAAGTGCAGCTGTCCAGTGCAGAGTTCCAAGGAAAGGGAGGTACCTCTCTGTCACCTAAACACTGCAGTGCCTAAGGACTACAGCACCTGCAGAGAAACCAGGGTGAACAACCCAGCCTTTCCAGCAGCAGTGAATTGCCACAACTGGCTGCACTCTGAGCTCAGGCAGTGCATGCAATAAAGGCTGCTCATCACAGCAGAGGCACTGATAAACCAAGCTTCTGACCTGCCTCGGGGGAACGCCTCTCTGCGGGACGAAAAAGCTACAGCACATATTTTGATTGTTACATGAAGGGCCTCTTTCATTTTTTCAGATGGGAAAGAGGGGCACTCAGCTCCTTTTTTACCTGCTCAGTGTAACAAGAAGGAACTTCTGTAGTAATGCACTCAGAGCTATCCTCCAAAAGCAGACCAGAAGCAGGCAGCATGCTAGGCACAGGAGAAGGGAGATGCACTTACCATCTAGGAAGCACCATCTAGGAGAGAGCCTCTGAACAGAAAGTACTCTGGGGAAAGAGCTTTCCTGGTCCTGGATAGGGCATGAAAATTACATTATTAAAAAACCCCAATACACTGTTTCTTCTCTAAAAAGGACTGTTTTCTAGACTTTGACTTTTTCATTTTGCTTTACTGCCATTGCACAATGTGCAAGATCTATACAACCGATGAACCAAATGAAATTACTGGGGAGGAATTAAGATCTTCTTCCTGACCTGTACTTATCAAAGACTCAAACAGGCTACCCCATGTGGTTTTAGCTCTTACTGGAGAGGCAAAAGGGATCAGAAGGGATCTAAGAGAGCAGAGGATGACCATGGCTCTGCTCCATGCTGCCAGTGAATGGTCAGCCAACTTCCTAAATCTGCTGCATATAACATTTAAAGACAAATATATTTGCACAGGGCAAAACAGATTAGCATGGATCTTTGACACACACAATTTGTATAGACCCAGATTCTATCCTTATTCTCATCTTAAGCAGTACTATCAGCACATCTGTAAATGTTGTAAATTCAGGTACATGTTGGCTCAAGATTAAACTTCAGTCCTCTTTCAGACAACAGACCACAGAGTAGTATACCAAGTCATGTGGCAGGAAAAGAAAAAGTAAAAACAACAGGGAGGATTTTACTTGATCCCATAAACCTTTTTCTCATATACAGCTTATGGTACCCAGCCTCTGTGCATCACAGAGATGGAGACAATGACAGCAAAACATCCCATAAAATGAACTATAACTGTACCTGAGGAGAAAATAACATGTCAGGGATTTCACAAAATCAGATTAAAATACAATTGTCTAATAGGAGCAAACAGACTTGCAGGATTTTTAGGTTTGATTGCATTGCCACTGGAGTGTTTGTAGGAAAATCAAGGATCTCTGAAATCCACTAGGCTTGCTGACATCATTGTGTCTACATGCACAAAGCTTTATGTATCTTAATATTTAGTCTACTCTGTGTGCAATGGAGAGGACTGCAACACAAAGGAGAAAAGGAAGAAAACATGCAATGGTGTGTATCAAAATGCAGTTTATAAAAAGCGGGGAAATGAGTAAAATTCATAGAGTACAAAATGCTGAGAAAATGAAGATAGGAATACTACTGGTAAATGTCAACTCAAGTCAGAAATTGTGCAGTGTGACATAGTCCCTCCAAGATTTCACTACAGTTCAACTACAGAACTAGCTTGCAAATTCTCAGGCCCATGAGAATGATATTTTGTGAGCATTAAACTCATTAGAGAAACAAAACAGAATGAGAACACACTCCAGTATATTTTTTCTCATTTGCACCTGGGTTTGCTAATATTTCTGCTGACTGCCTATGTTTTGAACTGCAGAGGAATCACACAAGAGAACTGCATTTATGAGACTTAAAAGTACCCATGACACTTTATTAGTGAGGTATGAAAACAGATCCATCAGCTCAAGCATCCTATTCATGCCCTTTATCCCCCTTTTTTTCCCATTTATGGGAATATGTAGAGGGATACCAACAAATATGGAACAAACCTCAAATTAACCTAATGAGACAATTTGCAGAAATGACCCAGTGAGGAGAAAAAAAAAGAATCCTAGACAAACAAGTACCAAAGACAAAACACAGAGGGGGTGCATTTAAAATGTAGCATCATAAAAAATGAATGGTATGTTAGGGATTTCACACTGCTGTGCACTGGAGAAGATGGGTAGGCAACTAATTTATATACTGCTGTAACTGCAGAGGTTAGAGCCAAGTAGGGAGCTGATTTCTGACATTTCATACTCTCTTATACATCTCCCCATTTACACAGATTTAGTTTTTTATTTTACCTCAGGCAGTTTCCTACACATGGAGCAGTCAGCAACCACTTAGGTTAATTTATAATGAGTGGAAGAGAATCATACATGCTGGTTTATTAGTCAATTTGCTAGACACTATTACTGTTCTAAACCTCAGTTCCAGGGCAATGATTAATGGAAATGACAAGAATATGAAGTTAGCATTGGATAGGGAAACAAAGAAACAAGCCATGAACTGATATAAAGAAGGCAAGTCCAGTAAAACATGCCAAATTGCATTTTCTTATAGTGCATCTGCAGTCAGTGCATCTACAGACATTCTCATGAAACTGGAAAACTGGAATTCTGTATCACCCAAGTAATCATTAACCCCAAAGAAATTATCTGCAATTTCACCACAATTGGTTCCTGTAGGTTGGGTCTCTGTATGCTTTCTCAGTGAAGTCATTCTTGCTGATCCAACAAGACTTGCATTGTTATTTCTAGGAAAATGCTATCAGCACCATGCAAACTTGTCCTGTGATCCTATGTCAAATGACCATGGCTTGTGCCAAGTTTCCATGCCAGTATTAGGTCATTTCAGGAGTCAGTAGAGTTAGTCTCACTTAGTTTACTTCCAATTTAACCCACTCTTCAATGAATTATTTTACTGAGGGAAACACGTGTTCTTGAATGATACTTCCAGCTGAAAAGAGTTCAGTATTGTTCTGTATTGCATAAATTGTAAAATAAAGTTGTAAAACACAAAGAGACCAACTTTAAGAACTATCCACCTAAACTAAAACCTATTTATCTCATGCATAAAACACACATGTGCTTAGAATGGACTAAGAAATTACCCTGAAGATTATGTAAAGTAAAGGTAGATGACTGTCCTGTACAGAATTATTAAGAGGTTGGGCCTGCTAAAACACCTTTTTTTTTCAGTAATTGACTTTAGTACATCAGGTATGCAATACAACATGTCATTGTTCAGTTTTCAGACAGAGAAACAATTTTACTTTTGTCATTTGTCCTACAGGACACATTTTCTCATTCACTTCAATATGAAAAATACTGGTATTGCAATATCACTGGCACCATCAAGCTCTGCTAATTGTAAAGGTGATTCCATAAAACTTGTCCAAGAGAAAGCAGAACAAGCTTCCAACGTTTAAGGGTGAATGAGGTAATCAGATAATTAGAAATTCATCTAACATATGAGTCTTCCACCCAAGAACATGTGGGTTCAAATGGAAAGAGTGTCACTCCAATTTTTAAGCCTTTTTCTGTTCTGATACTAAAAGGAAAGATTATCTTACCTGGTAATGAACTCTTTGTGTAGTAGATGTTACTGACTGTAGGTCCTAGCAGGAGAATGAAAGACATGGCAGTGATGAAAAAGATTAAAGCAACAACAAGAGCTGTTCGTAGTTCCACTATCTGAAGTGGCTGGGCAAACACAAATCACTTTGCAAATGTTTTTCACTTGTTTTAAGCATATAAAACAAACTCCACGGAAAAACCAAAAAAAGCTCACTCAAAATACGCATTTGGCCAAAAAAAAATAGTTTCAAAAAAAAAAAAAAGATATTACACTAATGTATCTTTATTATGTTAAAAAATCTATTTGTTCCAAGAGAGCTATCTAAATTTACAATATCAGCAACAAAATTAATGAAAATACGTCAAAAAAATTTAAGACACTTTTGCAAATATTTCTGAATGATTAATGCACTAAAGAAAACCACTGACAGTTCTCTCTATTTTAAGACAACCTCACTCCAAGGTGATATCAGAATGATCCTGACATTTAACAGGGCTCAGGCATCTAATTTATTTTAATAGCGATTTTGTCAAATATGACAAATATGTCATGTAGACATGACAGTCTACTAAAGAGTCTGGCCTGCAGACCATTGCCCTCCAGTAGCATGCAAGCTGGCAGAGCCCAGTAAACCTTGGCATCTCTACTCCCAGCAAATGGAACTGAGACAAATCAAACACACACACACAAAAATTAGTACAAACCCTGCAAAAGGTTGGAAAAACACAGCTCCTCCACAACCACTATGGGTAATTTAACCAAAATATCTAGCTGTGCTTCCTTCAGGGGTTGTACCTAAAACTGCCTGAACTCAGTGTGAGATCACATTTCTAATCTGATGAGATCACCATCATTATTATTTCACTGTAATTTTCTTTACTGGATACTTCAAATATGCATCACCTTACAATATGGATTTATGTCTGATAATAATAGTCACACTCCAGGTCTGAATGTCCAAAAGTGCATTTGATTAAAGGAATCCTGGATGAAATGCAAAGAAATGAAAGCCTGAAGTGAGAAACTAAGTTTAATATTCAGACTGCAAGTGCAAGTTCCAAAATCTGTGGGAAGTCAATTGCTCCCAAAGAGTTCAATGGAAGGGATGAGGTTCATGGTTCTTATGTAAACTAGACCAAAAAATTGTAAGTTATTATAAAACTTAATATATCAATTGTTTATAAATGTAATGTCATCAGAGTTGTAAATGTTATTGAAAGCTATCACTAAGAGATTAAAAAAAAAAATCAGAGACAATACATTAATGAAAATCTGATAGTTTTATCACTAAAGGGGTTCACACTTAAAATGATTTGGGTAATGAGGCATTTGGAGTCTGCATTTCCCTGAGTGTATTATAGAATGAACTCTCATGAGGCAAGGTGTTTGAGAATAATAGCAAAACTATTGTTAGCTGCATGAACACCCATTTCTTTGTCTTTGAAAATATCTAGTTGATACTTGCTGTGTTTAGTGGTGTCTCATATTACTCCCTGATTAGAGAATGACATTTGCATAATTAGACCCACTCAAATACCACAGTATTTATCCTTGCATAACACACTTCCTAATCCATAATTTATGTAATTTCAACTAGGTATATGGAAAGTCCTAGTATTCCATTATAAATCAAGGAGAAGTAAACACACCCATCCACTTCAATTCTGTTATCATTTAAAAGGAATCAGTATGACTTTTAATTTCCTGTTTAGAGAATATTTTTCAGTACTTTTATTAACATATCTTAATTCTAGAAATTTTGTTTCAACAGGCAAATTACAATACTCCTGATACATGGTTGTTGCAGTTATTAGACCCCCACACTCAGAACTGAAAGAAGCATAAAACAGGGTTGTGAATGATACCTGAATTCACAAAAGCCTCACCTCTTGCAGACGGTCAATGTACATACGACAAGTCTCCAAGTCACAATCTCCTCGTACAACTATGATTCCTAGGGGAATGGCTGAGAAAATCAAAAACAAAGAAAAACCTCCTTAACTGAAGTCTCTTGAACTGTAACAAACTTGCAATGGTTTCCAACATTGTTTTTTTTAATATCCTCATAAAGGTTTTCTGCTATCTAAACCTTAACAGTTACTTAAAAGCAAGAGCACACACAATTATGTGTGCATAATGATTATTCATCATTATTTTCACCCATTTACAATTATCAAATATTTCATTTTCAGCCATCTTTCATGGTTTCATGAAAGAAGCTAAAACATATTCAGTTAAATTGAGTACTTCATTTTCAGATATGAACATCAAATATTATTGTAAAACAAAGGAACATACTCCAGAACAAGAGTTATGGCAGGCACCCTTATATCTTGAAATAAGAGTGATATTTCATTCTCTGAACTCAAAGTCTACAGATTTAAAGCAATGGAAATCACAGCCTGATTTCAGGGAAAACTATCCAATGCCAGGTTATTTTGATGTAAGGTTGCTTTTAGATCAAAACAGACATTATTCCATCTACACACAGAATCAACACATTTCCATATTTAGTCAGACAGATAAAAAAGAAGATAAATTGTGAAAATACAGCAAAACCTTTCAGGTTAGGGCAAAATATTTTATAACAGGAGATTGAGGTTTCCACATTCATTCTGTTCTTGCCACCAAAAAGAGTCCAAAACAAAAAGAAAATGAAATCATAAATACAATAAAAGAGAAAAAAGTGAGTCAGCAAGAAAGGTACCAAGAGAGCTACCTACTAAGATCTCATTAAATAAAAAGAAAACAAGTGAAAACTCTTGAGCACCTGATTTTGTCAAAGTGAATCACTGAATTAAGTTCCTTTTTTTCCCCTCCCTGAAAGTTCTTTAATCAAATAATGGCAAAAAAATTTATGGGAGCAGCGGGGAAGATATTTAAATCCTCACATGAAATATTCCAGAAGCAGAACAGAATATCAACTCATAAACAATTTTGATAACTGGATAACGAGCAGCAACATAAAATCACCGAGGTTTCTGACATAAACAGAAAACACAACTGTGCTGCAACCCTTCCTGCTGTTGAAAAAAAAGGTGATTTACTGGGAGAGATATTTAAATATTGACAAGTTCTTCATTCTGATAAGAGAACAAGACAGTGCTAAAAGATACTGGGGAAGAGAGCTCCTATTTTTCTGGTCCACTGAGGCTTGAAGCACAAAGAGGAGCTCAGTGGTTTCCAGGGAGAAGAGCTGGGGAGCACCTACAGCAGCCAAGGTCACTGTGGACCTCAGAGGCCAGCACAGAGCTCAGCAATGCTGCCAGAATTGTGTTTGGAAAGTAAATTGAACAGCAGAAGAGCTACAGACCTGGGAAAACAGGAGGCAGGGGAAAAATGCTGGAGTGAGAACAAGAACATCAAGAAGGAATAGGCGGGAAGGAAGAGGCCACACATCTCCTGAATCAACACTGCCATCCAATAGAGATGACAATCCCCCTGCACATTTTCAGACGGGCCAGGTGGAAACAGTGCTCATGGAGACCTCCCAGATTCTTTCACTCCAGAACACAGACTGAGATACCAGAGAGTGGAAGGAGGGTCAGAAACAGGGCTTGCTTCAAACACTCCAGTGCTCTGGGTTACTGACTGATTCTCTTTGCTTAGTGTTTATTATTGCTGAACCTGCTTTGGTAGGAGCCCCTTAAGCTCTTTGCAGAGATTTCTTAATGGCTATCTAGATTCAATTGAGCAGATCCCTGTGCAGCCCTTATTGAGAGAAGTGTTTGTTAAATTCATCTATAGCATTAAAAGCTGAATTGTAGCAGACATGGCTACACCTCCAACAGCTACAGAGCACTAGGGAGTTACAGCACTGGCTCACAGACTGTCACCACGGATTTTTTCTCACTTCTATACACTTAATGGGGACTAAAGCTTTGACCTGACAAAACAACACAGATAACAGAATTGGAATCCTTAACTATCACCATTCCTGACAGACCAAAAGAGAAGGACCTTAAAACATTTGTAATTCTAAAGAAATCCACCAAAATATCTAAAAAGAAAAAACTAGCATGCAATAGATATCTTAGTGGTGACACTTTGGGAGTCTCATCTAATGATTGAAGAAGTAGTGATTCACAGCTTCAATTAAATTATGCCATACTGGCTCTTAGTGGTCAAAGAACCGCTCTGAAACTCTGCGCTGTGTGACTTTGTCCTTAAAAAGTGCTGCCTTAACTGTTTGGAAATCATGAATTAGCATGATCTATGGCTTTTGGTGTCAATAGGGGCAATGTGTGAGGTGGGTCTCAAGTGGTTCCATTCCATATGGTTCATGGCCTTTGAAAAGCCTTTAAAGTCATTACTGGATAACACTACAGCATATGCTAAAATGTTGCTTTCCAATTTTTGTTGTTGTTTTTTGTTTGCTGCTTGGTTGGTTCCTTTTGCAAGACCCATTTGGCTTTCAGCAAGGGAAAGGTTCACAGCCCTCATTTTTATCATAAACCACAATAAAGCACTCAAAATGCACCACACAGTCAAGACTTGCAAAGTGCTTCACAACAGTTGCTGTTCTAAAACAAAAACAAATGCTTAGTGAATGATATGAGGATAGAAGCTCTGGGGCTGCTGCTTATTGTACAAATAGTGCAATACCACGCAATAGAGGCAAAATGAGTTAATTTATGATAAATCAGTTAAAGTCCAAGTCAACATGCATAGGAGACAGTAACATTGTGGGCATTTTCATCCAGGACTATAGAAGCCTCTGCCTTTGCTGTGTGGATGAGGATGTGGACAGTACAGAACTGTGCTGTGGAGCACAGGGATTACTGGGTATGCCAGGAGAGAGAGGGGAGTGCAAACACTTACATTAACAGCACAGGCACCACAAAACCACTTTCCATGCACCCACACTCTGCCCACTCCTGTGAATGGATATGGATAAACCCACACATGTGAATATGCCAAAAATAAGGGGTAGTCTCAGATCATGAGCCAAGCCACAGCACTCAAGTGCCAGATATCTCTCTCCTGAGGCGCCTGCTCTTCTGGCCACTTGCATCCATCTCCCAGTTCCTTTGTGCTGCCTGAATGATGAAAAGGGGTTTTGTCCAGGCAGCTGTGATGAGCAGCAGTGCAAGAAGGCCAGGAAATGAGACAGGCAGACAGTTGCTTCATAATCTGAACCAGTACTGCAGAAAGGTTTTTGTTCCTAGCAACACTAACCAAAACCAAGGATCAGCAGGAGGAGGGTTGGGCAGATGCAGCAGTGTGGCCAACCTGGTGTTCTTATTAACTGCAAGATTAGGAGTGATTTCCTAAGTCCTCATGAAATTAGCTATGGAATTTATAAATAACAAACAAATCTTCCACCTATTAAGTGTCCATTATGCTGAATACCTAGAGCTAGTGAACTCTTTAATAGTATTGAGGACACAAATGAAGGAAGCACAACTATATTTATATATATATATATATATATTATAAAATTCAATTAACCTACCTATTTATTGTTATGAAAGGATTCAATTTGTGATCTAAATACCATGATTAACCCACTCAAATCCCAAAAAAAACAGCCTTGAGACAGAACATTACAGTAGATGTAAATGCCAGGAAAACTCATTCTGATTCTGCCATACCTCAGGGGACTGGGGAGATTAAACATTGGACTGTAAATGTTTAATCTAACAAATAAAGGATCCTCACTACTGAATATGTCATAAGAAAGCCATTTTCCTAATGGGGCTTCCACTGATATTAAGAATATGAAGGGCCAAGCAAATACATGGTAGAGAATTATAAAATATTCAGACATTTGTATTAAGAGGTTTGGCTTTAACCAGCATGGTTTTAATAAAACTGAGTTTGTACATAAGCATTTTCTTACCACACAAACCTAAGCCACGTGTCTCTTCAGATCCCTTCTGCTTATTACACAGAGAAAACCCAATTCTCCCTAGGTTCATTGGTTACTAGTTTTTTTAGCCCACTTGCAAAATCCTCACATATAAGGAGGTAAAACAGTGGAGGTTATCAGATTAAACCAGACCATGTTTGACAAGACAGTCATCCCTTCCAGTCTCTCAGTGATTTCTCCAATACCATGCCAAAAGAGAAGAAGCTGCCCAAGTCAAAGGAAGAGAATCTGTGCCCAACACCACACAAAAAAGAACAGATTATAGAAAAATAAAAAAATTTGACGAGCTGGGAATTGAAGCTGGCTGGGAATGGATATTTGGACTAAGAGCTGACAGCAGAGATCTGGATAAAGAGTAAATAAGTATTTAGGGTAAAGAAAAAGAGCAGGAACCTGAGCTGTGAGGTCTGCAGAGACAGACTAAGACAGGCAGGAAGGATGTGCGTGGGATGAGTTATCCAAAGGGGACAACCAGGACTGAAACAGTAAGAGGAAATCAAACCAGAAAAGCACTAAGGAAAAGTGCAAGTAGAATATGAACAGAAGAGCCTCACAGAAAAGCCTGCACAAGAAAGACAAACTACAGTGTGATTTCCTGGAAAGTTTAAAAAGGAACCTAATGTTCTTGCTTCTTCCCACTTCTGTAAGGTACATAAAAATTTGTACCTATTTGAAATACTGCCTATCTCTTCTAGTTTAAAGATGACAAACTTAATGCATGACAATTTCCCACTATCTCAAAATGCAGACTGTACTGAATATGCCCTGGGAGGTGTCAAGACAAGGTAGATTTAGATTAGATATTAGGAAGAAATTCTCTACAATGAGAGTGGCAAGACCCTGGAATGGGTAGCCCAGATAAGTGGTAGATGTCCCACCCCTGGGAGAGTTCAAGGTCAGGGACTTCAAGCAGCCTGCTCTAGTGGAAGAGGTCCCTGCCCACAACAGTGGGTTGGTACTAGATGATTTTTAAAGATCTCTTCCCATTCAAATCATTATGTGATTCTATAACCTCATGAGATGAAATTTCAATGGCTTGGGTTTACTCCTTCCCCCAACCTCAGGCAACAACAATTTCCAATATTTAACTCACTACTGACTTCTAATCCTCTTGCTTTCACTTTGCTGGGAGCCTTTAAGAAATCCGTTCAACCCCTCCCAGTTTCAGGTCTTATGAAATCACTGGGATGAAGAAAAGCCTAAATTAGCTAATGTGTACACAACACATATCAACAAAACAAAGTTTTTAGAGCAAGGCACTGGCTTCTAAGCAGAGTGAAGGTAATGTTGTCTTTTATGGAGCTTCTACCATGTGCCCAAAGAGATGTCCTGACAAATAAATGCCCATTGGTGTATCCTTTACATTGGTGTATCCTCATACCCTTTACAGGATCAAAGAGAAGGTTTGTAGCTGCACAACCTGCCTTCCCTAAATCCATCCAGCTCAAAGTTGCTTCCCAATATAAGCACATTTCCTTCATTGCCCATCAGGAAGTCTTCTGCTCCCTGCTGATTTTTATATTACATATTTAGCATATAAATACCAAGTCCTAAGTGTTGACCTTTTCTTACTTAGCTAGTTGTTCAAAATCACATGAACTAGTCTCCAAATTAGCTTCACCTGTGCTATCCCTAAGTTTTAAAGAGTCAGAATGCCTTTGGTAGATCAAAGATTCTAAGTGCATTTCTGGTATGAGGAAGCTACAGTGTCCCTGTACATGTACCCACCACAATGACTCACAAGCTTGTCACTCTGTGTACCCCCATGTATCTGTTGATAACTCCTAGGATGACCCCAAAATCCTCAGGTAACCCACAGATATTAGAGGCACATACATTATAGACGTTAAGCTACAGATAACCAAAGAGACAAAAATTCAAGGCTAAGATCCCATCATGTTACAGCATCATGCACACACACAAAGCAAGGAGGCTGCACAGTAAAGGATTTTGAGGTTACAGACAGTGCAATCATTAAACACTTGGAACTAAATTTTCTCTTAAAATTTCTTTTGAGTCTAGTGGGCTATTTTATTCTAGAGAACATAAGGAGCAGCTGCCTATGTGTAAAAGAAAGTATGGGAAACCCAGAGCTGAAACAGGGCTGAGTTATTTCTGATACTGTCATCACTGCAATCCAGTATTATTCCTCCTTAATCTTAGTGGTACTGAGGAAGCTAAGATTGTTATTTTCCATGGCTAGGGCACACACAACAAGTTAAGGGCCTTAAGGGCTGACATACCCTATTAAAAAATCCCACAACTGCTCAGTGAGTTATGCTTATGGTGAGTTATCTCCATGACATATTCTTATGGTGCAAATCTGAAATGGTGTTGCTAGGAACAACTAAGAAGCATTGAAGATCACTAGGTCAACTAGCTAGCTTATGTTTGGTTTGTTGATTTTTTTTTTAAACATAATTAATTTCTGCATATGCCTCCATTGTCAGGAAATTCTTAGTTATATTTGAAAGGAGAAAATAGGGTGTCACACAAAGATTTTTCTGTCTTAAAAATAACTCAATTGTTCACCACAGTGCTGCTTTGGATCACACTTTCCTGCTAGAACAGGAAGCCAGAGAGAGTGCACACAAGATAAGCAGGCAACAGAGGCAGAATTAAATTCTGTCCACCTAGAAACATCAGTCCAGCTCACTTCTTGAGTAAGATAATCTTAATTATGGTCATTGTAATGTACAACTCTCATATTGGCCAGAGATGAGGAAGCTTGTGGCTAAGGTGACAAGTGCTTAGGACACGGATAAGGAGGTGTTAGAAAAGACAACTACATTTGCAGTGAAGAATATTACAACATAACTAAAATGCCAACATATATCCCTTTCTTAAAATGCTGCATCAAAGCACCCATCCCTCCTCACTGAAGGATCAATAAGCATCCTCTGTACCATCATTAATCATCCCCCACACAATACTGAGATGCTGACAGGAGAAAAGAAGGAGCAAGGGGAGAGAAGAAAGGGACAATTCAGAAACAGCATCTGGGTTAAATGCCAGCTGCATTGACAAGAAAAGTAGAAAACAACAGAAGGAGAATGTGCTAAGGACAGTCATGCCCTTCAAAGGACAAAATGACATTCTTTAATTGTTCTGTAGGCTTTCAAAATGAGGTGTCTACCTCCAGCAGAGAGAAGATTAATCTTCATGGAACAATTTGTATCATGAGCTCCTCTATGTCGAGAAGTGCAAACTTAGGTGAAATAGTTGATAGAGTCAAATCAGTATTTCAAGCAAACAAGGGGGATTAATGTATTCACTGTGAGTTAAAATGATCCAGATTATTACAGTGAGGTCAGAGCTTTCAAAACTGAATTATGGAGACATTTAACGGGCAAAAACCATAACAGGTTTTTTGCTATTTTTCCTTCAGGGATAACTCCTTATTACCGGCTTCCTTTTCCTGTTCAGATTACTGAGAGATTCTGCTTTGTTCTCAAATTATTTAGGGAGGTCAAACTGGTTTTAATCCTTGTGGATGGAGAATGCATATTAAGTATAGCATTCTGGATTCAGTTGTAGGTATTCTGCCAAAGCCTGAACATAAACTTGGTCTCCTGCAAGCATCTAGTGAGACATCCATACACACAAGAGTTACAGTCCTGCTGAAGGAAACCAGCACCTCTTCAGTAACAACTTCCCAGTAAAAGAGGCATTTAAAGTTATATAACCACAGAAGCAGGCTTATGGCCACCAGCATATAGTGCAAGTTACATGCTCTCTCACAGGACATTCCTACTAAGGTGTAAGTATCTTTTCTGGTCTCTTTTAGGATAATGGGGATATTTGCTTTCTCATATTCTTACAGTAAGTAACAACAGTAATGCACAAGCATTACTGGGACAGTTAAAAGAGGACTGGTAGGGAAAAAAAAACTCAATGAAAAATTTCTGGGGAGAATAGTCCAGTCCAACTATGTTATATTATCAAGGTGGACATGCATTGACTTCAAAGAGACAGAGTTTTATTGCTAATGACCCACTGATGTCCAAAAGCAATAATTTTAACTCTTGATGAACAACCACCCATTTTTTGAATGATAACCTCTTAAGCACACTCCTTAGTAAGTGATCAAATCCATATGAAATCTAAAACTGAGATGTTAGATCAGTTGCTGGCATTTTCTTATAATGTTATCATTATGAATTTTGGCATGTGACAAATAACATAAATACACAATTATCACTGCAGTGACAAAAGTGTAAGAAGTTGTATATTTTGTGTTAGAACCTGTAATGGCTCCTAAGGACAAAATACATGCTAACTACAGACATAGAAAATGTACATCCATACTGAGGATGGATGAGGATAGTTCTCCTCAGATGGGAAACCCTCAAATGAACCAAGTTGTTTCTGACAGTGTTGGGGAGTTGTGTGTTCAGTGTGGCCTGAAATCTACTCAATGTCAAACCCTCAATTTAAACTTGAAGCAAGTTCTCCTCCAGTGAGGAATAATCCTGATCCTGTTAAAATTCTTCTCAGTCCAGTGAAGAATGCTTTGATTGCTTTAGATATGACCAAAATCCACTAACTTCAGTTAAGACTGTCAAGACCTATATTAAAATTTAAGCCATTTCAACCCTTTTGTTGTAACAAGAGACAGTAGATTGAAGAGGGGTGGGACTAGACGAGTGAAATGGAAACCGTTTAACTATCTTCCAACAATAAGATAAGCAAGACAATTAAAAGGATTGTCATCCTGTAATTACCAAAGCACTCTGTATTGCAGAGGGAACTGAAGCTCTGTTGCACAACAAACAGTCATGCTTGTAATTTAATATGAATAATGAGCCAGATGCATAATAAGACTATTAAATTGTTACCACAAGCAGCCCTGTCCCTCATTGATTAATGACTCTGTGTGTCACCAAGGAAAGGAATTCCATTTTTAAGTTCAGATTGTCATCATCAATGTTGCCAAAGCAACCACTGTCTGCTTTTGACTTTCCCCTAAACAAGGCAATTAAACCATTACATGAGGAAACAAAACAGTGATTATTCTCTGAAATGGAAAACTGAAGGCTGGTAAAGAATAAGGGTGGGGGAACCCAAATTTTTTCCCCAAGATAAATGTACCTGTGCAAGAAGCACGTTCCAGATCAGTACACATTCTTAATATCAAATATATCATGGTCTCTCACTCAGTTTGAAATCTGATGCTAATCATAAGATCTGGTACAGTTTCATCTACTAGAAACCCAGTAGAACCAACAGAAAGATATGAACAAAAAATACTCCCTGTGAAAAAACACTTATTTTACAGTAAATATAGTCAAAGGGCAGAAACCTAGTTAAATAAGAAAGCAGGTGGACTCTCTATACATAATCTTTATAGAGGCTATTTATATAGAGAGAACACATATGTACATAGAGATGAGCATACTGTCTACATTACTCATCCAAAAATATATGCCTGACTCTGTGCACAGGGGTTTTAGTTGTTATTTTTGGGGTAGGGGTTGTCTTGGTCAATGTAAGATTTGTACAGAATGTTCCACCAAAAGCAGCTACAATCTGGCTTCTCCCAACTTACAAGCTTCCCGGAGCTTTTCCTTGTCGTAATGCAGCCCCTCGTATTCTTGTAAATTAATCCTGTTCACTCTGATCCGCAGGCGATCTGGGACGGAGTGAGGACTGCAAGAAAAGAAGAAAGCTCCTTAGACAAAGTGTTCCCTGGAAGAGCAAAGGAAAACAGGATATGAAGGGATTCCAATCTTCTGTGAAAGAAGAAAATGAAGCCTCTTCAAAAGTGGGTCGAGTCCCCACAGGCCTATTCCTGCATTTAAAATTATGATTTTCTACTGCACAACAGCATAGACATCACACCTTAAATAATAAGCAAGGTCAAGAATCCTGTTTGTTGTTTGTGTGACCTGAAGCTGTAAAAGTTTTTTCTGAGTTCTTACACCCCTATGTAGCCACCCCACCCCTCTTCAGTTCGAATTTGTGTAGATTCTTAGATCCCTACTACGGCCAGTAGGGCTGAATTTCAAGACACAGAAAGATGCTTCTTGGGAAGTATCTCAGGACAACCTCTGCCCATGAGACCATCTCCACCACATTGCTGAAGGATCCTGATCCAGCATCTTAGGTCTGTGTGTGGAAACATTTAACAAAATTGTGGCTAAGAACTGGATTTCTAAAGTTGTGAGTATATACTCAGAACCCAGGAGGATTTCTAAAAGCAAGTAGCAGTATGGAAACCTCACTTTTACAGATTCCAGTCTGATTTAGATACCTCAACTATTGATAATTTTGAAAGACTCAATAGCTCAGTATCTAGAAATTTAAGTGTTCATATATTGATAGAAATTGGTCCAGAAAAGCTTTCTTTTTCATTTCAAACTAGTTTCTACCTTAATGTCACCTATTATTTGATTTTTTAAGTTTAGCTGGGTGCTATGCAAATTAATTTATCCACACTTGCATCTTCCACTTTTAAAGAAAGATAGACAAACTGTTTTATAATGCACTTAGCAAATGCCTGTCCTATAGGAACTCAGCCCCAGGTCAGTTAAAATGACTTTTACCAAAGTGCTTTTACCAAAAGACTGTCTATATTTTCTGTTTTAATCTTCTTAGTAACTGGGCTCTGCCTTTAGTAATATTGACTAATACACACTGCCTTTTGAAAGTCATAATTCTGTGTACTATCATAAACATACAGGTTTGCTTCTTTCTTTGTCTCAAACTATTTGACTTACAGCATTTGCACTGCTAGTGAAGGACAAGGCACATCTCACAAATGTTACCTGTGTTTCCTCATTTATAAACACTGGTTCAAATGTGAATTTTCTTCACTAATGTCATCAATTAACCAGTGGTATACTTATGTCCTATCACAATGGGCCTCATTTCAAGCTCATTATTACAATGAATAATCTGGATTTCTCATGAAAGCAGGAGAGGAAAGACAGGGAAACAGGACGACCTCACGCCAACATCTGCCAAACCTTGGCTAATTGCCTCCCTTCCAACCTACCTGTGAGAACAGGATGGTGTTTGGACACCAAGGGGAGAGAAAGACAACACTGACTTCTGTAGATATGCTGACTCACTACCTAATGCCATGTGAGGAAGAAAAACAAATGTTATTTCTTAGCTTGAAGCCGATGGCAACCTATTGCATGCGCAGTATCAACTTCTGAGTCAAATTAGTCCTTTCACCTGAAAAGAAGTGAACAAGACCTCTTTCTTTGCTTGGAGCCGGAGGAAGAAAAATATCTAAACAGAAGAGCAAATCTAGAATATTTTTTTTCTTCCAAGAACCACACACACACTCTCCAAAATTCTCTTTTGATTAGAAAATGTTTAAGAGGACACTTCCCATGCTTTTGCAAAAAGTATAATTTTTGATATACAGACAGACTGTATATCTCTGACTTTGCTTCTGCAGAAGGAACAAGCACACCATCTAAAGTGTGATGTATCTCCTGAGGAGAAATAGGAGCAGGTCCAGTGTAGGAGGGCAATCAACTGGCAAGTACCAGAGTTTGGTATTTTGTTCTGCCCTCCTGTCACACCATTTTTATAAAGACAGGCTAAAACCACTACATAAACAGGTTGTGTGCGAAAACATACAACTGGAGAGAAATAGAACTTGGTCTCTTGTCCATTTGAAAAGTTTAGTTATCTTAGTGAAAAAAGTAACCTTGGAAACAGTAGCTTTCTACAGAAAATAAACTGTTATCAGAAATAATGCCAGGACTTCCTTTCTACAGGGTAGAGATTTATAGACTTAGCCAGGCCCAGTCACAAGTAGCATATTCATAATACAAGTAAATATATATACACATTCCTAAAAATGTGTGTGTATTGACACATACACAAAAGAGACATTTATTAATTTAGTGAAGCTTGATGATTTTGTTCATCAGTTCTTTGCAAACCCCTTTGTTCTCTTATAATAGTCATTGGCTGACACATTGTGTCACTAAATTTTATTACCTATTCAAAATTAATTTGATTCTAAAACTCACTATTTGAATATTCATTTCTTGTGCTATCAGACTAGCAGTTGACACCAGGGTATATTGTCCTCATCAGTCAAACTAATTAACTCATTTATTTACAGAACTCTCTTTAATGCAGCTGAGCAAAACACTTCTACTATCAACACTACTGCAGCCTTTATAGAAGCTGCATCATAATCCACATTATTATACAAATAGATCAATTTGTCTTTCCTCAGACATACTCAGTATATCCAGAAACCAGAAAGATTAAATACATAAGCATGTCCATGTAAAAGCAAATAACAGGGTGATGAATGTCACTGAACACAAACATTAGTGCAGTATTAATAGAAATAGATGTCTCTGAATAATGTGTAAAACAACTTGCTCAACCCTAAGGAGAGGAAGAAAAGCTTTCCACATAAAGCAGCAATTAATAAATAAATTTGGGGGGATTGCTGCACTTTAATTCAACCTCAAATACTTAAATTACTTACCTCTTAACAATTATTTTTTTAAATGGTGTACTACATAATCAACAAAAAGCATTTGAAAGTGCAGATGAATGAAGTCCATTACCCCCTAAAGAATCTAATTAAGAACTCATTCCACAAGCACATCAATCCACAGAATTAAATCCTAAATGTCATTTACCTCATGAGAATGTAAATAAAGATTGAGGTCAAATAAAACATTCTGTATGCTCATGTTTATTATTTATAATGACTTCAATTTAAGCACAAACCTAAATATGAATCTTTTCCAAGACCTTTCATCTAGAAAACACACTCGGCTTTTGATGAAGTCGTGACTTCCTCCTCTCACCCCTATTAATCATCCAGCAACAAGTGAGAGGATGCCAGACAGCTCAGTTGGAGCGTAGCTGGTTTTCCTAGGAAACGTGCTCCTGGCTCCAGTCACCCAGGGAAGAGCACAGACAGAGCAAGCCTGGGTCCTGCCCAAGCCTGGCCCTCCTGCACGGCAACCAGTCACGCTTCTGCCGTGCCACCCACTCGACTCAGCTGGGAGCACAGACTTGTAAATTATAAACACCCCAATCCCTATACCAATTATTTATGAGCCCAGTGAACCATTTCTTATGCTTCTGCTCAGAGAAAGGAATAATAAGAATAAACAGTCCAACAAGTCTACAGAACCCGGTGACAAATTTCTGATAGATCTTCAAGAGTATGCCATCCTCCACACAGATTTTAACATGATTCAGTAAACAGAAAAAGAAATCTACTTTCCCCCCACACAAAAGATACTTGAGTAAAACAAAAATAATCAGTCTTTTAAGGGATGTTCGCAGTGACAATGAATGATTAATGAATTACCTGTCTCCTAGAGAAGAAATAAGCATGAAAAATTTAAGTGTTCCAGTGTTTAGAACAATTGGAAAGAGGAAAGCTGCAGCCAAAAGAGAAAAATGAATGCACCTTACTTTCAAGATCACATCGACAGAGCTTGGAAATGATACAATAAAAATAACTTTCTGACAGCATTTATCTACGTAAAACATAAGAACTGCCACAACAGAGCAGACTCATTCAGTCTCTTCTACGGACAAATTTCAATGCTTCACAAAAATTCCCTACTATTTTAAGGTAAAGCTCTTGCTAAGCTCTTTACCTAAAAAAAAAAAATACCCTTGAAATTACAAGCTCTACATTATAATTTTTTCTTTCATTTGGGAATCTAAGCTAGATGAGCAGCCATGTCATAGAATGCTGGGCCAAAGGACAGTCCCCTTGATTAGAGAAGCATTGGAAAGAAAAGATAAGCCTCATAGATGGGATAAGAATTTCATGATGGAACAAAATAGTATAGTAATCCTAAATATGGTAATAATAATAATAATAATAATTGTAATGGTAAGTGGGGGTTAGAGAGAGCTACAAACATGAGAGAAAAAACTGATGCATGATACAAGTGCTCACCACACAACATATCCCCAGACAGCAGCCAGACCCGTCCCAGGTAACTCCTCCACTTTACATACTGGGCATGGCCTTCTCTGGTGTGAAAAGCTCCTTGGCCAGTTTGTGTCAGCTTACCTGGCCTCACTCTCTCCCAGCACTGAGTGCAGCTCCTCAGCAGCAGAGTGTGAGACACTGAAAATAGTGTTTACTTGGGACAAACACTACTTAGCAACAGCCAAAATATTATCCTTGCCATAAATCAAAAAAAAACCCCAAGTTCTGTACAGCTACTAGGGAGAAAATTAGCCATTTCATAGCCAAAAGAAGACATAAGTGTTATCCCAGATAAACCAGGTTAACCCAAGTGTAGTAAATTCTTTGGCACTTTCTTATCTCACAACTGCTTTAGCAGACACACTTGGCTTTGTAGAGGCTAGACCCACACAGACACTTAAAGTACAGACACATACTGAGGTTCCCAGTAGAATCCTGGTACTTGCTTTTCTTCTCCTGCATGCTAACTGTGGTTCTCTCACACTTTACCCTTCCAAGTACAACAGGGTCTCCATTAGTAATAATCCCTCTAAACAGAATTATGAAATTTTCTGGGTTGGAACGGACCTTAAAAATCACTTGGTTCCAACTCCCCTGCCATGGGATCCCTTCCACAAAATCAGGTTGTTCAAAGCCCCATCCAACCTAGCCTTGAGTCCTTGCAGGGATGGAGCACCCACAACCTCACTGGGCAACCTGTTCCAGTACCTCAGCATAAAGTATTTCTTCCTAATATATAATCAAAACCTACTCTCTTTCAGGTTGAAATGATTTCACTTGTCATTACATGCTCTTGAAAATGGTCCCTCTCCATATTTCCTGTAGGCTCCCCTTCAGGTACTGGAAGGCCACAATGAGGTCACCCCAAAGCCTTCTCTTCTCCAGGTTGAGCAACCCCAATTCTTCCAGTATTTCTTCATAGGAGAGGTGCTCACACCTTCTAATCGCCTTGGGGACCCTGTGCTGAACCCACTCCAACAGGCCAACATCCTTCCCATGATGGGGACCCTGAAGCTGGATGCAGCACTGCAGCTGAGGTCCCACAAAAGCAGAAGACAGGGGCAGAACCACCTCCCTGGACCTGCTGGCCACGCTGCTTGGGGTGCAGCCCCAGATATGGTTGGCTTTCTGGGCTGCCAGAGAACACGGGACAGCTTCACACTCAGAAACCCACATGTCAAACAGGAAAAACTGACGAGGAAATGACAAGACTTATTCCCCTATAAATCATGTTTCAGAAAAAAAAGTAGAAGATATCTCTAAGCATTTTCACCCTTAACTCTGCGTTTGGAAAACAGTTCATTTTCTACCACTATTTCCCTTACACCTTGCCTCCTACTGTTCTTTATTACACTCTTCTCTTACAGACAGTAACCATATTCAGCCTGAGAAAGTTGATTTTGTTTGACATTTGAACCTCTAAAAGTAAAAATATTATTTTCTATTACCCCTTTGTTATTCACGCAGGTTTTATAGACACTCTCTGCTGCAATCATTACCACATCAACTCCATAAAGGAGTGGTATTTACCAATACAATGATTTTTGTATTTTCATTTATGCAGATTTTGTAATTGAGAAAATAATTACAGCCTACCCACAGTGTTCATTCCACTTGTAGAAGAACTGTAGGAGCTACACAAGTAAATATTTTATTTTTCAATGGTAATTTTTTCAGCATTCCTTTGCATTAAGGAATCCCTTTGCCCACAAGACAAATGTACTCTCACATGTGCATCTTCTCATCTCTGAACATCCAGCAGGAAAATGTAAGTGTTTACTTTACTTTTAAAAGACCCTAAAAAATACAACACTTGTATTTACTTACACACCTTGTATAGTGGATCACATTACAGTTCTACTGTCTCTGCAAAAAAAGACCATATGAGCCTAATAAATTGGCTGCTCCAAATTCCCATGCATCTCCTGCTGCAGAAATCCTGACATTTATCTAAGACAGGCTATATCCATCACCAGATCTCAGTAGGATATGCCCTGCTGTTCACTTCTAACTGGAACTCACAGTATGTTGTTTAACAACAACAAAAAAAAAAAACAACAACAAAAAAAAAACCACCCAAAGGAATATTTGAATCTCAAAACCATCCTAATCCAAATCAAATTTCCCTGTTACCTCATGGGTTCTTATTTTAATTTGCCAGACATATTAATTGGCAGCCCCAGTGCAGCAGCATGTTTAATCTATTTTTACAGATTTTAAGATACAGAACATCTTTGACTTTCAAATTAGTTTGGGGCTTGCAAGTCTTTCTCTTCCTGCTTTATTCTGACAGCTGATATCAAATGGGACATTAAAATGAACTGCATCAAAACTTGGAGGTCATTTTCCAAGGGATATCCCTGAGCCTGGAAATAGTACTCATTCTCTTAGAGACACAGCTCAATGTTCTGTGGAAGAAATAAGGGTTACCTCAACTTTTTTTTAGAAGCTGATTTAGATGCTGAATTGGTGAGGCAAGTTGGTTTCATTACTTTATGCTTGTCAGCAGAATACAGCAAACTGGACTCACAGAAAAGGCACACCACACTGGAAATCCTTTCTTTTTGCAAAATAAGAATAAAGTACTTGCAGCTTTCTGAAATTTCACAGAATCACAGAATGGTTGAAGATGGAAGAGACCTCTGGAGGTCATCTGGTGCAATCCCCTGCTCAAGCAGGACCACCTAGAGCAGGCTGTCCAGGACCACGTACAGGCAGGGTTTGATGATGGCTAAAGATGAAGATTCCACAACCTCTCTTGGCAATCTGTGCCAGTGCTCTGTCAACCTTATGATAAAAACTATTTTTTCCTCATGTTCAGGAGAGACCTCCTGTGATGGACTGAAAAGATCTCATCTCAGTTATTTCCAGGAATGGTGCCTGGCATTAAACTTCCAATGTGCCTGCTGCTATGGATGTTTGGGGAGCTGGCTCTGGGCTGAAAATGGCCACCAGCACCAGACATGTCCTGCTCACCTTACTTGGCTACTGTGCCTTCCTGGCAAGATCCTGTGCCCACCAGTCATGCTGTCATCTGAGCTCCCTCTTCCCATTTGTCACTGGATTTTACTGCCCCATCTCTCAGCTGAATGACACAGGGTAACAACAAAAGGCTGTGGAACTCATAGAATAGAAAAAAGCCAGATACTCACACAGTGAAGGAATCAGGGGGAGCAGAGACTCTCCTCAGGTCAGCAGACTGCACTTTATGGATACTATAAGGCAGCAGGAAATGAGTGGCCAGGAGAAAAACGGCACACAGTGAGGACAGACAAGTAAAAAAGGTGAGAGAGAGAGAGAGAAGGAGTGGAAGAGAAGAAAGAAAGAGAAAGGCACACAACATTTAAACAGAAACAAAAGGAATGCGGCACGTAAAAGTTGAATGAAGGGACATGCAGAGCTCTGAGTTCACACTAGGAAGCCAAGAGCAACTGAAGACATGCAAATGGAGAAAATCACTGCTATGTGGCACATGGGAGCTTTCTAAAGACACAAGTGAAGACCAGTGACAAGCTCAGCACATAAGTGTACAAGGAAGACAAGGGATCCCAGAACTTCTTCCATAGGCACTGAAAAATTTCAAAGCAACAGACTTTGGAAGCAGGTCCAGAAATGCAAACAAACATCAAAGCTGAGATCCAGATGGATGGAATTGTCTCCAAGGGTTGACCATCTCTAATTACTGTTTAAGAAAAAAATACCCTTACTGGAGATTTTGTATCCACAACGACAAATTGCTGTTTCCATTCCTCTTTCTCATACCTTAGGGAAACTTGCATTTTATATCTGGTGACTCCCAATACTAATTTGCCTTTAGTGTTTATATTCAAATGATCCCTTTCCTTTTCTTTAATGTATCTAATATGTTTTATCTAAAAGCTCTTCCCTCTTCTCCTCCATTATGCAGGATGCTCTCCCTCAACCCAAACTAAAAGTTTTGCAATTCAGAAAGTGTTCATTAACTGAAACTTACTGGGGAATATATTATGCAGAACTTTCTAATCAGAAAATTATTCCTGGAAAAGCTGAACCACAGTTTCTCTTCTTATGCCCCATAATTTTTGGTATAGCTCACAACAACCACATTCTTGGCTCAGTCACAGAAAACCGAGCGATATGTTGTTTCTTCTACATGCTACCATGATCAATAGTGGAGAACAGGAACGAGAACTTAGCCAACAAGTGCTTCAAGGAGAAAAAAACACCCACAGAAAAAAGAGGATCAGGACAAAAAAAAAAAACAGAAACAGTGTAAAACTTCTTCAAGTTAAATCTTTTTCTACTTATTCCCACTTCTTATCTGGAAATTATATCAAAGCTGACAATAATAACTCTGCATTTCTGTGACCAAGATAATTTCCTAATTCTTTCCTGGCAAGGAGCTCAAGAAGAGCTGTCTAGTAATTAAGGATAGCTCCAGACCCACGTGACTTATCTCACACATCTAACATTCAAATGATAGTTATTAAAAAACCCTTAATCTATCACGTTCAATCCAACACAAGGCTTTCTAGGACATTCCAACAGAACAAGGAGTCATATCCTAGAGATCAAGTTAAGAAAAATAGATAAACATGTTTAATTACAAATTTCTTCACTTGTGCTGTACTACCAATCAGCATCATATTGAATGAACTTCTTACAATACTAATATGCTTCCTAGATTTTAACCTTTTCCAGGTCATTTACTTTTTATCACAGCAGAAGATTCAAGCCCTCTCTCCTTCCTTTTCAACACCTCAGAGCAAAGCACATACACACATATATACAGAAATAGATGTAAATATATACACACACAGTTTCTGATATGTGAAGCTGAGACTACAGTTCCTGACAGATCATTTGCATTTTCCCAAGATACAGATCTGCAGAAAAATACCTCAGCCAAATCAAAGGACTCTGACAGCAATTTAGTGTACCATGGCACATTTAAATCAAGCTAAACCACAAAGAATATCCCCTTGACAACTGGCATATACTACAAATCTGTATTTCCATACCACAGTTTAAATTCAGATCTAAAAATCCAAACCTAACCCATGCTAATTATCGGTTTGAAATACCATAAATTCTCTTTTTACATTTAAATTAGTCTCCTTCAGTGCAGAAAAAGATGTCCCAGGATTGCCCTTTGCTTTGTTCTAGCTTTCAGTGATGATTGAGGAGTTGTGGTTGAGTGAAATTGGGCACTGCTGCCCATAGTCAAGAGTCTGCTCTTCTCTGCTCAAGGAAGGTGAGTATACCTTATGTATTTTCCAGGCAAATAGAAAATGCACATTAGAGAAATGGGCTTCTATTGCAGCTTAAAACATCAGTCTCAGTAAGAGAACAGAGTGCTAAATTGAACAGAAACCTGTTGAAAGTAACCAGGGTGGCTTTGATTACATTAATAGATTGACAGCCAGGGGATGATAAAAAACTCTTAAGGGCTGGAGTCAAAGTTTGAAGTAAAGCAGTATCTTTAGATATACAGCTGTAAGGGAGACAACTTCTAAGATAGCTGAAAAGGTGTGCCTAAGACCTTGTCCTTTTTTTTCCCAGTTATATGAGTTAGTCTATTGAAAGGCACTACATCTCTTCAGAGAACTTGCCTCACCATTACGATTGCAACATCAAAATTCCCCCACCCATTTCCCCAGAAATATTAAAGCCTTGCCATGAGTGTTTGAATTAAATGTGGATCCTTAGTAATTTTAAGGCCATTAGTTCAGTATCTTTGGATAATGGACAGACTGCTTTGCTTCACATTTGGAATACTTGATGAAAAACAGCAAAGTCCCTTGCAACACTCATTTTAGCAGCAACAAAGACCTACACAAGGATTACAATCATACCCTGTACAAAATAATCTAAATTATTTTATTGGATGGCCATTTTCATAGGTCAAAATTTGACTATTTAGATTTCTTCTGATTAAAATATATCTGCAGTGCTTGTAAAGAAATTTTAATCATGAAAAGGAATGGTAGTCCTGTATATTCCTCTTCACAAGCTCACAGTTTCCAATCTTCTTAACTTTTCACTAGTCATATTTACAACACTCATTTCTCATTTGGGTTCCTATACTGGAGAAGGATTTCCTACAAAGTACAAACAGTTCTTTCAGGACATTCTAATCTTTCTCCATAAACTCTGCCAGGCAGCATGTGCTTGCAGCAGAGACTGAAATGTCCTGATTAGTTCTTGATTGTGGGGTCTTCAATGCAGCTTAAAAAGCAGATCAATAAAGCTGAGAAACTGAATCAAAAATACTTCAAGGGCAAATGGCATACATATGCAGAACCATCAGAAGCCAAGGGGTACACTGCCAAGCCTGCAGAAATTTCTCTGAATAAATAAATACATAACAGAAAGATACAACACCAGTCTAAAAGCAAGACAGGGGTAACTCAGAAGATAAAGAGTAAAAGAAAGTCAGGTAAGTATTTACAATAGAGTGAAAAGGGACTTCAGAAGATGTGCTTTTTTTTTTTTTTAAATTTATTTCTCAAATGCGCTGCAAGTCCAGTACATGCAAAATCCACGAGGGAATTATGCTGCCCCACACGGGCCTCCTGCCATTAGGACATGCACATGTGCAACTCACTCATTGAGCAAAGGCATGGAGGTTCTCCTCTTGCTTTTCTGCACCATGTTGGCTTGGTTCCTCAGGGAGATGCGGATGAGGGAGGGAGCCAGCCGGCAGGGCTCGCCATCCACTTGCATGGGGATAGACTTGTACGTCACGAGCGTCACCTCCCGGCACTGGTGCAGCCTCTCTCCGTGCCCACCCACCTGCAGAGCAGCCTGCAAAACACACACAACAACCACAAACAAACAAAACACCGAGCAGGGAAAGGATACCTCAGAACACAGACAGCTGAGGCAGTTTACAAATCAAAAATGCCACTTTGCTGGCAGCATCCATTACACAGTACTCCATACCTCAGCTATTCTGAAAGAGCACAATGAAAGCGTTTTCACCCCAAAACTGCAAAGCAACAAGCAGATATCTAACCACAGGGCTCATCATCTATATATACAAACATGTGCACACAAATTAATAACTGTGTTCATTCTTAAAGCTTTCAATTTGTTTTGGTTGTTTTTACAAAAACAGTAATGCTAATAATTATTTGCTCTCTAAAACAACGTCTCTAATTAGATACATCTGTGAGACAGAAAAATTATTTCCCCTTCCTGAACAGAATGGTCCTTAATGTGAATTAGATAAATTTAAAGATTTTATTATGAAAGCTTACACATCAAGTCAACCTCAACATTAGACAGGCTGAAAAGAGCAAGCAGAAGGACCTTGTTAAAACAATTAAATATCATGTTAAAGAATTCACTTCAAAGAAATTAAGCAAGGAAGACAATGAGCAGATCCTTCACGTTCTAGGCAGACATGTTTGGGCAGAAATGTATTTTTTAAATTAATGTGACTATTAATCCTCATCTCTCAGATGCAGAAAAAAATCTCATCTTAACAGAGAACAGCATAACACAAGTCAAGGCCTGTGCACTTAATATTATGGATCAATTGACAATATGATCAATACCATAACAATGCTTTTTATAAAGTAGTTCTTTCCCTTAGGTACAACCAACACATCTGAGACATACAAGGCAGTTAGGATTATATCAATAAAGTCTAGGGTTACAATCATTCTTCAGCATTGTAACCAAAGTACACCTGTAGACCCACAATTCTCAACCAGGCCTCCTTTAAAGAGAAACAGCAGCTCAAAGTGCCCTACTCCTTAAATTTCAACTGAAATTATTGGTAGCTTTTGAGATCTGTCTAGCCACTTCCATTGACTAAAACTGTGTTAGTGGCAAAAACAAAAAAAACTCTTCTGACTGAAAACTGTTAGTTTGTACATGCTAGACAGAATTTTGACAGCATTTTCAAAAGCATGTCCTAAACTCTTCACATTTATTCCACAAGATCTATTAGGCTAATAAACAAAAATTTTCTTGTGGGTTATTTCCCTAATCCACTAGACCCATTAAAAAAAAAAAAAAAAAAAAAAAAAAAAAAAAAAAAAAAAAAAAAGCTAGAAAAGTAACCTTAACCCAGACAAAATTTTAAAGGAAAGATTGACCAAGACTCCCTCTTGCTTACTCTGAAGATTAGATTTGCCTGAATTTGTCTTTGAGGAAACAAACACCATTATTGTGGGTATTTACTGAAAGTGATATGGACTGAGGGCAGGTCACACAACAAGGGAGTTTACCTAAAACAGGCTTATCCATCTTTTAAACTAGCTTACATGAGACAGCAGCAACAAAGGCCTATGGGCATGGAGCTAAGTGTGAGCTATAAAAACTTGCCAGGAAATCCAGATATGGGCCTTCTGCTGGCCACACTAAACCCAAGCTGCAGTGCCTTAGTTAGGCTGGTGTCAGCATGGGGATAATTGCCAACTCTGGCTGCATTTAACCTTTAACCACCCCCTGAAGATACTGTCACAGTGTTTGACCATTGCCATAGCAGGACACCAGGGTATTTACAGTAAGATTGCTTTTATGGTAACTCAGTTTGAGTTCACTTTAAGGACAGCATTGGAAGAAAGTGCTTTGACAAATTAAAAATTTTGGCTGAACTTCCTTTTCCTAGCAGAATAAAAAGGAGAGATAAAATTCATGCAAGAAATGCTAATAAAGTTTTCCACAGCTATTACTCAAGTTTCACAAAATTTTTGGTGAGCATATGGAAACTGTATATGCATATAACTTTATATAATATTTCATATCTATATACCTAAAAATAGACTTTAATGCCATAGACTGGAATGTACAAAAGTTAAAGAGAAAAAGGAGTGTTTATTTGACCATAGAACATTCCCACAGTAATTTCATGCTTTCATGCTCTTATTATACTGTTCTTACTGTAATAATCTTGCCCTTTAACTTCGGAGCAGGCAAAGTAGCCGTATTTTGAAAGTAATAATTTTTATTATTTCTATTTTTTATATAAAATAAAATTTTATATATAATTTTTATTAAATAACACATCTCTTATTACAAAATAACAATTTGACCCTGCCGTTTAGCAGCAGAGCACACTTTGGCCTTATCTAACCATGGGGAAACACATTTGTTTTTCAGGAAGCAGGAATATTTTGCCCTCTGCAGTGCTGCCCATGGAGCTGGCCCAGGCTGGCAGCACCCCCAGGTACTCACCAGCGAGGCCATGGTGAACCCAATGACTTCGATGTAGCCATCGTCGTGACGCTGGGGCTCAAAGTCTCTGTGGTCACCAGGGTTCCCCCAGGGCATTGTGCCAGCACAATACCTACAGAGAGAGGTTCGGAGAGCCACCTGGAGAAAGCAGCTTGCCCTGATGGGTCCTGACTAGCAGCCTCTCAGCCTGTTCTTTTTGTTCCCAAGCTGAAACAACACCTGCAGATGCATCCACCATAAACTTTATCAGGTTCCTCTCCAAGAGGAAAACGGGGAAACGCCAGGAAATAGGTCATAGAGCAGCAGCACTCTTTGCTCCCTATTTGCTTTGATTCCTGCTGATGAGCTGTTGAGCCATAAAGCTGTTTTGCCCCTCTTTCCTCTCTCCCTGCTAGCTCAGCAGTTCTAACAGCACAAGGAATGCAAAACGTTGCACAGTTTGAGGAGGCAGGGAGACATAAGAAGCAGGAACAGATACAGCTGTGTCATCTCTCTTTTCTACGATCAAAGAATAGATGTAAAAGTGATCTAAAAGTGATAGAAGGGGGAACTTTAGAGAGGTGACACCAAGTAGAAGGCTGCAGTGCAGGACTCAAAAGATTAAGTGCTTGGGACTGCCCGTGGAGCAAAGAGGTTGTCTAAAGCAATGGTCTCCAAAGTGGGGTGCGTGCAAGAGAAATCCACAACTGACAAGACAATTAGAGTGTATGAAGAAAAATATTACTTTTACTTTCAATAAAAAAGCAAACTTTAAAAACAAACATTAAAATAAGTATTTGTTTCATCTTTATGACATTCTTTCTTGATTCTTATTAGTGCATGCTTTGTATCACTTGTAATACTGTATAGAGGCACATGTATATAATTGATAAATATACATATATTGGGGTGGTGCTTAAAAGCTTTTTACTGATAGAAATGCACAATCAAATTAAGTTTGGAGACTACTGTTCTAGAAAGCAGGAGATTACCAACTTTTGATAATTCAGCTATATTTTTATTAAGGACACCTTGTAACATGTTAAAAACTATGACTTCCTTCAGCAGTTTGTTATTCCTTAACTGGTAAAATATTTATCCTTCCCTCTCTCCATTTCTGTCCCTTCCTCCCGCTTTCCTCTTTTCCACACTTTGATTCTAATTAAGCAAAAGACCAGGTATCTGTCTCTTTACTAACTTATTTGCAGGTCAGATGCACAGCTTTTCAAAGTTAAGCATTTCTACTGTATCAGGATATTCAACTTGTTAAAGAATGGTGTTGCTGCACCCTGAACTCTGATGCTATTCTGCTTAGCTCATTAACAGCATTATAAGCAGCCAGCTCTCAATGAGGTAGCCCAGAGGCAAAATGATTCTTGCACATTCACCCAGCCCAGGACAACAGGTAGGTGTCTTTTGAAAACTGTTGTTATTTTTCTTATATAACTTCAAAAATCTGTCTTGAGCTTACCTGGGGATGTTTAAAAACACTATACACTGGAACTTCAGCTCCTGGATCTTTGGAGTCAGGTCTGTACCATCACACTACAAAGCCAAAGTGACAGAGCACAGAGAAATTGCTGAATGGAGCCACAGACAAGAGAAGTGTTGCTGCTTTGTAACAACTTTCCCAAGACTTTCCTTGGAATGTGTTGCAAATGTCATGCTCAAAACTGAAAAGTAACAGAGCCATTAAACTCTCACCTCACTCTCTCCAAACCTCCACCTCCACCCCCTTCCCACAATACTTATGACACAATTTCTTATACTCACCACAACTTTAACATGCTTGGATAAATCTCTTGAGCTTCTTTGCAGAAAGTCTGTAAAGGCTGCCTGCAACAAAAATCAGTGCAGGAATTGTCAACACCTCCTCTCTTCTGTTTCCCTCAGTTCTGTTCCCTTCACAGAGCTAATTACCAAAATGCCATCCTTTGGTCCAACTTACTCTCTCAGAAGACATTATTTGATTTTCTTGTTTTAAATTGTGATACTTCTTTTGAGTGCTTAACTGAAAAAAAAGTCCTTGGACACCCAAGTGCAATGGTATCCTGGAGCATTAAGCACAAATTCTTGCTCACATACTTGTTTCCACGTTTAAGGCACATGGGTACAATGGGTGTCATCATCCAGTAATACATTATATGTCATTCATTATCAAACTGGTGTTTGCTTTCAGTGGCTTTAGAATAAAGTGTTGTCCACCTCTCAGCTTTGTATTATAACAGCTCTTTTCTACAGTCACCTGTGTGTGGCACTGCCAGAAACAGCATGAGTGCTCTTGAAATTGTAACAGGCAGAAGGAACTGGCATGAGCTCCTGATGTGAGAAAGTGAGGGGGAAGGCAATTAAGAAGACATTCAAGCAACCAAGTTAACATCATTCTGTAAGACAAATCTGTACTTACCCCTGCATAAAACATTTTATTTCTAAATCGGCTGTTGAATTTCTCTGGATTTGCTTCTGTGAAAGGATGAAAAATAAAAATAAGAACACCCTAATAAAACAAGTAGACTTCATTATACCTTCACATTCCCTGCCAGCATTACAGTGCTTTCAGTGTACCACTCGTAGAAAATATTACCATAAATATGTTTTCCATGTGTGATTCCCCCATCTGTGCCTTTCTCTGCTATCAGATTTTAAACATTGATATTGAATCCTTCCCTTTTCTTGTAGAGAGTGGAAACGGAGGGCAACAAGAGCAAAGAGGTAACAAGAATTCCATCAGTTAATTTAACACCTCTCAGACTATTCATCTTAGGATCCCTCAATAGGATTTGTAAGACTTCTGTTTCTAACAACAGAGAACAAATCTGTAAGAATTATTAGAAATTTATGAAACAATATTCCATGCTTTGAACCAGGAGTAAAGCATTAGTAAATTACAAGATGAAGCAGCCCCTAAATGCTGATGTATTAAAGAGTTACTAAGGAATAGACATTTCTACCCAAAGATTTCTGCAGGAAAAAAAAAAAAAAAAAAAGGAAAAATTAATTGCTTAATCTAAAACCTATTTAGAAAGTAATTTCATTTTTATTAGACTCCAAGTGATGGAGAATTTTAAGTTTAGTAGTAATGTACATCTAATGGTTAATTATTCTCACTGTTAATGTAAATGTAGCAGTTTCCAATCCTGAAACTTTCAGTCTTCAACTGCCAACTGCTAAATCTTGTTATAGTTCCCTGTCAGATTAAGGAGCCTTCAACTATCAGATATCTTCTCCTTGAGTAAGTACTTATAGGCAGTGATTAAATAGCCTCTTAACCCTCTTTCCAATAATCTAAATGGAATTCCCTTAATCTCCCAATATAAGGCACATTTCCCAGAATACAGTTCATTCCTGAGCCTCCTTAGAAACTGCTTTCCTTGTTTGTGGCATCTAGAGATTCCAGAAGCCTCTCTTCTGACCCTGAATTCAGTGTCAGTGCCAGCTCCTCACCCTGGCTCACTGATTCTCCAGTGAAAACATCAAAATATCAAGGCAGTCCTTCTGGCTAAAGCATCACATTAGCATGGACACATCCAAATTACCTCTCAAATGACCACTTAAACAATACTTTCAGCTCTCTTGAAAGCCACTACATCTCACAAAATATGGCTTCATTTTGCAAGAATGAGCTGCTTGAGGTTTTTGATTTGCTTGGTGACTCAGTTGCTATAACTGCTGCTGTGTCACAGGTGACAAACTCAGTCAGGGCCACTTCTACTTCAAACAATGAGTTTAATTGCATAAGCCAATCTCACCTCACTTATTGAGCTCACACTTCTTTGTAGAGAGTCTCAACACCCTATGCTATGTTACTATGTTAGTGCCTGTGCTGCACATTCTCTCATGTGAGTATTCCCAATGTTTCCAGACATCAGACACCACAGCACTGGACCTTACATGGATCTTATGGCAAATACTCCCCGTAACTAAAGCCCCAGTTTAGAACACGAAAGGAGCCTTCCTGATGTCAGCAGTCCCTCAACCTGCTGGTCCTACTTCTGCCAACACAGATGAGCACAGGTAAGGAGGAAGGACTCTGTGATGTAAAATAGAGCCTTAAGTTAATTAGAGTGTAACTTTGATTGTAGAAGTAAATTATTGAGTGCATATCCAAGGCTTGCTTCATCCTCACCATTCCTAAACCATCAAGAAAGTAGAAAATGGAATGTGTGGGACTGTGTGCAGTGGGGAAGTTTCCTGCAAACGAACAGTCCTGCACAGCTGAGGGATCAAACAGCATGTCAGCAGGGATAAAGTAAATTGCATCTTCCATGCTCTACCAAAGCATAAGGATACCAATGGAGGCAGCTGGAAAGAGCCACTACCCAGAGCACTTCCCAAAGAAGCAGAGCTAAATACATTAGACTCTGATCCAACCCTCAAGTCTCAATCTGATTAGTCACAAGAAAAGTGTAGAGGTTGCCACAGAAAAGACCACATTAATATATAAGTTCCTCTGAGATACTGCTGTCACTGCTTATTCTAAATATAGCAGCTGACCAATCTCTACTGCATAAAGTGTCCTGCTAGGCTGAGAGCTCATATCCATTATTTGGTTATTATTTGGTTTGCAGGCATGTTATTAATTTGTTTTAATACTATATGTGATTACAATAGCTCCACATAAGCAAATGCATGCAGCCACTCACTATCATTGTAGAGACGAACAGGAAGGACACACTGAGCAATGTATCAAAGGCTTTGTTATTTTTGCTGCATGTTCTCCTTTTTTACACAGTTTTATAGACCTCATGTGTGACTACTCCAATTTCTTAGTACCTTTCTTGCAATTACTCTACTGGTTAGTAAAAGGTGTTTTTCTTGTTCATCAAATCTCTCTATTCTTCAATTGTTTATGTATTTTCTTCATTGATTCTCATGGGATAGATTTAATGTTTATGCAGGTGCTAGTGGATTTTCACCCAGGAATAAATTGTTATGTTAGCAAACTCTTCACACCAGGATTGTTTTCACATGGGAACTTGCAAAGTGCTAGCTTTGCTTAGAAGTACTGACAGACTAGCCACTATTCTAACAGAGCAGGCTTGATTTCATGAGGCCTTTCTTTTAAAATTTTCTGCCTTACTGCAACAACTTACCTCAAGAGCACAAATGCTACACCTGTGAAAGTACTTTACATTTTTCTACCACTGTTAAGAATTTCTCTGGATTATTACAGAGGTAAATAAGATCATCATCTGCTTTGCATTGCTCAATTCACTGAGCCACAGGGTTCTTTTGGCTGGAAGGGGCCTTTCAAGTTCATCTAATCCAACCCCCTGCAATGGGCAGGGACATCTTCACCTAGATCAGGTTGCTCAGAGCCTCATTCAACCTAACTTTGAATATTTCCAGGGATGGGGCTTTGAATATTTCAAGGGATGGGGCATCCACCACCTCTCTGGGCAAACTGTGCCAGTGTTTTACCACCCTCATTGTTAAAAACTTCTTCCTTATATCTAGCCAGATTTACACTATTTTTGCTTAAAACCATTATCCCTTCTCCTATTGAAATAGGACCCATTTTTCATATAAATCCCCTTTAAGTATTGAAAGGCTCCCAGGATAAGTGCTCCCAGGAACTTTTTTTCTCCAGGCAGAACAACCCCAATTCCACATGAAAAACAATGCAACCCCCACACCAGCAACACCTCCAAGGCTATGCACTTTCCTCTTCTAAAACACAGAATTATTTTCATATATTTTAGCATTTGAGAGGACTTGTGCTACAAGAAGCTCTCCTGGCCATACATACTCAGACACACAGCTTGCTCTGCCAAGTGCTTTTTCACCCGTGTAAATTTTTAAAACCCTGGCATGTCTGGAATAACATTCATCCTTTATAGGGCTCCATAACTTCATTATTAAATAATGCCTCCATTAAATGAGAAAGTAGCCATGCATTTAATCTATACAGTATATCCACAGTCACATTAGCAATGCAGAGTGACATGCACTCATAAAAAAAATGCATACAGCTGTCATAATTTCATTCCTGTGCCCTTTTGTGGCCCCTCATTATTATTCCTAAAGCTTGAAGCAGTGTTAAACATAATAAAATATGCATTAGCTCATTCCATCATGTATTCTACCCTTTATTTAGCCTGGCATTAGAGTGCTATCTTTTCATCTTGAAATGACACTCTGATAGTATGACAGTGAATATAAGAAAGACTGTTTCAGAAAAAATACCTGCATATGGAGCTGGAATGACCAAAAGCTGAAGGCAGACACCTGAGCAAGGTTTGTTTCTACAAGCACACCTGCCTAAACCATATGGATAGAGCCATTCATATCAGTGCAAAGCTGTTCATATCAGTCCTTAAGCCACATGTCAGTCTGTACAGGGTGGCATAACACTGGCAAAGGGACAGACAAGGTGCTACAACTGCTCAAATTCCGGACACTTTTGCAGACATTAAATCCTTTAACTTGCATAGAGACACTCTGGGTCTGTATCAAGCCCAGGGATGTTATGGCATCCTGATGGACACCTAACAGCTGTTCAGTTTGAGAACACAATTATATTCCTGCCACTTCCAGTCTTATGGCTCTTCTCTCCCCTTCCACACTCACATCTGACATATATTGTGTCCTTTACAAGATCTAACACTTTGTAAAGCTTCCCTTTCAGCCCTTTTCCTCCAGTACTACATCCAGTCTTTGTAGTTTTTTCATTTCTTAATCATCAAGTCCCTTGGACACTCATGATACAATCATTTTTGCTTCTTGTATGTATCTTAAGGTTTTATGTTCCAGCTTTACTTCTGAATTATAAGAACAGGATGTTAAATCCAACTCTATTTCTAATTAATAAAATAACTGCCCATTCACAAGGCTAAGGAAATAAAAAATTCCTATTACCTCTAGATTCATGGAACTCCAGCGTAACATGTGCATCAAATCCAAGACTGAAGTAATTATTGAAGACATTGAGGGGAAGCTGTAATCAGATAATAAAAAGAGACATTAAAACAATATGAATGGAACATTTCTCAACACACCAGGGTTTAACTACTTAAACTTGGCTCATCATGGAAACCTACTAAGAACAAAGTGGATCATATCAGGGAAATGTAAGCAGAAGGTTGCTCTGAAGGTTAGAAATGGCTTGTGGAAAAGAATCAGATACAAGAGCCCAAAGAACACAAATAGACCTGGAGTGCTTTATGATCATATATGTGTCCTTGTTAACACATCAAAGGGCTCCTTATGTTGTCAGTTAGATTTCCCATAAGGCTGCACCACTTAACACATCACCAACACAAAGCTTTTCAAAGGTTTTGCTGGCTCTTCAAGCTCAACATGGCAAATGAAGCTCCAGCTTTGTTCTTCTCACTTCATATATAACCAGGAGCAATCCAAGTCCCAGAGAAGAATCCCTAATCCTATTGAGGATGCATGAGGCAGGCAGGCACACATCTGGCCTGTTCATTGTTTCACACACCCAGCAGGGCTTAGAGAAGCAGCAGTACCATCCAATAGATAAGCTGGAAATTATAACTGAAAAGAGGAAAATGGTTCACAGAATCGGGAGGTTCTTTTAATTTTGTAGGATTTTCAGCATCTCCAGTCCAAATGATACATTACTGTGCGATTTCCTTGCAAAAAAATCCCAATTCTTCAACTACCAAGATCCACTAGTGGAGATTACATGGAGACCCACATAGAAAGAAGTTAAATTTAAAAATACACTACATCTGGCTGTAAAGTAGGAAACAACAGGTATCCATTAGCAAAATCCTAAGGAATTAAATTTTACATCTTGTTTTTAGTTTTGTCTAATTGAGAAAGGATGACAGTGACAGGGTTGCTCTTCCTGCAACTAGAGAAAAGCAACAATGACTTTTCTGATAAAAAATGCTAGAAAATTTTTTTTCCAGGATTTAATCTTTTACATAAATGTTCAGTGCCAGGGTGTTTCAAACAGCAAATAAATGCCTCTCACACAACTCTGGAATCACTGATACATGAAAAGAATCAAAGGGAGAGATGCAAATAGAAAATTTAAAATTTGCAGAACTCCTCATCCGTGCTGCTTAAAGTGTAACCCAAAGAGGTTCATAAGCATTCTGTAACTTCCATGGGAAAAAAGCAGGCTCTAACCTTGCGTGCCCCATCCTCCAGCTCGTCCTGGGGCAAATCAGGGTTGCGCTCAACCTGAAGATTCCAGCGGTCCAGCTGGACAATGGTTCCATCTTCTACATGGCACAGGATCTTAGACACAGGCTCATCTGTGTAACCCTGACAGCAGAGCGACAGGGTATCAGCCAAGGATGGTGAAAACAAATCCAGTTACTCACCAACGACCTGAGAGACTTCCCTCCTTTCACACATGCCAAAGACCCTCAATAAATTGTTGATCAAGCATTTTAACAAGCTACTGTTGCTGTGCACAAGTCTAGGACAGGCAAAGTAAGGCCATAAGGAGAGGAATTCAAAGTATATTTGCCTTTCCTGGAATAAGTCCAGTGCTGTAGTAAAGGATAAAAAAAGAGAAAGTTTAAATTATGCTTCAATTAGAAGCCTGTTTACTCTTCCTGTTACTTGGCCTGAAATACCAGATACATCTACGTACACTTTTATTGCAACAACACCATTAGTAATTCAAAATCCCAGACTGCAAATTGAAGCAAACTGTTCTGCCAGAGTGAAGCAGACCTTGGACACAGCCCTGCCTGCTATTTTAGCCAAAAGCAAATTCCACCCCAGCACACAGCTAAATCTGAGCAGTGAGCCCCATGAGAACCCCCCTGAAGGGTACCCCAGCCAGGGCTTACCCCACCCCAGTTGAGGGTGCGGGCAAGGTCATTCCCAGTGCCAAGTGGAAGGACAGCCACAGGAGGCGGGGGGCTGAGCTGCAGCTCATCAAGGATGGACAGGATCCAGCCCACCTATAAAAAGGACAATTAAGAGAACAGTCAAGAATATTTTAGGGAAAAAGTCATATTTTGATCGTATTATATTCTTTCTCACAGAGGAGATCAAGTAAAAGAAATTTTAAAATGAATGAAGAATAATATGGACAATTCAAGGTATTTTTTTTTAAATTACCATTATGTCAAAAGAAACTCAGCCTTTGACAAACAGCTATGAAAGAAAATGAGAGACACATTAAAACAGTGTGGTGCCTCAGAACTTGTCCTGCCAAGCATGAACAAGTCTCCCTCTCTCACAGAACAGACCTTAGTGCTGAATTATTTCACTCAGTATACATCTGTATATATCTATATATATACAATATATAGATATACTCGCACATACACATATACATATCTAATAAAAGAATAAAAGACTAGACTAAAAAACAGACTAAGGCTCAGGGTTGGAAGCTTTGGATTGGAACAATGAATTGGATCTGTCTCTTTTGTATCCTAAGCTATTAGTTATTTCAGAGAGCTATTTCTTCTATCTTTCTTCTGGACTACATAAAGCTTTCAAATTAAAATCTAGCCAGAAGGAACAAATTACTGTAAATTATTTTGTTTTCATTAAATGGTAATTTTTAAAAAGGAGAAAGAATTTTTGCTAAAATTTTATCAAACTTTTGGTGACCAAAATTCTTGCTTGCAAAAACAAAGGACTCTTTCTTAAACTACTTCTCACTTAAAAAAAAAAACAGGTGCTGCATTTTTAGATAAAGAGTTACTAAACATTAACAAAATAATTTTTTTTCCTGTTGCCCATTTTCAAAAATGCAGTTTCTATGCAAATGTGAGCTTTTAAACAGGATGGAAAATCAAAATCCTGACTACAGCTGGACTGAATTGTTCTTGCCCCAACTAATATTATTGTGGTTTCAAAAACATTCTCAATCCAAACCAGGATAGCTTCACAAAAGGCATCCAGCATAACGTGGCCATCAGGAAATATAGCTGGAGTTTGAAGGACTGCAGAGGGGGTGGCCTGATAAACACAGAAACCATCATGCTATTTAGTATTACAGGGTATTTCTTTCTCCAAGTCTCTTCAAAAATAAATTTAATTTTGCACAAGTGGCATTTATCAGATAGCTATTTATCATAACCAAATGTCCAATTATTAAAGCATTCATCTGGGATGTGATTCCCTATTCGAGTTCATTGTCTGACAACAGACATCTCAAGTACTTACAGCTCTCGTGACTTTGGATGTCACCAAAAATACTGAGGTCTTTAAAGGGATTTTCAGAGGTAAGTAATCCTCTCTCTTTCAAAATATCTATACTTCTGTACTGACAAGAGGAGACAGAATAAAAAGTCAAGATAACATCTGCAGGGCCAGAACTTCTTAAAGAAGTTGGTCATTGTCATTGCCACTGACTTAATCCACACACCTGTGCTTCAGCCTCCCACTGCTACAGGTAACATCAAAATACCCACCACTTTTGTAAATGCTTTTAACTGATGAACAGAAACGTCAGACTTGTAAGCACTACAGATTTGTAAGCACTACATTGCTGTTTAACTTGAGGTCAATTCTAAACCTTGTACATTAGTTGCACAATCCAGGATGACACATCCTATCATTTCCCTCCAAACAGAAAGCTCCTGCCTGCTTTGAAAGCCAAGTGAGGACGGAAAAGTAACAATAAGTTCTGATTCACCTCAATAATGAGAGGTAACATCTGGTCTCACTGCATATTCATTAAGTCCATTTGAGGCAGATTTTTCATTTCTAGATGTAATGGCTTTGGGAATAACTAGATATTAATTTGTTTCAAACTGAGCAGCAGCAAAGGTAACAGTGGAGTGCTGCTCATACTAATGAGAAGGTGCTGCCACCTCTCGCACAGCTCAGCAAAGGGAAACAGGATGGTCCAACTCAACGTAGTTGTATTCTTTTCTCTTTTAATATCTTCATGATTAATTTGTTCCCCCCCTTCCTCTGATGGGAAAGAAAACAGATGGAAACGTTTTTTCTCAGCTGATGCCTCTGGCTAAAGGACTTCTTTTCATGTTTCTTAAGGAAAGTTCAACATTCAGTAGCAGTAACATCTTGCTTTCCCATGTACCAGCAAGGCAGTAGCCTTAGCACTGATTTTTTAATTCATTCTTGCAGGGGAAGCATTTATATTAATAACCCTATCTCTGGGGATTTAAAGAAGCTGGAAATATTCCCCCAGAAATTCAAGCTGAGGTGAATTAAGGGGGGGATTCAGCTCTCTATAAAATAAACCAAGCACCTGTCCATGCCCTAAATATCTACATAGATATGTTCTGCCCAATCACTGCATCTCGTGAGTAGTAATGCTGTTTCCTTACCATACTTGCTGCTAAAATTGCCATCAAACGCATGTTGAGAATCCGAGCCCCTACAGATTAAAGGTCAGTTTTTCAACTGTATTAGCGCTCAGTGGCACAGACTGGGATTTAAAATCTTTTAAAGTACTAGAAAGAGAATGCAGTTATTATAACTCCATTATCAGTCATGACCTTCAGACCATGAGCTGCAGAGTTTTTCTCGAAATGAGGGTCCACAAATCCTTTAAAGACCTGACCCCATTCACTTATCCAAGAACACAGAAACTGTGTTGTAAAGAAAAGTACTGAACCTGGATTTGCCAAGACCTAGCAGGAAGAAGCAGAAATTAACATTTAATGGCTCCCAGACACCAGGTTACCCTTCTAGACCCTCAGATCTAATGTGTATAGTGAGAGAAGACCAGCAAAGTTACTCTTTATCCCTTTTAAGCTGTACAAAATCTTTATGCATAAAGGAAAGAGGGCTTAGGACATGAGAATCAGTCCCCATATCTTCACAGGCCAGGCCACACAGAAAACTCAAAAACAAATATTAGATTTCACAAGTGTAAGATATGTTATCTCTTCTCTGTGCCTCTGCAGGCAGTGTGAGGTGGGAAACCCACCACTGTGAGGAGTTTAATCAGCTGGCCAAAGCCCATGGAGTGCCAGCTCCTGCCACCTACCGTCCCATCCCCGCCGCATGCCAGGATCCTCAGGTTCGGCACTTTTCTGTACAGCTCCAGCCTGCCCAGGCAGGGAAAGGGGGGGAAAAAGGAAAAAAAAAATGTAAGAACAGCAATGCAGACATTTTCAATGCATTTTGCTGAGTGACAGTGTACCCACCACTTACTGCATTTTCAAATATTCATTACTAAGAATATGATGGAGGTGGAAATGCAAAACCACTAGGATGTGAAATGAGGCCTTCCTCCATGTTAGGCAGCACCTCCTGACAAGTGTTTGATCAGTTTAGCATCTTCCCAGATTTTCATATTCCCTCTAGAGAGGTCAAAATCTTCCATTTTTCTATTACTCTAAAGAGAACAAATTTAAACACTTCGGTTTTAAAACAATATTTAATGTACTTCATCATGACTTGTTGAGCTACCATTTCTCAGTTTTGTATAATGTGACAGCTTCTTCAACTAGTGACTATGTTTTAACACCACAGAAGGCAAGAATATGTAATAGAGTTCTTTCTCTGCATATGTGATCTAAATATCTGTTGGAGGCAAAAAAGCACACATTGAAGTCCTCCTGCTCCTTCAGTTGCACCCTTCAGAAAGCCATAATGAAATATTTTCTGATGAAGTGGGAGACATTCACCTGTAGAGAGCTGAGTGACCAGAGGACCTAATCTTCCCTTTCCCCATTATACAGCTCTGAAAAATGTATGTCTAACTTAAAGCTTCTAAACATCATGAGAGAACAGCAGTGCAGGTGTTTCTGCAGGAAAAGAAAAGGCTTGGGTGCCTTGAATAGGAAACACTTGTATCCTGGGTAGACTCAAATTTCTCTCAAAATTGCCCTAAACCAGGACAAATTTTTACATTATTACTGTAAAATAGTTACAGTAATAATATTTACAAAAACGTACAAAGCATATGTACAAAATGTGAAAGCAGTTCTGAACAGATGGTTAAGTAAAGCCAGTATCCCCATGTCCAATACCACAGAAGGATGGTTTCTTAGCCCTTGGCAGCAAAAATCAGACCTTTAAAAAGAGGTACACTGTCCCTTGGAAGAGGTTTGCACCTCAATTATTGTCTGGCTAAGCTGAGTTAGTTACTCAGTGAGCAGGGACAGTTGCACAGTGCTGTTGTGAGGCAGTCTGGAGGCAACCCCACCCCACTGGAATGCTCATTCATTAGGGAATGTTCAGGCACTGCCATCCTCAGCGAGCCTTGAAGCCATCTGGACCTGGCTCTGTCTGGACCCGGGGGCAGTTCCTGATTTCTTCTCACAAAAGCTCCCAGTGCAGCCCTTCCCCTTCCTACCAAAAGCTGGATATGTAAACCTCACACAGTCACTCATCCAGCCAAGCTAGATCTCATCCTGATTTCCTGACCAGACCAGAAATAGGGTGCACAGCAATGAAGGCTCCAGTACTTACGCATCTCTTGGCCCTTCCTGAGAGAGATCGAAGACTTGGCGTGGATTCAAATACCACATAAACATTTGGAGAACCTTGGTGCCCTGGCAAGAGAGAAAAATCAAATGAAGCGAAGTTATGAGCAGCTTAATGATTATTGGAAATAATAGTGTGCATTATTCACAATATTTCAACTGCTTTTCATTTTTTCTGTGCTTTATAAAGCCAACATAAAACAAGAAGACAAAGTAGAAAGTGGCACAGCAAATGACTGCTCTGTAGAGTAGCAATCCAGGACAAGGTGCACATGCAGACAGATAGACCAATTTCAACAACACAGATCACTAAAGGTCCATCAGAACAGGCAGTTGGGGTCAGACCAAAGGTTCATCTCCCACAGCAGCCTGTTCTCCTGCTTCTCACCACCTGCAACAAGAAGAAACCTCTGTTATCCCACCTCACCCTCAGCTGTCCACGACAGCAGGAAGTTGAACAAGACAGTAGGCAAAGTCCCCACCACATTGGACAGTGTGCTGCCCAATGTCCAACCAATGACAGTGCTCTGGCCTCCAGCATCACCACGATGACCATTCATAATGGTAACCCCTACCATCTAATGAAGCAGGAGCCAAGGACTTTGGGAGGTACAGCTGCCCCAATGGTCCCTCACTCAGTGTACCATGGCCAGGCCATCACCTAAAGGTATAATTTCTGTTTTCTCAGACTCTGGGCACCACATTCCCACTCAAGTTCCTTCCTTCACATTCTGCCCAGACACAAAGTGACAGGATCTCTTACTAGCAGCAGAGAGCTAAGGACTTTATGGGCTGAGCTTGTACTCTAATTCAAGAATGCCTTTCAGACATGGCCTGAGGGTACACATCAGGAATTTTCCATAGCTCCCCCTTCCTAGGGGTAGCTCTTCTGCCTGACACCTTCCCTGAAGTGAAGAACCAAGAATAACAGTTATAGTACCTAGGAAAAGGTATAAGAAGAGAGAAAATAAATGTGATGTTTGCCATAAGTGTTCTTCCAGTCTCAGCTATGTGCAGTTCTTGAACCAGATTGAAGCACAGGACTTCACAGTTTTCACTTCCAAATATCTCCTCCAACCTGTGTAAATGTTTAGCATCCACAACATCCTAATACAAGGGGTTTTTCACTGAACTACTGACTGTGAGAAGAACCAGCTTTTTCCTTTGTTTTGAATCAGTCTAAACAGCTTAATTTGATATCCTCTGTAATTCTAACAGTGCAGAAAATGAGCAGTGCCTATACTACTCTCCAGGCTCTCTAGGCCTCTGCTGTATCTTACACCAATCTTTTCTATTACAAGGTCCTGTTTATTGAAAGACACTCAGATTCTTTGATATTCAAAAAGTGGCAGAACCAGGAAAATATTCCCTTGGGTAAGTATTCATTCCAAGAATCCTAGAGGAAGAAGACTCTGTCATTTTAGTCACTGAAACTTGGTCTCTGTGTTTATAGTACAAGACCACTAATGATTTTTTTTTAGATGTCATATGACCATGTCATTTCACATTCAGTAATTTCAACAGCCTTTGCTAGCAAAGCTAAACCACTCTTTGGACAAAGTCTAAAAGCTTCACTGGAAACCTAAATTTTCTGTGGAAAGATGAAATCGTCTAAAAACCTCCAAACTATCATTTTAGATTCCTTTCAAGAAACTGAGGATAGGAGTACAACCACTCAAATACTCAAATATCCATTCCAGTCACCCAACTCTACTGAAGTAGAAAAGCCATTCCACAGCAAGAACCTCTTCTGAGGAAGATCTTCAGGCTTCTTCAGGCACAGAATCCTTTCTATCTGACTGGCCAAGAAATAGTGTCATTTGCAGAAACCCTGCTGTTAAACTTACACTTTGCAATCCAGACCCAGATGATACTCTTACCTGATTCCCTCCACTTTTTGGATTGACAAAAACCAGCAGTGGCTTCATGAGTGGCGAGGAGATCGGTTTTATCACAAAAGGCCGGCCTTTGTTATCCTGAGAAACAAAAGCAAGAAACAGCTTCAGTACAAGGGACATACGTTTCTTTGGCATAGCCCACGCAGAAAACCCAACCTAGCTCTGACAAAACTACCTCAGGTACTGGAAATAGTACAGCCATGTCAATGTGATGCCCAGCTGAGAGTAATTTATCCAGCTGAGACAACGGAATAAAATAAGAGAGGGAAAATATCATTTCAGGGTAGCACACAGCTATTTCAAAATTCTTCTGAGATTATTTCTGACCCTATTCCCCACAATTATTCACACAACACTAATAACATTTCAGAGACAGTGCTATTTCTAATACAAACAGTTTTTCCAAAGGGAAATAGAATGAGATAAATTACTTATTCCATTAATTCCATCTAACAGACAAGTTGCATAAGCACTTATTTGCAGATAATCTGCTCTCAAATTCTTGCCCTTGCTGCCTTCCCACCTTTGAACAAATGCCACAGATCCTACATGACACATCAATGAGAAAACTATTTGCCTCCCTACTCCCTAGCCCCAGCAGGACACCCAAGAGCCCAGTGATGAGGGCGCTGTCCTGGGCTCTCACAGACACAGATTCCAGTTTCTGGGCTCTCACGGAGAGATTCCAGTTTCTGGGCTCTCACGGAGAGATTCCAGTTTCTGGGCTCTCACAGACACATATTCCAGTTTCTGGGCTCTCACAGACACATATTCCAGTTTCTGCTCTGCAGTTCTCCCACCATGCAAGAAAGTACTTGAACCAGAGAGCCCTGGCTATGCAGGGGTGAGTCTCCCTCCACCTCTCCCAAGAGGCTGTTTGTCTATATAATTAATCCACCAGGAAGAATCTGGAAGCAAGGTCTTCTATAAGACACATGGTAAATAAACCAATAGATCAATAAACTGCTTTCTCTCTCTGTGGTCCAATTTTAATATGAGATCCCCTGAAGAAGAAATCTTAAAATGGATCACATCTGGACCACAGCCTTGCATCAGTGCACTCACCATGGGTTTCACAACCCCAGTTTCATACCCCTGTTCTGCTTAGTGGAAAAAAAGGGTGTGAGCTGAGTCTCTTACATCCCAAGGCAACACTTTCATTAGGGTGGTGGTCCTTCTGGAGTCTGGTACGTTGTTTCTTGAAAAAAATCAACTCAGAAAATAAAACTTTTCATACAAGTTTTATCTCTTCTAGCAACAAATTTAATATCATGGAATTTCCCAAGGGAAAAAATACATTAAAAGCTTCAGTGGAAAAAAAAATTTTAAAAGCCTGAAAAAGTTCAAGTCAATGTTTAGACTTTTAAACAAAAGGAGCATGATTTCCAGAGCACTTGAATACCTACTTCATTTCCTCTTTTGCTGGCTTTTCTTTTAAAGGACGTCCTCTTCTTTCGCCTTGTTGAGGTCTTTAAGGAGTTCTACATCAAAAGAAAAAAGAACACATGAAAAGCAAAACAAAATTTTAGAAGACAGGCCCAGACAGAGCCCCTTTAGGAAGCTCTTCCATGCATGTCCACTCGGAGGATGATAAGAGTATCTGGCACATGCTCGAGATTTAGATCACATGCGCTGCATGCTTTACACTTCCACACCACCGTTTATGGAGAAAGCCACACACTGAGACCAGACTGGTGCTTTGGAACCGGAAACTTTCCCACGCTGTGAGGGGGCAAAAAAGATCAGATGCTCCCATAGACTCACATAACACCACATGTTGTACCTGCCAACCCTCCCAAAAGGGGTAGGAGACGCCCATTTCCCCTTCGGGGCTCCAGTCTCCTGCCCAATCAGGCTCGTCTCCTGGTATGGAGACCACCTGCATAAAGATGCAATAAAAAAACATGATAAATAAGATATTTTTCATGTTTTTTTTTCTTTGCTTTTTTTTTTTTTAAGGAAAGAAAACAACAAGTTTTAGCTCTGGCAACCATTATGACTCAACATAACATAGGCCACCATGGCATATGATGCTGGCACTATAGAGTCAGTTCCATCAAGAAATTTGTGTAATCATCTGCTAAGGAACAAACTGAATTGCTAATTGTTAAGGATTTAAGTAAAGAAGGGGTTTGTGGGGTGATTTTTTGTTGTGTTTTTAAATAATAATGTCACTTAACTACATAGGAGAAAAGTGTACAAGTGCTTGTATTTTTGCAGAACCTATTAAAATAGAACTTCTATTAAGTTTATTCTCCAGGCAGATGACAGTCTGCCTGGTGACACTGAGCAAAAAGGTGTTGTGGTGTGATAAGAACAGTCAAAAAAAGTGGAATTTTATTTTATTTTTTATTTATATTAATTCACTAATTGAAGTTATACCTGCAGGAAACCCTAACCATTTCCATAGTTCAAATTTTGTCTTATGGGAAATACTCCAAATATTTTTTCATTATTTCAACTTTTAGTCTAATCATTGCCAGAAAATAAAGTAGCATGAAGAATTAGTAGAAAGATCACAGTTGGTTTTTTTCCTCCATATAAGAGGGAAAGCAAGATTCACTGAGCTCATCTGAAAGTTCATTTCTGTCCTGACCTTGATCAGAAGTGTACCACTTAGGAAAGTCAACAAGCAGAGATCATCAAATCTGTAAAAAGCGATGTTTATTCTTTATGCTGCTCGCTATCCAGCACCAACAGGAACAGCTACTAAGTTTTGTTTAATACACATCAACCACTTTCAGATTTTGAAGACTTGAGTATGACACATCAGATACACAAGTTAATGTTTCCACATCCCTGAGAAGAAAAACTTACAGCTATCTAATTGAAATGCCTTAAGGCGTTGTCCTGTATCACACAGACCAGGAGAAGCCTGACATAGAGCACAAGGTCCCAAGCTCCCAGCATTCCTGGAGAAGGAAATAGTCATGCCTCATTGCTTACGGAAAATACTGAAGACAAGACAGCTCTTTAGAGCAATTTCAGCAATTTGCCCTTTTAGACCATATTTTGAGAAACCACCTAAAGAAGTGTTCATACGTTCATAACCTTCCCTACTCTGACACAAAGTGATCCCAAAGCCATGACAAACCATACAGACTGCACTGACTACCAAGTGCATCAGCAATCCCATCAGCATGGTCTTGCGTTGCCCTGCCTCCCTAGTCACATTGACTGCAGGCAAAAATCTGGATGTCAACAGAAAGATATGGGGGCATTACATTCAAACCTGCCTCCCATGGGGGCCTTAGCCCAGTTTCTCAGGCATTCTCTGAAGGATTTCTCCCTGGATATGGGCAAAAGAGAGGAGATCTAGTCTATCCACACTCTTGTTGGCAGTGTGAAGAAAGCTCACACGCACATCAAGGGTAAAGACAGTTCAGTAAAAACCTGACTATTTATAAAAGAATAATTTAAAGACTGTTTAAATATAGTTGTCATTAAATCCTACTATAATGTACCTAACATTGGGGTGGGAAAAGGCATACAGCCATATTAAAGAAACTGTTTAAGGCTAAGCCTCCATTCCTGATTAGAACCATTTTCATTTCCATACTCAAAAAGGCACGAAATGCTGCATCTCAACAATGTTATTTCACCTTTTTTTATTTTTTCTTAAACATGCCTACACCTAAAGTGTTAACAGAACCTAAAGTTTTGCTACAGTAATTGCAACCATGTGGCCATAGCAGATGAACCGCAAAAAGCTGCTTAAACATATGCAGAGTTTTTTTGCAAACATGCAGAAGAGTAATAGCCAAAGAGTATCAGCAGTCTTTGCACACTGAAGTGGAGAAATGGATACATAATACCTTGTTCACAGAACAAGGTAATGAGTATTTTGCAAACATATAGTGTTATTCAGCAAGGTACCTGATAGCAAAGCATACCTTTAAATGAGCACAATTAGTAAATCCTAACTTGCCTCTAGAGAGGAAACCTCTCCTTTGTGGATGTCAGTTTGTCCATCTTCAAAAAGAGATTTTTCAGATTATTGAATGGTCATTATAGTCCTCAGAAAGATTAGGTAGATGAACAGAAGAGTTGAAGTCCTTGTATGGTGTGAAGGCCATGGACTACTGCAGACAAATCCAATGAAACCTTTCAACCTTTTCCTTTACAAAATTTCATTCTCAGTTTTCAAAGGCTTTTAGCACACTGATTTTCAAATTACTTTGACAATGAACAGCATCTGGGAAGGTCAACCTTGACCATCTTCTGGTTGTTCACAAACCACTATCAGACCAGCCAGTTGCACTCAGCAATTGAGGAAATAAAGAAAGAAGCCCAGAAATGTAAGTACTCACTAGGACTAGTTCACAGTCCTCAAAGGAGGAGAAGAAAACACCAAGTTTACTCACCTTGAACAGAAAAACCTTGGAATTTTACAGTTACTGCCTTTTGTCTTCCCAAACAGAAGACAGACTGAAACAATAAATCCATCACTCAGATCCTCCTTATCATCTACTTTTCTCCCACAACACAAGCAACAGCTAACAGCACTTTGGCTACTAGACCCAAAAGCCAGCACCACTTTGGCTACCAGACCTCACCTATAGCAAAATACCACCAGCCAATAAGGGTGACCTGCTTCACACACTAGGAGATGGAATTGTTTTGAACCCCAGGAAAACACAGCTGGTATCAAAGCACTGTTAACAGTACAGAAATACTGGAAATCAGTAGAAAAATTACAGAAGTGGCTCACATTACAGATAATATGGAAGAGGTATTGGGAGATTTCCATTCGTGTAAAGGGGTCATCACACACAGGGCTACCACCAATTCCAAAACTGTTTGAACCATTCTCAATAGTCTTCATCTTTAAATCAGTTGCTTACAAGAAGCAAAAGCTCCCCATTTAGACCATAGGTTGTCAGCATAAATTTGTTCTTAACCAATTACACCATGATACTTCACTAGCACAAGACTGTTGGTAGTGAGACACAGTGTGGTCTTTGTGCAAAACTAACATTTGAAAGGTGGTGACCCATGTTGTATAAAATAAGCATAAAAAAATGTGGCAATCAAAAAAAAAAATAAAACAGGGCAAGGTTTTGCTACAAAATGTCATCTTATTTACTTAAAAGAAACCACAAACAAACAGGATTCAGGCACCACTAGAATCAATTTTATATGAGCAGGGAATTCAGTTCAGGAGTTGTCTGTGACCAATATAAGTAGTTAATTAGAGCTGAGGAAATATTTTATACCAAAAAAGCTTCTAACCATATTTATTCTGACTGTGGAATATGTAAAAAACAGATTGTTGGTTACACATTCATTTTTTTAATGTGAAATTGCAAAAAATTTGTAAATATTGTGTTTGTACTCTCTGGATCAAGTGGTGTGAATATTTCATAGTGTTTACCAAACATTTCTATAGGGTGAGGAGGGTCATAATACATAGAAGTAGAGCTGGCCAGAAACAGCAGGAGAGGAAAAAGATTTCCTAAGAGAACAATAAATAAGAAAACAAGACTTCTGCCAAAAATCTGAAAACACATCCAAAAGATGCATCACTAGTTTCTAAAGTAACAAGGATGCATTTCCCATAACTTCAATTGATGCTATTAGGAAGCTTCATGGAAATGCACCCACTGTCTGTGTTAAATACAATTTTGATCTATTTAATGCTTCAGCTACTCAAGATAAGGTTTTGCATGCTACTGACCATGAATTTCAAGAACTAGAGATGTGATTGCAAGTTAATAATGAAGTATTTTCTCTGTGCTCATGACTCAGACACATAAAGCTAACAGATACTTTCTTTTGGCTTAACATTTTAAGCCTTTATTTAAAACATATTTATTCCATAAATTATAATTACCTAGACTAGATTTATTTTTTAATTTGAAGTTTTAAAAAAAAAATGGACAATAAAGCAAATTCTCTACAAATATTATAAGGAAGGTACCCTGCTTTGGGCAAAAGCCAAATCAAAAGAAAATTACATATCAGGGTTGTTGGGTTTTTTTTGTTTTTTTTTTTTTGGCTTTCTTTTCTTTTTTACTAAAAGTTAGATAAAATAAAAAATTTAAAGGATTGAAGAAAAGCTTCTTTTAGTAAGGTCAAACCTGGATACGTCTGCCAAATACCACACAATTGCCAAAAATCAGCCAAGGATATAAAGTCCCGGCCAAGGGCACAAACATTCCTCAACAAAAGAGAAAAAAGTATTTCTCTGGAGGAGACTGAGTAAAACAGAGAAAGAAGAGTGTGGGGAAAATCTACAAATGGCAAAAAGCCTGTTTTCACAGAGTAGGGGTGACTAGGAATCCTGCAATGCTCTCTCTTGACCTAAAGGAGAAACAGAGGCCTCTTTGGTTGACTTTTTGGTTACTCTATCCATATATTTCCCCTTCCCTCTACCCCTTGTCTTTAACAACCAGCTTCTTATTCATGCCCAAATGTGTCACACCCCTAAACTGGAACTAAAGGCAGTGTCACAATTCAGGCCTCGCTTTTTTCTGGTTTCATGGACTGCTTTGGTCCTAGTGCCTTGGCTACAGCCTGAACTTCTCAGCTTCTTCTTGACAGCCAGGAGGCAGAGTCAAAAAGCCCAGGTCACTTCCAAAGGATGGACTGAAATAAAGAATATTATTCTGAAATAAAAATTTAATCAGCATTTCTGATTCCCTGATATGTTCAGTGTTTGTTTCTTTCAGCTCAACCTGGATTAAAAACAGACTTTCAAAGAAAAAGAAAATCATTCTTGCATGAACCCCCTTTCAATTTTTGGCCAGCTCTCTTGTGAATATCTTTCTTCCCTGCTGTGTTGAACAGTGAATTACCCTCTCCAAGACCTACCACATCCATCACAAAAGCTTTCAAGTCCAGTGCCTGTTAGGTGCAGCTCGATGAGCGCGTGGGTTTGCTGCTGGCTGCACAAGCACCAGGATAAGGAAGACCTGACTCTTTACGTGTCCATTAAAGGCAAATTCAGAGGGATGCCAGTCCAGACACAGCCAATTCTCACTGCAGTTCCAGCAAATGTTTGTCAAGTTTTTCCCTGTATTTGCTCAGCTCTATTGAATGAAACATGCTTGACTGCCTGCCACACAGGGGGTGTCCTGCAGTATGCTTGCTGAACTCACAGGAACAACTCTGAGCTGAATTAGCTCAGAACAAGTCATGTTTGTTGCTAATCATCCCAAACAGGGAAATTTACTGAAGGACTTGATGGAGGGGAAAGAGGATACAGGTTCATAACCACCATGGATGTGTGCTGGGTTTCAGGGATAGAGACAGGGTTGAACAAGCATGCCTTGGGGAAGGAGGACCAAGCAGAGAAGCCAGGCTGGCCCTGCACAGCCAGACAGGCCCTGCACAGCCAGACAGCTTCAGAAACAGACATCAGCATGCAGTTACCTGAGGTTTCTTCACCTTAATGATCCAGGTGGGAGGCACAATGACAGCAGCATGAGCCCCCAGGGAACATGGCTCCTCAATGTGATGTAGCATGAAACAGGTGACTTTGTTATGAAACTGGAAGAGAGGGAAAGAGCAGAGTCAGGAAAGAGGACAAGAAAGACAAAGGGGAAGCGTGGAGGAGAGGAATAAGAGGGTGATGGTACAAAAACTGGAGCAATATTCCCAACTCCATCATCTTCAAGTCCTTCAAAGCATGGAGATTTAGGACGTGTAACTAAAGATGATCTTCCTAAGCCATGCCTTCTTAAGAAAAATAAAAATAAAAATAAAAAGACACAAACAAAACCCCCACAAAACCAAAAAAAAACCTCACAATCACTCCTAGTTAAGCCCAGACCACAGTCTCCTGAAGTACTTTCCACTTACCGCCAGCTTGCACCAGGAACAACTGATGGCCACAATCTCTTTACTATGGAAGGAGAATTTCTGCTGAAAGCCCTAGAATAAGCAGGGGGAAAAAAAGATTAAATTCCTCTTGACTGTAAGAAGAAAAACAAAAAAAACCATATATGTAACCCTAGCCAGGTCAGTGAGCTAGGCAAGCAGATTTTGGGGGGATAAAACAATTGCAGGAGGTAACAGAGAAGGTTTTTCCACTGGGGTATATTCACACAACCCTTTTAAAAGGATTTCTGCAAAATTTTATGCTTTTCATTAAATTTTTTGTAGTTAATGGAAGAAATAGAGAAGAAATGTCTATTTTATTTAAATGGATTTCTACAGACCTTAAAGTTTCAGATTTTCTGTTGAACAAAGTGTTCTGTCATTGCAGCCTTGTTTGCTCTAAATGTATTTAGAACAAGAATTTGAATTTTTCTTTTTTTTTTACTACAAAGTAGATTTACTTTTTTTTTTTACAACAGAGCAAAATTAACTACAATGTCTCTCTGAGAATGTTCTGACAGGGGAATAAAGTAATTGAGTTTATCATTTTATTGAACTGATTCAGATTAAAATCTTTCCAGTAAGTTCCAAAAAGCACCAGTATGGTCTAATTCAGATCACACAATTAAAATAAAATACTTCTTTACATTTTTAAATATAGAAAAGCCCACCCCAACCAGAAAATGTGATTTTATTCTCCTAAAGAGGAGTCTCTTTCTGTAGAATGCAAATATGACTTTGGTGTAAATTTTAAAGAGAGAAAAGACAATTGGATCAATATATATCCTTCTGCATCTAACACAGGCAATAAATAATAAGACACAGTCTGTAATTTTGAGCTTTTAGTCAGAGAAAAAAATTTATTTGTGTTGATGGCTGGAGAGGTGGAAAGTCCACAATCTCAGTGAGCAGCTTGTCACAGTTACCTTTATTACATAGATTTCAGATTTGCAGTTGGCTGGCTCCTTTATTCATGGCCCCCCATCAATCCTCTCTCTACCTCTGTAAGTAGCCCATGACCACCCAGAATTTTCTAATTCAATCTCTCCACCAAGTGAAGAATTTGAGAGCCAGTTTTCTTTTCAACTAGCTGAGTAATACCTAAATCTCCTCCATGCTGGACAGTGCCCAAGACCCAATGCAAAAAATGTTACAAACTGATTTAGTAATGTCTAACATTGCCTCACTGCTTCTGTTATCAAAGTCCTTCTTATCCTGCAGGACAAATGAGCCTATTAGTGCTCAGTGAAACAACAAGGTCAGCACACCAAGAAGGAAAATTAAATAAACAACAAAAAAAACCCCATGCAGGGATGCCCTGGTCTTCTGAAGTGAGGGACTGAGCTCCAGCCTGTCTGTACAGGGTGGCTGAGGACAATTCTGTTGCCACTCAGAAGGGGAGGAGGCTCTGCCTGCCTGCCCAGATGCAGAAGTACATCTTGCAGCTTCATCTCCAGCTGTCCCCAGCATGCTCTCAAAAGGATTTGCCTCGTGGATCTCATCACCAAGCCAACTCCCGAAAAGGCCTGAGTCACCTCTGGCTAGATTTTTGGGGTTTTGTTTCAACCCTTCCCCTAGTGTCTCGGGGTTTACATTCAGATTAGAATGTTCATAATGGTAGTGATTTGGCATATTCAGGTCTAGCAATGGAGTGTAGCATAGTGGTTTAACAAAGATAAGCTGGCCAGGCTGGGCACATCTTGTCTGCCATTCAGTCTGGGCATAAGAGCACTAACTGTGATACAAGTACTGGAACAGAGGTCAAAACACTCTTTCCTCATTTACTTACTCTAGTACTTCACAATGTTTCTCACAGATCTCACTCCTCCTTGTTCCAAAATGCATTAAAATAAAAATTTCAGTCTCAATTATTTCAGTCCCTCATGGGCAAGAAGTGTTTTGGTTTCTCCTGCTTTGTAACATTCAGGGGGAAAACTTTTCTCTCCCAAAATCTCCAATAATAAAAGTCTAAATTCAGTATATTAATTCCAGAGCCTATCAGCTGTGCATTTTAAACATATGGACTGAGCAGCTTGTCTGGTTCTGGATGGATCATTTTACTTTTATTTAGTAAGTCATTTGGCTTTTAGGGAGTCATTAGAGAAAATGATACAGCAATAAAAACATATTAATGATAAGTAGCAATAAACCACCACTTTCCTTCCTCAAATTACTTTACAAATGTGAGATAATTCTTCCTAAGGATACAAGTTTCAGGTAAGACAGCATGTATTTGAAATCTAGCTTTACAAATAAAGTAATTTATAAAAGTAATAAAATAAATCGTGCACTGTAAGTCACAATGAGATTTGGCAGGGACTATTGGACTGATTCATAGGAACCCTCCATATTTCACTAGAAATCTTATTTTCTGCCTTCTCTGAGTGAGGAGGAACACTGAATTTCAGATGTCTTCAATCATGCAAGGAGGGCTTGTGCACCAAATTAGAAATTTTGAGATAGAAAAGGAATTTCACCTTTTTGAGAATATCAGCCTAACAGTATATGATTAGCACTGATTCTCCAGCGACCAATCCCTCCACAACATATGAAACCCCATGTTGTGAGCTGTTCCTGTAGAAAGAAACAGTTGTGCACACCAGAAAAAATGTATTTGTAGGAAAAGAGCATCTGAATGTCCACAAAACCAGCTTGTGTTGGTAATTCAACCTGTCTGAATAGTCTGGATTAAAGTACAAATTAACACAGACACCTGTGCACCAAAGACAGCACATAGGGGTTACTAGCTCTGATATGTTTTATTTCAATTAAGAGAAGTATTTATTATTAAAGACTATTTTCACACCAGTGTTAGGGCTACTAATAATATTTTTTGCAAGTATTTTCCTACAAAAGATTTTATCTTTTTAGTGCTTTTAGAGATACCCTAATGCAATATAACTGTAGGAGAACTAGGTATTGTTACAACTCAATTACAGACTGCAACAGAAGCACTTGGACGGTGGTCTCTGCTAAAATAACAAAGAATTAGAATGGCCTTTCAAGCAGTAGAAATTTCAGTCTTTACATGCAGCTCTGCATCAATCCACAGGCCTTTAAAGGGACCAGTGACAGACTCACTGCATCTGTGTGGAAGACACCCCACTCTGGACACCACAGAAGGCTAAAGAAATAGTGTTTGTTTAGCATTATGGTCCAAAATGTGTTCTCAGTCTCAGAAAACCCCTCAGCCACTGCTAAGTGGAAGCATATGAGAAAAAAAATTCCTTTTCATTCATTCTTAAGCTTCTATTAGTGCACATAGTTACGAAATGGATGCTGGACCACATGGTTTGAGCATTTTTGTGTCATATTATAGAAAGAAAAAAATTATCCTGATTTCTCTGATGATCTCAGGTAACAGATAGCTAACAGTCTTTTTTTTCCATGTCTTCAAGAGAAAGAAAATATTTCTTAAACATCATGAATGGTGCAGATGCCATGGCTTGGAAACTCTTAATTACCATCCCTTCAAACACAACAGCTATGAAGCATTAGGGAAAAAACCCCTATTGTGTGATAGGTTTGAAACAACCAAATATAGCTCTTCTCATAGCATATAGTTAAGTTCACTAATTTCTTGCTAAAGGATGCTGTAAATGCTACAACTTTACATGAACTCATGGTTCAACAAGGCATGACTATGGGAAAAAAATTATTATAGGCTGTTAACTATAAAGGCACAATTTCTGAAAATTCATTAGAAAAAAACAAAAATAGGTTTTTGGGTTATACTGCCCATTCCAGGCACCCTTCCCTGGTACCAATTTCTCTATACTATACTTCAGCAATAAATCAGTGAAACCGCCCTTGGGAAGAAGAGTAAAAAACCTAAAGCCTAGATAAGTTTATGTAAACTGGATTTGCACTAGAGGTAATGTGTAATAGGGAAGCACAGGCTCTGTCAGTACTCAAGAGATTACACACAAGCATTTTCATGTAATTTTACTTTGGATTAACTGTAGTCTGGTCCTGTGGACTGAATTCCCACCAGTAACTGCAGAGTGAACTTTCAATTAAATTTAATCTAAAAGGAATTCAGTTCATTTTTTACAAGTCTGTCCCCCATGTGAACCATTGCAAGTGATAGCAAGGAAAATTTCTTTCAAACTGCACTTCTGATCTAACACTGACAGACCTCTGTGGACTCAATTTTTCAGCAAGTGTCAGCCATGGCACATAATGGCACACAGAATATAAAGCCATAAGGCCATGCTAAGGATATGGAGTGCATTAATTCCTATCCACTTCCTTATGATTTGAAGCATGGGATACGATGGGTATATCCTGAAAACTTCCTTTACTTGTATTGTAATTAATGATCATTAAAATACTTAACCATCCTGTTCTAGGCATGAGATAGGACTATTACACAACAATGAGATCTACCAGAATCCTTAGGTATTCCATGAATAATACTTTTTTATTGCTTTAAATTTACTGTCATTCTATTTCAGTGATAGTTTCCCTTTTCCTGCAAGACAAGGGAATAATAAGGGTGGAGGTTTTTGATGTTATAAATGTTATAGTAGAGCACATGCATTTTGCTGTAATGGGAGAGTGCTTGACCAATAAATATAACAGATTTTATTTGCTATTATTTTCTCTAATTCTTTGTTTCCTGGCAAAGAACAACTCTACTACAACATACTTAACGTTATTCTTAATTGAATATTTCTTATTTAATGTGAAAAGTGAGATTTTCTCTGAACTTCTCTATATTCTCTGTTTGATGGTTGGTTTTGAAGACCTACATCAACCAAGGCTGCCCATGGGGACATATCCAGCACAAGTGTTGATAATGATTCCTAGTAAGCACTCTCACTGCAAAAGCAACTCCAGATGCTTGTAAGGGAGATCCAGGCCAAGAAGACAGAAAAGGATGGCAAAGTCATACCCTAAGAATGCTGTGTGCAAACTGCCTTGCTGCACCATTCCCATGGTACTTGCTATAAAAGGGCATCACATTTTATTGCATGTTCTATTGCAGCTGGTAGCTGCCAACCTGCGTGAATATCCAGATACAAATCTCATTTTCCTCTGACTGAAGTGCTGTGCCATGGAGATGAGACATGGACTTTGACTAGCTGTAAAGAGGGAGGCAAAAGTATAATATAGTGCTAAAGCAAGGAAATTAAACCCCTGTTCATTTAATTTTTAAATATATCCCAATATATTTCAGGGGTTCATAATATTTCTGAAGAAAGACCTTCAGTAGCTAAAGTACTTCTTCCCCCTTCTTATACCTTTTTACAAATAAACTTTTACAATCCATGAAGCAGAGGAAACACAAAGCAGTCTCACAAATCTTAGAGGCTGCTGGGGCAGAAAGAAAGCAACAGCCTTCCTTTTCCAGGAGCCTAAAAAATAGGCCATCACAATTTTGGCACAGAGGACAGCACTGGAAGAACATCATATTAGTACAGGGTTAGCTTAGCAATTAAAAAGGCTCAAAGAGTCACAGCTTTCCTCCTCCTCACTTCCAGCAGCCAGTACACCACAACCTCCCAGGACAAATGATGTGCTCATTCCTGCAGACGCAGCTGCCTTTCTCTTCCCACGTGGGAATCGGGGCTGTAATGCTCAATGTCTCAGGCTTGTCATTAGCTAATAAAAGAGGCCAAGTGTTGGTGATAGAACAAAATGCAGTGACTAGAAGGACCTCCTGGCCACCCTGAATTCCTGAGTGCCCTGTGCAGGAAATCTTACCTTTCCACACTGCTTACATTTGCCCTCCTGCCTCCGCCGGTGCACCCAGTGGTGCCGCACAAAGTTCTGCAAACCAGGACAAAAAAGATGCGTTATAGGAAGCATGAGCACCTTGCACTCAGTGGTACCTTCTACGTGGAATTTATTAACAGGCACCAAAGAAGAAGTCCCTTCAGCCAACAGAGTAATTCCTGGAGCAAAATGTACAGCAGGCGCCTCAACAAACCACCAAAACTGTAGGAGGAATAAGGACAAGGTGGTGTTTTCTTTAGCCTCATTGAAATAAGGCCAGAACTGCTTCCTCAGTATTCAGGTTTTTAAATCTTTGATTTTATGTTTGAGATACTACTAGAGGGGACAAAAAAATAAATTTTAAAAAAAAAAAATGGAGAGAGAACAAGTGAAAGGAGCAGAAAATAGTTTAAAAAAAATAAAAATACTAGCTCAAAGGCCATGAAGAAAAAAAAATGCTAGCCAAAAAAAAAAAGAAAAAATAACTAAATGGGAAAAAGACAACAGAAAGGTGAAATTGTTTCTGTCAGCGTAAATAAGAGTGCTTCAGCTAGAATTAATTTTACATTTGTTCTGGAGAGAGGAACATGTTCCACTGGGAATCAATTCTCTGTCTAAGACTCCTCTCAATCTGAAAGCACTTCTGCAGCTGCACACCAGAGGGATCAGCACACATGTCAAATGAAAAAGAATTGTCATTTGTCCATTACTTACTTCTCTTGGAGATCTGGAGCCTCCTTCTCGGAAAGTCGGTTTGCAGCGGAAATTAATCTGGCATTGAAATAAAACTGTTAGAACTTAAAGTGAGCTGTAAGAAAACTTATTCCAATATTTTGATCTAGGCTTGACTTCTAAAGTGTTTATTATCTATTAAAATGTTAGGTTCACTAGGTGAAAAAAAGTAACTTACCTGGATGCCAGAAAAATCTCTTTCCATATGCTATATTAATTCTCCTTGTTAGACCACTACACAGCCCCTATCTTCACTAAGGCTATTGCTGCCTACTCAGTTCAAATATTCAAAATGCCTCCTCCTTCTAGGAGGAAACCACTTCATCTCTTTTGTTTTTCTGAAGATCATTTGCAAACAAGTGCACAATTCAGTTTAGGTCTCAAAAGTCACTAGGTGCTCGAAATCTCACTTTATAAGATCTTTTTGCACATCCTACTTTTATGTCTTCACAAACAAAATCTGTGGAGAAATTGCCACTTACATAAAGAACCGTGCAAATTCTCATTGATTTCTACCTTTTCCTTAGATGAGGATGTTTTCATCCACCTCCCCAATCACAGATCATTTGGGGAGCATTGCATTGCCTCATACAGGGGTGCTGCCACTCCAAAGAGGACAACAGGAGATCTCATGAATGGAAAATGTTTTGAGGAAGGTGAGGAGACAAAAAGTATTTAATAAACAAGAAGGCAGCCCTATGAGAAAAAAAATTTTGAGAAAAGAAAAACAATAGAAATAAGAATAGAGGGATGTAGACACTAAAAAAGGCACTGAAGAAGAGAGAGGCCTACAAAAAGTCTAAAGGATATGTGAAGTTAGGATGCACTAAATGAAACAAATTCAAGTTTGAGTTGACTATCCCTCGAAGAATTAAACATTTGAAGATAATGCACAGCTATGCTTTTGCTACAAAGGTAGAATGACCAAGTTTCTCCAAATTTAAATACAACCCTCCCCAAATAAATAAATTTTTCCTTCATTAATAGTTGCCTTCAAAATAATAGCTCTGGAGAGAATTTTTTTTTTAAAGGCACACACAAAAAAGAAGCAAACAAAATACCTAGTACATATAAAGAAATGAAAGGCATTGTAATATTAGTCTTTTTCCTTTGCTCTTCACCTGTAATTGAGGTTTGTTGTTTCATTGCTCAGTCATGGCAGGCTGGAAAGACTCAGCTTATATTTATCTTGCTTAAAATGTGCACCTTTGCAGAGAGGGCCAAGCAGAAGACTTATGTACTAGTTTTCAACTTTATAGACTTTATCACAGCCCTCTGCCAAGAGTTGGATTTCATGGCCTCCAAAACAGCACAGAGAAGCTGGGTTTTACCTAAGTGCTCGTTTTCTCTGGCTGGCAATGCCACCAACTCACTGGGCTATGGAAAGTCAGCACTGCTGGTGATGAAGGAAGTCATGAAAAATTCACTGGTAACATTTTGTGCTGAAAGCATGTGCTAATGTTAATTTCACTGTGGATAAAAGCATCGGGGGTGGAAATGGTACCTCTCCAACTTGGTATTATGGCAATCACTGTGGGATTTGTCAACATCAGTCCAAATACTTGGAAAGGAAAAAGCCCTTTCCTTTTAGGGTTGCTGCTATAAATTTGTTATGCATCAGCTCCTTTTATGAAGAACAACATTGCTAAACACATAGGAGTGAAAATGAAGCTGTAATGAAAGCAATGGGGAAATTCCCACACATATTTCTTTGCACATATCCCACCAGGAATGAAAAGGGTGGGGAGGAGATTTCTCTAGCACATTTCCAGTTGGGCATGGAAGACTGAAGTCAGTGGTAGATATTCTGTAGGTGCTTGGGTGTGATCAAGGATCCTTGAAGGAAATGAGAAGCAGGACAGATGCTCAGAGAAATAATGGTAGTATGAAGGAAAGGTTTGATGTTTTCCATTTTACAGACAAAAACTTGAATTCTGAAGTTATGAAGAGAAAACAGTACAGCCTAATAAATACAGGGGGAAAAGTTCACACTACCATCTTATGCTGCACTGCTCATAGTAAGTATATAATAAGTATAGCTGTCATACAGTGAATTATGCTGGATTTAGTTGGGGAATTGTAAAAGGCCCATTTTGTACGTGACAGGATACTCCATTTTCTAGCTTCAATTTTTAATCTAGAAGTAGAAGCAATTTGTTTTTTTTAACATTAACAGTTTGAAAGCATTCTGTAGATTTTTCTTTGGTTTTGGGTTTTGTTGGTTTTGGGGTTTTTTTATGGTTCTTGGGATTTGAAAAAATATGCTTTAAAAAAAAAAAAAAAAAAAAAAAAAAAAAAAAAAAAAAAAAAAAAGGAAAGGTGGAATTTCAAGCCATGATTTGTTCACAAGTACATTGTTAAAACAGCTGTGAAAACTTAAATTGGCGTGGAGTATTTTCCAGGCTGAAAGCTCGCTAGAATTAAAAGGTTGTTGACTACGTCAGGCTCCAGAAGATGGCAATGTCTCACCTTCTCTAACTGCTCCATGCACGCGTTGTGCACCACGATCTTGCAGGCAGCGCACTTCCTCCGCAGGGCAGACTTCTGCAACGGGAAAGGGACACGCGTGTGTGTGTGAGCTGAGCTATGCCCAGGAGGGAAAAGTCAGCTGAAAAACAGGAGGTGTTCCCTGTGCAACAATTTCTTTCCCCCCTCCTTTGGTGCTCCCAGTTCTGTACTAAATAAGTAAATAAATAAATAAATAAATATTATATTTTTATATATATATATATAAAAGATCGGAAGCTCTTCTGGTTAAAACCTGAATTTTTGTAGGAAAAAAAAAATAAATAAATAAAACAAACCAGCCACAGCACTCCAGCTTGGGAACTAGAAGTGAATGCCTCCCCTTGGGAAGGGGATCAGGTTAACACTGCAGAGCATCACCCTGAAAGTGAGCATCCTACGAAGATGATGGGCAAAGAGCAGAAAAATTGCACATGCAAATCAGAGAACTTGTATCAGTTTGCGAGAGGTCATTTCATGCTTATCGCAAAATATTTAATTTGAAGGGCCTGACCATTGCCTTGCAGAAAAATACTTGAGTCATTTCAGGAGAGAATGATAAAATTCTCATAGAATGCTGTTAAATGCTTATGAAATGTTACAGCAGGGACAAAATTCTCAATTATGCTGGTTAGTTTTATTAATTTCAGTAAGGCTTTTGAAATAATTTCCATTGAATCCCCTGGGCCAAGACATATCAAAGGCAAGAGAATACATCCAGAAGAGAGAATGTATTTACTAACTTTACTTCCATAAACTCAATTTAATTAACCAGATGGAATTAATTTTCATAGAAATTTAACTTACAGACTTGTGCTTGAGGGACAGAAGATTTATAAATACACAGTAATTTGAGATTTCTTTGTTTCAGATTCTCTACATTCAATTAATTCATGTCCATTAAAATCTCTGAGAAATTATTTCTTTATAACTTTTAGGATATTTTAAATATGCTCATAAAAAAACAGGGAACACAGCTTCAGTTCACACTATGGAATAATTATAATAATTTTATTAATTCTCACAGTTATCTAGATACATCCTAACTGTACATGTTCACGTGTATGTGGTGTGTTCTAGTGTTTCACCTGAAGAACCATGGCATTGTGTAGCAGACTAAGCTTTCACATGTTTCCTTAAATTCATGGTTTTTATCTCTGTGTTTACCAAGTTTGTTTTTTATCTCTCAGAAAACCATATACAATATATTATTAAATTTCCACATTACTTTCAACGCATTAAACCATAAGGAAGAATTTGCTCCATTTTAGGAAGGCAAACCTCTACTGAGAGCACAAGAACCATCACACTGGGTCAGACCAAAGTTCCTCTCAGCCAAACAAATCCGTGTCCAGCTTTAGCCAGAGCTCAGTGCCTCAGCACCAATGGAAGTGCCCAGCAAACACACAGGGACAGTGACACTTCCCTTAATACTACCACACAATCAGCAGTTGTTGGGACTTTGCTTCAGTATCCTGAAGGAGGCTTCTCAGGCTTGTCCTTAATGCTATACACCATAGTGTACCCAATTTGCTTGAGAAGTTTTAGGAGATGGATATTAAGTTTGTGCTATGGAAAGCACTAGTATTTTGGATCCCATTGCCCTGAAAACTGGAGGTGATTAGTGAATCAAAATGCTTTGATTGAATTAAATGCTCTGAAGGAGGAAGGGCACTGGGGAGGGTGGTAGTAAAGGCAGAAAGACAGTATCATGAAGAGTCACAGATGGTAATCACAAACATCCCAGAGAAGAGGAATTCCCTTTAACCTTTGCAGTCCAAGAGCTAGGATACTCCCTTAGAACATTGTTTCAAATCAAGGACGTGGACACAGGATCCCCACTCTCTTCCCAAGCTTCCTAAATACCAACGTTAGAGAGGCTTGGGTATTTTCTTCTCTTCTGATGAAGCGATTTAACTGAAACACTAGGCAAAAAGAGCTCCTGAAACAGTCTGAAAGTGTGACAGGCAAAGAACAGAGACTCACGGATCTGACATCAGTCCAATGAAACATTCCCACAGACAGCAGAAAAGCTTCAAGAAGAGAAAGCCAACCTTGAATATTCTCAACAGGAGAAGGTAAACACTCAAATATGAGTGCACTCATTGCTGGCGAGTGCATTCAAGAGTTTGGGAAAAATCAGTTCAAACCCTTGCAGTGATTAAAATTGCAGAAATTTGATCAGACCCTCTTCTCAGAGGCTGCAACAAGCGATATATTTGCGTATATTTTTGTGTAAAATAGACTAGTGTCTATTAATATTCCTGAAACATCTCAGTATTCTACCCTTTTTTTCCCTTACCATGTTAGTAAACCTGTTCATTACATACATTCTCACTGTGTAAATAATCTGAGTCAATCAAAACTGGTTTGGGCTTTTTTTCCTGAAGCACTAAGTCTTTACCAGCAGCCTTTTGCCCTTTTTGCTCTCCTTTTGGCACACAGGCAAACAATTCAAGCTCACAAGCGACTGAGCACTGCATCAGGCTGAAGCCAGGCTTCTTACCTCAGAAAGAGGAAAAGAAATCCAAAAATAACTCACTGAGAATTTGACTTGGCAGCTCTCCTCCCCCAGGTAGCAGAGGTCCCCAGAAACATTTGTCTCTAGCCACAGATGCTCTCCATTCACAGCATTTTCCTGGGAAAAAGAAGTAACTGTTAATCTGTTTCATGAAATTCAGCCATGTGAGTATATAGGAAAAAAAAATCTGATTTTAAACCAGTTTAGAAAACTAAAACAAACTAAAAAAACAAAAGCCAAACAAAAACTAACTACCACACCACCAGGTGTTGCTTTGGTTTTTTGCAACACAAAGCCATAGCATATAACAGTATTATCCTGGCTGACCATGCCAGCTTAAAAGATGCTGACAAAACAGTGATGTGTCACCAATCAAAACCAAAGTATTTCTGAACACACTTCACTTAAACTTTGCTGATGTTCTTCCCACATGCTGCATAGTTTAAATGGAAATTCAGATTTCATAAGCATGAGACTAACACAGAATTTTAAAGAAAGAGAAAATCCAGAGAGATGAAACAAAACCACAACTAATGAACTTTCAATGAGAGAAATCAAAAAATTTGAGAACCAGGCACAGAGTAAAAACAACATGCTGACCACAGCTTTAGGATGATAGGATAAACTAGACTAGGGAAAATGCTTTCTTTGAAATAGCTGGGTCAACACCCTGTTTGTGTACACCTCAACAAAATATTACACTGCCAGGAGAGACCAGACTTTAACTTTATATATGAAAGTACAACACCTTCTTCTGAGAGTGCTCTCAAAAAAATAATCTACCTAGCACACTGACAGCTAGGAGTGATCAACAGGCTAACATCTGACTTTGTCTTGACAGTCTCATTTGACCAAATTTGTAGTTTGATTCTATGGAAATCCTTGTTCTAGGGAAACTTGACTGTAGATGGACTATGGGTTTCACTTGCCTGTAATCCTGATGTGACTAAAAAGCCTGAAAGTCTACTGTACACTACTTGAGTAAAGTGAATAAATAGGAATTCTGTTCAGCCAGAATTAGAGCATGATAAAAAACACTTTGACAGTCTGACATTTGGTTCCCACACTGCAGAAGTCAAAAAGGATGACGCTCACCAAACAGATGGCGTCCGACAGCAGGATGCTCCGAAATAGCCATCTTGGATAAAAGAATTTTTTTAAAATACCCCTGTCAGTTTCAAAGTGATAAAATGAGATAGCTGCTCTTGCTATGCTGATTTCTTAGGTAATGCAGAAAAGCAGAAGTAGCAAAATCCTTTGCTTTCTGTAGTGCATCCACAAAAGTCAGGACCTATGCAAGACTGCACATGGTGCCTACCACAACCATGGTGTTCATTTCCAGTAAAACAAGAGGACAAGACCAACACTGGCTGTTTTCTAGTGAAAGATTTACCTGTCTGCAGGTCTTTAACTTCATCAGAAATGTTCCAATTCCCAGAGCACAATAGTTTAGGTGAGGATTTTCAACACTCTTATAATACAAAATAATTTCAAAGAACTTGCACTAGCTTAAGAAATTCTTCAAGCCTTTCTTAGAGGGTACATTATTCAGCTTGTAAACTCTGTCCCTCATGTGTGTCTTTATATTACAGCTATTTTCTCTTCAGCAGGAGGATACAAACTCATCTAAGAGTGCTTGACCTGAGCAGATTCTCTGCTGACTAAACAGTGCAAACTCAACATTATAACCCAGAGGTAAATCTCATAGGATATAAAAGATTCTTAGGAAAGACCAACCCTGAAAGCTAAGTAAGAAATCACACAGCTCCTGAGACACAATTTTTAACAAGGAATAAAAATTATATTAAAAAAAATAGATTAACCACCCCTTCATTTGGACTAGGTCCATATAACTTGCCATCAGGATTTCTAAAGATAAAGTGGCCTATTTCCATAACTGGTTTGGACTGTCTGTTCTCTATTGCTCCAGACTGTATCAGAGATTTACATATCTAACTTTACATCACCACAAGGTTGACCTTCATAGCTCATGTTTTTGTAGAGTTCCAACACAACTAGGAAAATAAAAATGTAAATAACCTGATCTGGTATGAGTGGTACACCTCCAGACACCTACTGCCACAGAAAACTTCACAGTACTGTGTGTGAAAACTCACAATTTCAATTCCAGCAAATTGACTTTTGGAAAATCTTTCATCCTGAATCAGAGCAAAGAGCTGAGACTGCGCAAGATAAAATGCCCTCCCTCAAAAATCTTTCCTTGTCAGTTAATTAGTCTCAATAAGATCAAAGGGAATTATTTGAACTTCACTGTTTTAAATTTTACAAGGCTCCTTCATTTATATGATGAGATATTCTCTTGCCACTTATGAAAATCAAGATGATATAGTCAAAGAAAGGGCTGTGACTTTTTGTAAGCCAAATTTTTTTTCACTTCTGACAGAAAATTTTGACAAAAATCAAAACATTTATATGAAGAATTTTGACTTCAACAGAGCAGTATTTTCTACTCCAAAGCTGACAGGCAATATTCCACAACATGCTGGACAAAGGGGCACTCATCTCCACGTACTAACACACAAGCTGACAGAGATCCCTAGAATAAGTTCCTACCACCTCTAGGATGATACCCTGTTTAACACAAAGCTAAACCACAGTAAAGGTTCTGTCACCACTTGTATATTTTGACACAGTCTTCTTTTCCCATAAGAAATTTGCCAGATTGGTTTATTTTGTACTTGAGGTCTTTATGTTGGCTTTAGGATTTGATGGCTTCTAAAGAAGCAGCTGTTCTCTTTCTGTCCCTGAAGACACAGAAGCCAGTCTCATGCTCTTGCCATTTTCCTCATGTTGAATCTGTGGCTGTAAAGCTACTCATAAAATCAGTTCAGCTAATGGAAAAAACTAGATATCTTATCTACCAAATCAGCTAGACAAAATGACTCACCCTGTGACCACATAACTGCTGGATCTAGCACAAAGGGTGGTGGGTGAGAGATGGCCTCAGTGGGACTGATGCTTTTGGTGCCAGCTCAGTGTTGGGGCACTACAGCTGACCCCTCAAATCACGCTTTTGGGCTGGCACGTTTTGCTCTGGCTTGCTATTTGGAAAATGGATACTGTCCATCATTGTGGGTAGAACAGCAATGACTGCAGCCTAATAAAGAAAATTGTGAACTCTGTCACCTCTCCAGCTTCCCAGCTTTCACAAGTGTGTGAGCTGAGTGTCCTGGGAAGAACAAGAGCCCTGCTCATGAAGCAGAGGCAGCAGTGCTTTGCTGGCAGCCTGGCTCACAGGGGACACCATCTCAGTATGCTCCCCCAGATGGACACCTCCCATTTGATTGCTCCTGATCCATTACCACCTTAATAGCAAGCAAAAATAATTTCAGTATAACAAACTTTCCTTGCATACAAAACAAATACCACAGACCACCTAAAGTGGAAGAGAAATAAGAATTCGAGGACCAGGGGTTTGGGAACCATGTAATTACATGCATGTGCTCATGGCTTGCTGTGCACATTCCACTAATTCCACTAGATTTCTTCAAGTGCTCCAGCATAGTAAATGACAGAGCAAGAATTACCATTTTTCTAACACCCACCACTATCTCCATACCTCACTGTTCTTCAGACTGCAGTCAGCATGGTTTCGAAAGCAATGAAGATAAAACTGACTGTTTTAATTTGCCATGTCAAGCTGCTGTACCTTTTCAGCCAAACAAATAAGCCAGTCAGCCCAAACTTCTACTTCAAAAGAGTTGTAGCTCCAATTGTAATAGGAGGAATGGAACTCTCCTCCACTCCCGCTATGACTGACATTCCACAAATATTCATGTAAGAAAAATATCAAAAATAAATCAGTAAGAAAATTTTCCCTTTGTTAACACTCCAGCAAGAGAGAAGAACCTTCTTGCAAATATGCATTTGGGTGATACTTATGATCGGTATAAAATCAGTGGTCATTAATCTAAACTTAATTAAATACATTTGTAAGCAAAACTGTTACTTTTGGCCCTTTATGAGATGACTATTGAGCAGAAACCAATTTGTTTGGATGTCGCTTTCCCAAATATCTTTCTGTCATGTTTGGATTATGTTTCACCCTTAACTCTGAAATTTCAGAGTTTGCAATACAAGGCAAACAGGAGCAATGCCTCAAATATTTCTGTTGATATGTATTCTTAATTTTAACTCCATTTTAGCATATTTTAATTTGGGAATATTTTTCACGTAGAGGTCACCTATTCTTTAATTACTGCAAATGGAATACATGGACATAGAACAAAATAAAACAGCATAGGGATATTTTTCTCCTTTCCCCCATCATGCTTTCCAACATCTCTGCATTCATTGCCTTTTGAGATCCCCCTAATCCTCACCACTGGAAAAATGTAAAGATATGGCCATCATTTTGAAATATGACAGACCTCTTTTCTCTTTAGATCTCTCTGGAAAGAGTAGCAGATCTCAAACCTTCATGAAAAAGAAACAGCAAAGTGGAGCTACTGACCCAGAACACAGCACTTCAAGTGTCAACTGCACATAAAATTTCAGCAATTTTTAAATATGCATGGGGTTTGCACTCATCACTACTTAAATCAAACTACAATTCCTATCACTCTTTATGGTTTTATATGACTAATGGAATACCCCAGGATTATCTTTTTTTCATGAGAGCATATGAAAATAAATATCTCTCTTCAACTGAATACTTAATTCCCAACTACAAAACTTAGCTTTGAAGACCCTCTAATGGAAGAGAAGTCCATCCTTCAGTGTAAAAGTTAGTATAGCTTTTAGGAAGTCATGATAGAGAAGCCAAACCATTCATGGGGAAAAGAAATAAATTTGTCTAGAATGAGGGAAAGGTTTCATCATATGTAAAACATGTGGTACTGTATTAACATCTATCCTAATTATCCAAGCTTTAGTACATCATTAGGCACTTCCAAACACTTACTGTCCATGAAAGTAGACAGAACTACTGACCAGTGCCAAAAAGGCACAGAATATAATGCAACAGACTCCTCTCAAAGTCACATTCATTAATTTTAAATACCTCACTGGTACAGGTCACTTCATGTCTATTTGTCTAGCCCATACCACAATCAGTTTATCTACAAGGATGTTATGGAAGATGGTGTCAAAAGCCTTGCAAAAGTCAACACAATGGCCACTGCCCTCCCCTCATCTACCAAGCCAGTCATTTAACCTGTTAGGCTGGTCAGGCAGGATCTCCCCTACATAAATCAATGCTGAATACTCTCAGTCACTTCTTATTCTTAATATTTTTGGAAATTACTTCCAGAAGGAGTTGCTCCATAACCTTCCCAGAAATCAGGGTAAGATTGATTAGCCTGGAGCTCCCTGGATCTTCCTTATCCTTCTTGAAGGCAGAATTGACACTGGTTTTGTTGCAGTCCTCAGGAGCATGCTCTGACCATTATGACCATTCAAAGACAGCAGACCATCCTAGCAGTGGTATCAGCCAGCTCCCTCAGTGCCTTTATGTCCAACTCATCAGGTCCTATGGACTTCTGTATGCTCAGTCTAAGTATTCCCTAACCTGATCATCCTCCACAAAACAAAGTTTTCCTTCTTTCAGACCCTGGTATCAGTGACCTGGGACTGCTGAAGGCGGTTCTTACCAGGAAAAATGGAGGTAAAAAAAAAAAGGGGAGACTGAGCAATTCGGGTTTTCCATGTCCTTTGTCACCATGTTCTCTGCCCTATTCAGTGGCAGCCCAATATTTTTCATGCAGTTTCTATCACTGTTGATTTGCCTGTTGATTGCCAGAAACCATTTCTGTTACTTTTCCTGTTTTTATTAGATTGTCCACTAGATGAGGTCTGGCTTTCTTTGTTCCATCTGTGTGGAATCAGGTAGTGCCTTGTGCAATCCTCCTGACCTAAGTGTGCTTCCACATATTGCCAAATGTCATTTTTCAGCTTCTACTCTGACACATAGTTTTCTGTTCTTGTTAAGATGCAAAAGATTTCTGGCTTTGTCTTTTATACACACAATTTATGGTATAAATTATAATATTTCTCCTCTAAAAAACATTCAACTTGTACCCAGAGGACTCCAATTGTGCATTCACAGAGCACAAAGCATAGATCAGTCAAGTTTTTTTATTGACCCTCAAGAATGGAAACTGAATACCCTCAAATGCCTTTTAAGAAGTGGGGGAAAGATTCTAAGTCTTGTTGTCACAGGAGAAGGAAAGAGATGGGCATTAACAGAAAAAATGCACTATCAAAAATGAAAGAGATTTGGGGATCTTCAACACCCTACTTTTCTAATGGCTGTCAATAGTTTTGTAGGCACCATAGAAAGCAAGATTTAGAAGGCAGTAGTTAAAGGAAAATTACAGGAGGACTTTGTGTATAAGCTTATGGTTACAATCCTTGGTAGAAAATGGCAACATAAAAATCCACAAAGACCTGGATCCTCAAAGGTACACAGGCAGTGTATTGGGTGGCTCAGTGTGTACTCACTTGAGAATCTGGGCTAGAATTACCTCCTTTATTATTTAACACTTGGGAGTGATGTCTAAAATGAAGGCGTGTGGGAGAAAGGGATAGGCGTAAACACATCACAGAGGCAGCCATTTAGGTCAATTCCTTTTTGGTAAGGCATCCCCAGCACTCCCCTCTGGTTATTATAACACCTACTCCAGACTCTGTATTCTGTATGGCCCTGGTGTGAAAAGAGAACCTTAAATTATACAGCAAAGTTACAAGTCAACTTGAATTAGGTGTAACAAATGTGATGAAACTGGACATTTTTAAGTACATTAGGGAAAAGAAACCTCAGGGAAGAGAGAAAGCAGCAACAACAATAGTAAAGAATACTGGGAGGTTTTGTGTAAAAAGTCTTAGGGGACATGAGAATCATCACCTCTGTTTTACAGCTAGAGAGGCTGATGTACTGAGTGGAAAAACAACTCATCTGAGCTCACTCACGAGGTAAGTGACAGAGCAGAGAATGGAATCCCACTCTGTGATTCAGTGCCCTGTTCACAGCACCATCTGATAATGGCAAATCACCTGCAAGGAGTTCTCAAAAACTGAGGAAATGGCCAGGGAATTCTTTCCAGTTATTACTGTGAAGACTATAGTAGAAAATATTTCCTCCCTTTTAAGTCAAGATACAATTTATGTTCATGTCACTTAGACTTCGGAAAGATCTCCTGTTGTGTGTCCTTGGAGAATCATCCTCAGAAATACTGAAGAGAAGGATGATGTATATGAGGATGCAACACACACTGATCAAAGCTGCCTTCCAGTCATTAAATACAAAAACTTCTTGTCTGGCTCCAACATACCAATTGAAATATCTTTTCACTCTACCAAATATACCTCTGGACTTAATTTCAAACTTAGGGGTTTTTTCTTTGTTGAAATTCACTACATATAAAACCAACTTTGTTCCACTTCAACTTCCCCACATCTCCAAACCTTACTTCCATCATACCTCAAATTTGAGAAATACTTTTCTCCCTTTTACCTGCAGTTACTGTTCAGTTACTACAGCTGGTCAGTTCAGTCTCCTCCCAACCACAGATGTCTCCCACTCATTATCCTGTCCCTTTTCCCACATGACACAGAGTTGCCTCCCTTCCCAGTCAAAGTGTGAAGTAAAGCAGCAACACCCATCTGAGAGGCTGTAAACAGCTAAGAAATTTAACTGATCAAAAATCTAAACCATAAGCATAGACGTAAACTACAAAAACACCACACACTATTAAAACTCCAAATATTTCATGAATATTTACCAACTTATAGCAAATCCTGCTGTATTTATGTATAGGCATCCCATGAGGTAAAAGGAGTAATCATCACAGGATCATGTATCATCCTGGTAAAGGAGTAGCAAACAATTGGCTGAGCAAGGGTAAGCTGTGGTTGATGGACTTGGGGTTCAGGGGGTTTTTTTTAAGGATTATTGCTGTTATTTTTTCTAAGCACAGTTTTCAAAGGTTTTAATTTATCTAATGTGCTTAACCCTTCACTTATGTGGCTGATCCTTCAGATTTCTACTGAACAGCAGTGAAGACTCTGACTCTAAAAAAGCAGGTATTTGTACTACCTTGCTGAATCAGCACCTGGGTTTGCTGGAATGAAAGAACAAGGTGTTCTCCAAAGCACTTCCAAGAGGATTCTATTCAAGCTTTCAAACTCCAGACCCTCATAGCAAATCTAGTCCAACTTCCTGCAACACAGCCTGCAAAATTTCATCCCCTTAAACTTTGAGTGCAACACCTGGAGCTCAAGAAGAGCAGGCAATCTAAAAATCAATTCTGCTTTGATATAGAGAACAAAGATAAACATAAGCCATATTCATCAAAACAGAAGTTATCCTCAACTTGTAGCTGCTTGGGTGGCTGGTGCCTTGATACTGCAATGTATCAACCTCTTTACCAATAGCCAAGTGTAAAATCTACTGTATGCTTTGCTTTAATTGAGACATTTGTGTGACCTGCTGGGTTATGGCTCATCTTTTTTGTTCTTACCCTTTCATAACTACATGGAAGCTGCGTGGGGATGGCTTCAGGGGAGGTACAGGGGAGGTACTTGCCATCAGTAAACACAGAGAGGGTGGCCAAACCCTGGAGCAGTGTTCCTGGAGAGGTGGTTGATGCCCCACACTTGCCAGTGTTTAAAAGACATTTGGACAACGCCTTTAACAATCCACTTTAAGTTTTGGTTCAGCCCAGAAATATAAAAGAGAAAGACAAAAGGGGTGGAAATATGCTCTCCATGTCTACAACCCAGAAGAAATCTAATCATACCCACAAAGAGCTGTGACAAAAGATTTCAATTACCTACTCCAAAGATGCAGACAACTTGATGTGTGTCTTCAGCCCTAAATTTTAGCCCAAACAGAGGCACAAAACCCTGCTGTGCTAAAATTAGATCAACCTTTGATGGCAGACTTTGCCAAGAAGGAGGTGGGAAAATGTAACCAGACAGCTTCCAAGCTGGAAAATCTGTCCTTTTTTGCTCAAGTCCCCACAAGTATTCACGTGTCTGCCTTGTGCTTCAGTTCATAATAGTAGCATGTTCCTAATGACTAGCACTAATTCTGATAACAGCACAATATCTTATGTGGATTTAAGTATGGAGAGAGCACCAACTAGAGATATTGCTCAAATTAACTGCCAAAAAACCAAACACCTACAGTCCACTCTAAGGCCGCTCTTGGTTCCTTCACAGGTCCATTGGTGACTGGAATGTTGAGGGAATGCACAGGAGCCAAGTGCTGGAGGCCTGACCTGGAGATTGCTTTCCTGCAAATTGAAAAGAAAAAGAAAAAGACAAATAAATGGAGTGTATATATGAAGTGTATATATAACAAATATATCTCTCTATCATAATTCCCAACATCCTCCCCAGCCTTCCCCAGAAATCAGAAGAGGCAGCAATACATTTCATTTCAGCTTCAGTGAAATGGTGCTTAAATACCATCCCCTGCTAAAGCAGTTTAGGAAAAGAATAAAGCAATCTGATCACTGGAAATTACTGCTTAATGGAGACCAGTTACTCATCTGGCACTAAGCTGAAATGTCAAATCCAGTGGACTATCTGTGGTTATGTTTGCCAGTGTCAGTGGAGTCCTCATGCATTACACCTATTTCTTACACACTAGCTAGATCTGTTGAATCAATTTATGCATAATTCCAAATACCATTTACAGGAGAGACAAAATATGAGTTTATACAAAGATCAAACACTTTTTGCTCTTACTTAGTTTATAGGCTGGAAAAATTCATCCATTGAGCATCCAACTACATAAAACAGTACATGAGGATGGCACCAGGAAGAGAAGTCATAAACTACTACCTTCTTTGATCATATCAGAATCCCTCAAGGAATTACAAATTCTTTCCACTTATATTTCTGTTCTTTATGGTACAAAGTAATTTTTACAGCTCTTGAGGCACAGATTCTGACCTTCCTCAGAAGTCATAGGTGGTGGCCAGAAACACTCCTGAAGCTGGCTCCACAGTGCTGAGGGGACATCCCCCTGCCTGTCTCCCTACAGACACCCAGCCCTGACAGAGCTGTCTCCACCTGTGAGCCCTCAGGTGGAAGCACAGTATGCTGCCAATTCAAAGCTCAGCTGCACCTGAACAGCCTGTTTCCTACAGCTTCCCAACACTATTGCATTGCATGTATTAGAACCTGATGGTAGTGGCCAAAATAATCTCACAGCTTCAGCTGCAGTGGTTCAGAAGAGAACAAAAATCATCTCAGAGAGATATCTCCCTTTGTAAGCCCAACACACACATCCCCCACAAAGCAGAACGACGGGCTGTTTGTGTAAAGTGCATTTTTGTGATACCGCTCCCACAGTGCTGCAGCTATTTATAGCATCTCCTAATCTTACCACTGTCCCAAGGCAATAAAGGTCAATCGAGCCACTGGAGACAATCCAGGTCAGCCATATGCTAAATAAATCTTTTCATTGTCCTGAAAATATACAGTGCAATATATATCCACAGTAAAGGAGCTTGGAAGCCTCGCTGCTCACATTGCAGGTCTGGAAAAATCGAGAGAACTGAAGCAGAATCTCTAAAATCCCCTCCCTTGTGGGTAGCATGAACAACTCAGAACGTTATCATCAGCCTCTGATCATCCAATACCCTCTTTCTACTTAATGTGGGCAAGACTTTGACATTAAGGGGTTTTTTCCCAAAATATTTTGCATTTGACAAAAAAGGGGAAGAAGCCCAAGGAAAATACTTCTACCCTCTGGCAATGTATCAGGAGGGAACAATTTAGGAAGAAAGATTTTATGCCAAATATATAAGTACAACATAAGCTACACATCTTAATAACTGGATTCATGCCTTAGAGAAATAAGCTACAAGAAAAGAGAAAATGTTTTTAAAACATATTTTTCAGGAAAACATCCCAATATTTGGCAGCTTCCTTCCATGCTGTTTTCAGTACCAGTGGAGTTATTCAGGCTTCCTAAACACAAGAATACATCCTTGTGTGTATTTGCTGTTCATAACACGTTCATTTATTTGGTTGGGAACAGGGCAGTATCACTTTTTCCACTCTGCATCACTGTCAGGGGTAAAGCAAACCCACTTAGGCCTGTCCTCACAACAGAGGAAGGTAAATATGTGTAATGAGTGCTTGCAGACTCTCAGCACCAAGCCTCAGATAGTATTTCAAGGCAGAATTAGAGATGTGCAAGCCTCCCACAGGAGAACCTGAGACTTGGCCCACATTTCTTTAAGAGCAAGCCGACGCTGATGAACCTTTCTGGGGGAGACCTGGCACAGTTTTGTGCCAACAGCCTGCCCTTCCTCTGCATGCCAAGCTGGATTTATGGCTTTGTCGGGAAAGAACACAAAACACAGGAACACAGGCGTGACAATAAAGCCTTTTTTTTTTTTTTTTCCCTGGTCTGTTTTAACATAAAAGCCTTAAAATTACCTCAGGGATTGCAAGTTTACATGAGCCAGCCAGAAGTGACCCTTAGGCCCAGGAACAAGCCAAAAATTGCCTACTTTTGCACAGTTTCTTATCAGAATTTTCTCTCAGAGCAAAGGGAGACAAAGTGTCAAAACACACTGTATGCGCTGCAGAAGCCCTTTCCATTAAAAAAGAAAGCCAAGCTAAAGAGCAAACACATGGCCTTCTAATAAATGTAAGAGAGACAAGAGACAGGAAAAAGGGGGGAAAGGGAAGGTAGCATGAATCTGATAACAGAGCAGATGCTGAGTATCCAGGTGATCATATCTCATATTACTTTGACAAATTACACCACCTGGCACTTTTCCAATGGCAAGGTAACACGATTGGCTTTTAGTTATCTTTCCCAGAAATTTCATCTCCACTGTGCTGAGTGCATGAATGAAAACACAGGCTTGACAGTCAGCCTTTCCCATAGAAGTAATCACTGTTTCCTGACAAGAGACAGAAAATGTGAATCTGTGGTTTCATCATGTATTCATTCTTCAGACTGAAGAGTACAAATTTGTTAAAATGGGCACAACCAGCCCAGGTGCTGATGTAGTAACCAAGAGCTAGGAAATATTTCATCATAAATAACGAGCTGTATTTTGATAACTACTTTTTCACATCCAGTAATCAGTTATTTGCAGTAGATATTATTGATGTAGCTAACACACCACCATTGAGAACAGGCGTGGGCACACATAAATGCCTAGGACACTGAATATACAACTAACAAAAATATCTGATACTAATTCCATAGTGGATACCACAAAGGAAATTCCTTAACAGAGCAGTCAGCTGTCTTGAAAAGTTGAAAAAGCAATCAGACATTCAAGACATTCAAGTATACTGACTTTTATTTTCTAAAAGCATTACATTTGCATTTTGCTGAAAAGTCAGGCAAGACTCAACCTACTTATTAGATCAAAGGATACATATTTGATCAGGGGAGATTTGAGTTTATATCCCAGCCTTTAGCTTTATTGAGCCTTTTCCTCCACTGAAGGCATATAAATATCCTCCAATGAGTTCTTTAGACTGAACAGTTTTACCTGAACCTTCAAAGACCACAACAATTAGCCAACAGTATGCAACTTACTTAAGTGCTAGGAAAAATATCTATTTGGAATAGAAAGAGTAAGTTACTGTTGCATGTGGTTAACAGCTTTGACTGTTTAGTTGCCACTGGTGTTGGAGTTGCTGCCTTACCAAGGCTGGGGTTATCATCCTCCTGTGTATATGAGCATTACCATGGGGGTAGTCTCTCAGCAGCAAGGTTGAGAGAATATAAAAATGCAGAGAGAGTGGCTTCCACAGATCCTATGGCCAGGACATCTGCCAGGAAAGATGTTTTTGGGAGTCTTTTCTCAAAGTTAACCTAGATATTAACAAGGAAAGGGACAATAATTTGTATAATGATGTTTAAGTTACAATAGCCCTGAATTCTTTGAATATTCAATGTGGATAAACCCTACACCTGCCAGCCCTCACCTTTGCAACTAGAGCTTGAAAAGCCCTGTACAAGGCTATATAGCACCTGAATGCTGTATGAACAAATTATATGTGCCTGAGTTTATTTGGGGGTGGTTTTCACTCCTGCCATTTGGTGCTTATGAATGTAATGAAGAAAATGTACTGGCTAATCTCTGGCATTATTTAAGTTTTCCCCATGCATCTCTGCTGACTGTACCAGGACCCTGAAACCCATTGTTCCCAGCTTGCCTAGTGGGCATGTATTCCTCTTCTTTTTAGCTGACCACTGGGCAGTGATTATTTCACTGCAACATTGATTCCCAGATTTTTAGCATTGGCTATGAAAGGAGCCAACTTCAGCTAAATTAAATAATCTGTCTGGTGCACCAACTCATTCCTGACAGTAGCCAGTAGCAGATGTTTAGAGAAGCACTGGCACAAATTGGGTGATCCTTCCCCTGACATACTCCAGTCACAGTTTCCAGTAATCAGTAGTTTAAGGACTTCCTGAGCTCAAGGCTGCTTCCAGACCTTTGCACTTAATAGCCTGTAATGGCTTTTTACTCTAGGAATGTGTTGGTCCTTCCCTGAACACATTTATAATACTGGTCTCCACAGCAGGCTATGTAATAAGCTCCACAATTTAATTATGGGCAATGTAAAGTACTTTCCTCTGTCTTGTTTTTAAAATTCTGCCTGATAATTCAATTGCTGTATCATACTGTAAGTAACAGTGAATAATCACTTGCCTCTCTACACCTTCTGTGATTTTGTGAATCTACTGATATACCCCTTAAATCACCACAACTCCAGGTGGAAGCGCCCTAGACCACTTAGACTTCTGCTAATCCTGAATCTGTTCTATCTTTATCAATGTTCTGTAGCTTAGTTATGGGGTTTTTTTGATGTACAATTGCCAGAACTATAAAAAATATTCAACATCTGGCTGCACTGTTCTCTTTAATTATCCAAAGATCTCTTTCCTGAATGTTAAATGATAATATGAAGTCCAAACTTCATAGCTTCATAGAGTCAAATTTCATAGCTTTTTAATCCTGCATGTGCATTATTTTGCCTTCACCAATCTCACATTTCAACTGCAACCTGCTTCAGAGTCATTCAGCATCATGAAATCCTTCTGAAAATTTCTGCACTCAGACCATGCCCACCCTAATTGTGCAAAACAACAGGAAGCTTTGCCCCCTTTCATTTTGCTTCCAGTGAGCAGCACTGCTCCCATCACAGACCCCCCAGTGGTCCTCACCAGCAAACATCTAGGAAAGCCCTGAACACCACCCTATTGCTCAATACACTTACACAGTTGTTTAACCATGAGAACACCAAGCCTTTCCCACTGGTTTCTGTACCAGCAGCTGTTTTTCTTACCCCATCAAAGCTTTCTGGAAGCCCACATGGGCTCCCCTTGGCCAGACAAGCCCAGTTCACAGGCCTGATGCCTCTGTCACAGCAACCTCTGCAAGATTCACCAGTCCTTGAGAAAGCTGTGCTGGCTCTCCTCCAGCACATCACGTTCAGCAGTGCATTCACTAATCCTGCATCTTATCAGCAGCTTTACCAGTTCTTCTGATTAAAACTTGCGGCTGGGTTGCCCTATCAGTACTCTGTGAACCCCTGTGACCACCCCACTCCTTTAGGAGTAGAGCTTACTTGACAGAAGATTTATAAAGTCCTCTCAGCCATTTCTTATTTGAATTCCACCAGAATACTTAGCAAAATCAAACCTTAGTGATTAGTTACTGGCCCTTTTGTCAATGTGGTCATAAGCTTCCTACATTAACCTTCCCATTTTCCTCAGGTTCATCTGCACAATTAGCAGAGCAGCCTAGGACACTCTCAAGCACCCTCAGCAGTGAACATTGATGCAAAAAATTCAATCAGCACTGAAAGAAACAGACCTTTCAAAACTCCTGATGAAATGCTTCCCTAAGCACCTGTCACTCCCTGCTGCCCAGGGAACCAGTGTATGGAAAAGCCAAGATTTGGGTAATTTCCCAGCCAGTCAACATCCACATCATTGGTACCCCAAACAAACCTTTCCTGCCTCTCTTTCCACCCCCCACCACACAGAGCTGTGTGAAAAAAGGTGCATGGAAACTGGCACATATCCATGAAACACTGCAGCTCCATGCAGCTTTGCTTTCAGCCTCAAGCCCAGCCTTCCCGTACCTGGAGAAACAAATTTCCACTACAGCAATCTTCCCAAGTACCTCAAACAGCAACTCCCTAGTAAGTTCTGGTAGGAACATTTGGATCTACCACATCAAACACATCATTCAGCTTGTATTGAGCAGGTGCAAGACCAAACAGAGCCAACAAGCCTTCTGACAAAAGGAGTTGTGAGGCAAAGCAAAAGGAGCAGAAAAGAACTGCAGAAAGTTGGATCAGGTTAACAAAGAAAATACCTCCACCACACAATGATGTATTTTCTGCATCAGCACTGCAGTTCACAGACATTTCTGTGTTATGCACATGAAGGGATATTCTTTAAAATGAAGTATTTTAGTATTCTTGCTCCTCAAATTCTGGGTGCAAGAATGGCAGGCTACTTTTCCTATCCCAAAAGAACAAAATGGATTCATGAAAACAGGTTGTGTGTTACAAGAGGCATTCACAAGTTGTGGCAAGAATATGTTTGCAGTTTCTTCAGTGCAGACATGCAAATCATCACTGCCCTGTGGTTATATTTGGAGCTTGATTTAGTGTCAAAACAGGGCAAGTCCAAATGCCAAAGATCTCTACGATATATTTTTTTTCTTTTCTCTGCTTCACTGGACCAGTAGGCATACATTAAGCACCAAATTTTACCTTTTGGAAAGCAATTTATGGTTTCAATTTGATCCTGAACTATGCTAAATTATTCAATCCCTTAAATCTTATCTTCCATCAAGAGTTCATCTTCTCAGAAGCCAGAGAAGGCACACAGTTTTGTGTCAGCTCCTATCAAGGTGACCAATTTATCTTGTCCTAGATCTATAAGTCACTTCAGTCTCTATTGCACTAAAATCAGGGTGACTTTGCTCCTGCATGCCTTCATTAGCCAGGCCCTGGATTCAGCTCATCCCCCTGGAAACTCTGTAACAATTCTCATCTGCAACGTGGAAACTGAAAATGGCTTAGATCCAAGATGTGGATAATTAATAAGATAATTATAAGAAAAAGTCAAAGTCACGTAGAATTCTTCCTGAGCTCGGATTTCCATATATCAATTCTTAGCACCCATTTCTTCCTTCTGCTCACTTTAGGGGTTTTTTTGCCTTTATTCCTAATTTATTCTCTAGATTTCTTAGCAAATAGGATAAAACATGAAGAACACTTATGGTCCAAGGCAACTTAATTATAGGACCAACAGGATTTCTCCCAATACTATGTTTAAAATTTCTGAAATGATATGTACAAATAGAGTGATTTCTCTTGCCACAAAAAGCGACAGGCCTTGGAGGACTCCTTGTAGTAACAGAAAAGTCAGCGTTAAGTTTCATGAGAAGGAAAGGAAAAAAAAGTGATACAGTTGGTGATGCAATAAAGATGAAGAGTATTCTCTATCCCTCTAATTTACTGAGAAAGAGACTAACAAATGAGCCTAGGAAAGCTGGGATAAAAAAGACACAATAGCTTTCTTGAACTGATTTATTTTGCTTTATTTTTGCTTCAGTCAAAACCAATTTGTTTCAGAAAAGGTTTTAAATCCTGTCTAGCCTTTAGCTTAAAAGCTATGAATATATCAGATCTGGAAAAGACCTTTTAGGTCATGAAATGCAGTCAACTCTATTTCAGGCAAACTTATCATATGTTTAAATTCACAAAGTTAAACACGCATTTCAAATCTAGCCTGGTTCCTACTGAGAAGCTATGCTAGATCTCCTCTCTTTTCATCATTAAAATCCTTTTTTATTTTTTGTAATTTCCATCCAATATGCATGCCCCTGAAAAATCTTCTTTAAATTCATATTATCAGGATTTTCACATTTCATCCAAAGAGTTGAACTGACAACCAATGATTTCACATGATCATCACTTCTACAGAATAAAAGGCACCTGAAAGTTTTGATCCAGAAATCTTTAAACCTTTGGATTAAAGTCCTTTGAGTGAGTTTATGTAGGGCAGAGATGTGCATTGGGAGTTAGAAGCTCACATTTCAAAGATTCTGGAATCAATCGAGTAACCAAGATGATAAAATTTAATCACTGTCTTTCCAAGCAAACAACAAGAAATGCTCTAGGGAACTCTGAGCATAAATGATTTCCAGCTGCATCACAGACTGGACATCAGCATTAGAGAAGATTGATAAGCTTTTTTACTATTTCAGGAAGCAAAAGTCTGAATGGGAATCATTTTCATACATTTCATCTAGACAAAAATCATGGGATCTGCAGGACCTGCAGTTCAAATACAGACAAACAATGGTGACAGCAAATTGGATGGACATGACTATGGTATGTCCATATGTCCACTTTTTTTTTAAATAATATTCCAAAATTTAAAAAATAGTGCAGATAGAATATCTTATCCCTCTGTCACCCAGACTTAAAAAAAAAAAAATCTCTTTTGTCAGGATACTTCTTGGTGGCATCAATCAATATTCATTTGATCTGGAAGATAAGGAGAAGGAAAACAAAACAAGACAGGGAGGGCAGGAGGAATTCAGAGCAGCATTTTAACATTAGTCTTGGAAATGTTTTCTTGCCACTCAGAAGCTAGCACAGGCTTTCTAAAATAACTTAAGGTAATTTCTATATCTGACCAGGATCCTTTGTTGGCATAAGCTATTTACACAAGCTGAACTGTCATAATGATTCAAGGACTGTATAGCCTCACATAAATTATATAATAAACTACTATGTTTTTCTCCTTTTCTACAAATCCAATGTGTGCCTTGCATTTTTGCACTGTAAGCTTCAGAGAGTTGTTTCAAATATGGATTTTTTGGAACCTTTCCATGCCAATGAATCATTAAGTGTTCTTTTCTTTCTTTGTGTCGTATCTTTTCCTTGAAAATGGGAACACCAAAAATTGTGATTGTCCATTTCCACATTTTTCCCCATTATAAGCTTTTGTTTAGCACACAAGGGTCTCAGAGGGGTTAAAAATAAAAATCTTCCATTTCTGAGTATGCAAACAAAAATTGGAAAGTTAATGGAGATTCATACTTACTAGACAAAAGAAAAATAATTCCACAGTTTATACACTGTCTATTTCAGAAAAAAGAGAATATTATAGGGGATGCCAGAACAAGTTTATTACCAAGTATTGATATAAGAATCAAATTTTCTTCCTTCCAGATATATAAACACCTAGAAGTCAGGGAAAGACCCAAAATAAAAGCAAGCTTTAAAACAATATAAAACAACTATTTCGTTTTTCTAACTAAAGATTTTGCAAGCACACAAGACAGAGAAATACTCTCTCTTCTGAAAAGCAAGTTAGACTTTCACACTCCAAACACAGCTCACAAAGAGCAGAGCAGAGAAGGAAATTCAGGCTTTGCCTGCATAGTTCACTGGAAAAAGGAAAAAAAACAGAGAGGGGAAAGAAAAAAGCCTACGTTTACTTTTCATTAGAGTGACATTTGAGAAATACAGATAAAAATATAAAACTACCATTCACTAACCAAAAAATTCTATTTTTTCTCTAAGGAAGGAAGTCCAGCAACTGAGATAAGACAAAGGTTTTTTCCCTGCTTTCCCTCCCCAGGATCCTATGAGATACAAAAGCTGATACATAAAAAAATTCAGCAAGTGTCTTTTTCTTTTCATTCCTCACCACAAAGACTTCACAGTTTGATGGCATCCACTGCTGTGCTTAAAAAATATTGTTTGTAGCACCTGGGACAAGAGGCCCTTAATGCCTCAGGGTGTGGTAGCTGCCAGGTGAGACAAGCACCACCATGCTCCAAGCACCTGCACCTTCATCCTCACCACACCATTCCCAGCTTTCTTCCTTTCCCTCTGGCATGGTTTCTATGCACCCATCCCAAGGAAGCAAATCCATGTCCACCACTTGCAATTCCCTCTTTTTTCCTGCAAGATCTCAGCAGAAGGTGGAGAAGTTGCTGCAGTAAGTGAATGGCAGATGAAAACAGAAAGCATCAGCTCCCCAGCAAGTCTGGGTAGAAACCTGTCCCTGCAGGACCCCATCCAAAGCTCAGATTCTTATCAAAAGGTTTTGATTACTTTTAACAAGTTATAGGTCAAAGAACAGAGGCTTAGGGATAAAATTTCATTCAAAAAAGGTTAAACCAGGAATGAAGGATGTGTGTAGAAAATACAATAAATCACCACCTTCCCCTCTCCTCATCAGCAACAACTGTATGCAATACAGAAATTAAGAAAATGTGCACCTCCTGACAAGATTCCCCCTCTCCCTTCAGTCCACAGAAAGCAGAAAACTTAAGAAACAGCTTAGAACTAACTTCCAAAACTGGAAGAGAATCTAACTCAAGTCCTGCTCTGAGGTGTTAACCCCATAATACCCAGTGTGTTTATAAAAAAATGAATTCACACTCACAGAACCATAGAATATACTGAGTTGGAAGGGACCCATCAGGATCAAGTCCAGCTCCTGGCCCTGCACAGGACACCCAGAGAATCACCCCATGTGCCTGAGAGCATTGTCCAAATGCTTATTGAGCTCTGTCAGGTGCTGTGACCACTTCCCTGAGGAGCCTCTTCCAATGTCCAACCACCCTGTGAGTGAAGAACATTGTACTAATATTCAACCTACCTCTCCCCTGACACAACTTCAGGCCATTCCCTTGGGTGCTGTCACCGTCACAGAGCACAGATCAGTGTCTGTCCCTCCCTTTGCCCTCCCGAGGAAGTTGTGACTGCAGTGAGGTCTCCCCTCAGCCCCCTCCAGGCCGAGCACACCGAGTGCCCTCAGCCGCTCCTCGTTCGGCTTCCCCTCAAGGCCTCGCCATCTTTGCTGTCCTCCTTTGGACTCTCTCCCACAGTTTAATGTCTTTTTTACACTGTGGCACCCAAAACTGCCCCCAGCACTCGAGGTGAGGCTGCCCCAGCTCTGAGCAGAGCAGGACAATCCCCTCCCTTGCCTGGCTGGCCATGCTGTCCCTGATGCCCCCAGGACAGGACAGGGATGTCCCTCCTGGCTGCCAGGGCCCTGCTGGCTCGTATCCAACTTGCCATCGACCAGGACACCATGTCCCTTTCTGTGGCACTGCTTTCCAGCACCCCATTCCCCAGTTTGTCTACACATCCAGGGTTACCCTGTGCCAGGTGCAGAACCCAGCCCTTTCCCTTGCTGAACATCACATGGCCCACTGGTGATTGCCCAGTCCCCTGATTTGTCAAGGTCTCTCTGCAGGGCCTTCCTGACTTCAAAGGAGTCAACAGCTCCTCCCAGTTTGTATCATCTGCAAACTTGCTCAGTATCCCTTCCAGTCCTGCATCCAAGTCATTTATGAAGATGTTGAACAGCACAGGGCCTAAGACAGAGCCTTGTGGAACCCCACTAGTGACAGGTCCCCACCTGATGTCACCCCTTCGTGCCCTGCCCATAAGCCAGTGCTCACCCATTCCATCATGTATTTATTCAGCTGTTTAGCTCTGAATAGACCATGAATTATGTACCAAAAATACTGATGATTGAAACTTATTCTTGGTAATCAACTTTGCAGTTACACACTTATTTTTTTGAAAATCAGACTTTTTGTAGCAAACCTTAACATTTCTGCCTGGAGGAGAAATCACACCAGGTTTCACATCAGATTAGGACAACAACATCACCTGTGTCATGAATTCCTACAAATCTCACCAGAATCACAGTGAGTGCCTTCTCCCTTCACCGCGCAGCAGACACTGAATTGTGCTGCAGGGAGAGGCCGAGGCACTCTCAGTCAGGAGGGAGTTTATTGCATTCCCTCCCAACCCCAAGGGACAGCTGTCACAGGGTTCAGCCTAGGTCTCAGTCTTGGAATAGGGAGACTTTCAGGGAGATATTGAGGCAGAAAAGTGCAGGCAGTACCTCAACTAGGGCAGTGGTCTCCATGGCAAGATGGAAGTGGAGGTCTTTGGCCTTCTTTAGCAGCTCTGTTGATCTAGTTAAACAAATGGCATAACTGGAGTTTGGGTTGTGTTTCTTTTCTTTTGGAACCAATTTAAGAAATGTTCATTTTTCTCATAATCTGTCCTTTTCTTTTTTTCATCTAAATTCTGTTAAATTATACATATGTGGTTCTGCTTCCTCCCTGTTGACTCATCAGTTGTATACAAGCGGGCTAAAATAATCTCCACAATACAAAGCACTGTCAAATGCATAGAACAAGCAAACAGCAGGGAGGAAGGAGACTTATTTTTCTTCTAATTTCTTTTTGGCTACAGCAATACTGGGTGCTGCTTCTCTTGTGCCTATATAGCTTCAGAAAAGGGCACAGTAAATTGCTGATGGGTTCCTTTAGGGAATAAATATCCTTCAGGGTTGCATAAATCCTCTGACAGAATGACCTGAAACCCTACCTTGACCTGGAAGAGATCTGGACATGAACCTTATAACAGGACATGCCCTATTACTTGGACATTATTTTAATTTGAAAGAGATTTGGATTGTAAAACAGGGATTTGTAATGCCACACCCTTAACTCTTGTGTTGGTGTATTGTTTAGCTGCTGGGGTCAAAATACTGAAGTCACTAAAAAGACCACAATAGAAAGAAAATATTACCTATTTATGCACTGGTTTTATTATGAAAGAATAAGACCAGTATCTGAGGCTCCTCTCCATCATTGAGCATTAAAATGTGAAAATAACTGACAGCACAGGAGATTAAAATCCTTTACCACAAAATTACGAGAGCAAAAGGTATCAACTGTACAACCACCCCACCCACTTTTACCCTGGAGTAACATTTGTAGCACTGAGAAGGCAGGTCAATCACCAGATTCAATCCAACTTCAACCTCATATTTCTTGGGGTTTTTCAAGAAGGGCACCATGGATCCAAGTGCCTTAGTCCTCTTGCACAGGATAAAACTACATGTCCCCTATGACGTGACCTGTGTTGGAATGCTGAGTCATTTTACATTGGCACATGACCAAATAGTCATTAAATCATGCTGGTTTCAGGTAGAATTAAATCTGGATCAAAAATCAGCTAGTGGGAACTGCTCATCATGCCTTGATCTGACACTGTCTCCAGATAGAGCACTATTAAAAGAAAGGAAATGCAGCTCTGGTGAATTAAAACTAAGTAGTACTTTCCTTGTTTTATTACATCAGCCCCACCAAGCGCAGTAAAATACAGAAATGCAGTAATTTATTTTTCTCCCCACATATTTTACTGGTGCATGACCTATTCAAAAAGACACACACAGAAACCATTTCTTTAGATAGCAACCATCTGTTGGGTGAAATCACACCTTGAGCACAAAATGACCATTGTTCTATCAAACAGGAGCAAAAAGATCCCAGCTGCCTTTTGCTCCCGGCAGACACAGAAGCAGCCAGGCCAGGATACCCTTTGGAAGCTCACTGCACACATATGAGATGAAACCTGACCTTTCCTTAGCATGGAAATCTAAACTACCTTAGATCATCTGATCTGATGGGATCACAATATAGATGTAAAAAACACCCAAGTGCAGGACCAGGTTACTTACGGTTATTCACTATACCACTTTCCCAGTACTCAAAAAAGGACTGAATCACTGGGTGTTATTTTGATTTTGGTACTACATCCACTTCAGAGAGAGGAATAAATTCTCCCCTGAAACTGCATCCTTCAGTCCCTTCAATAAAGCCTTCAACAAAATACTAATGGGCAGTGAAGAGAAGTAAGAGAAGAAATATTTTGAGTAGGGTGCTACTGAAATAATATCATTGCCCTCTTTCTAGTGGCACTCCTTAGCAGGAGGGACAGCGCAGCTTGGCCAAACCAACCAGCTTGCCTGGGGACCTGGCCCACAGCATGAGAGTCACTGAGGACGATGAGGACATGAAGGAAGTTACACACTCCTGCGTGCTACTGCATCAACCTGCTCCAGCTTCATTCTTCCAGCTGCCTTTAGCAGAGCAGAAGGGCAGAGTGAAGAGAGTTAAGAAGAAGAGACAACATGAATAAAAGGCACGTAGCAAAAGACAGAGAAATCCTGAAATTTATGGGGAGCATGACCAATTTCTGCTCAACCTAGGATTAAAATCTACTTTTTAGGACTGATTTTTGCTGCTCTAAAAGTGAACATCATAATCTCATGCTCATGGTAGGGCAGAGTTCACATCCTGACACATCTACATGAACAACAGGGCAGAGAAGGGCAATGCTCTGCTCCCAAGTCTTGCAAAAAGTACCTAACTGGTGAAGTTAACATGCCCACAAAACTCATCCTTGCTAGCTGCCCTGGCAGCAGATTATCTTGACAACTCCACAGGTGATGCTTCTTCCCTACAGCCACATTCAGGCTTTCAAGCCATGAAGTGATACTGAAAGGTTATGAAAAGTTCCTTCTGAGAAAAATCCACCAGGGAGGCAATTGCAACTACTCAGTAAGATCCTTCCAGATACAGTCAGGGAACTTGTCTTAAAACAAACACTGCACTAAAGCTCTTGCACAGATAAAGTTCTGGGCAACAAAAACGAAAGGAGAATAAATCTCTTCTGTGGAAAAGCCAAACAGACAGAAATTAAAAAAAAAAAAATTGAGTGAAGTAATCTTGCTTTATTCTTTTGCTCCAGATTTTCTTCAATACATTGCCTGTTCCTTGAGCTGAGTAGGGATGGCCACTTCTGAACATGTAGAGACCAGTGGCTGCCTTGCTGGGATCAAGAGCCCTCATCCCCAACTGGCAAACACGGTGTAACCCCGACTCCAGGGAAGTAATACCACTTTGGATCACTTAATCCACAAATTAGTTCTCAACAGACTAGCAGTACTATATCAAATCAATTATTTATAAGTAACACCAAGGAAGAACTGAGTGAAAAAAAAAAAATAGGCATTGTCAGGAAAAATTAAAAATAATAAGAAAAACACTCCAATTCCCACTGCTGTTGGGAGACAAGGAAGCAGATAACTTCTTTGTATAGGGGGGGCTAAAAAGACGTTATAACCCACACCAAATGCTTCCACTTAAATTTTTAGGCTACATAGTTCTTACTAGTCCAAATAAGAGTGTGCGAATTACTTTCACTTAGTAACATCTTACTGCAATTGAGGCCATATGTGTGCCCCTCGGACTAAAATAACCTGAAAAAACTGCTAAGGGAGTGCCTACAGTGACACAGTGCTCTGAAGCCTCTCCTTCACACTGGTATGTAAATCAAGTGCAAATTACCCAATTAGCAGCACTCTAAGAAAAACTAAGTAAAGGTAAATTCTGTACAATAATAAAAATTGCAAAATCTACAGTGCAGTGAATATCAACTCAGATTCTTACATGTCCTCCAGCATGTCCACTTATTTTGTTATTGTGATTGCTTTGTGTTTTCAGACATCTGATTGCAAAAGGCAATCCTGAAACCACAGCCCATCCATAATGCAAAAAAGCCTGTCTGAATTTGCAGAGAAACTGATTCAGTAGTTTTGGTTATAAAAGGGTCATGATTCAAATGCCAATGGCATTACTTCAACACTGTTGAAAATGCACTGCTAATTAAAGCGTACAAGAGACAAGGATGAATATCTACACAGTCCATTTGAGTGACTGCTCATTTTGGGTAGGCTTTTAAAACAACATTGCTGGTAGCAGCAGCACTGCAAGCCTAATTTTCTAGACAAGTCAGGATTCAGCTTTCCAAACTCGAGAGATGCTGCATTAACTGATGAAGACTGTAATTCCATCTGGGCGAACACAATAAATTTGAGCTTTGTTCTTGTGGTCTAGCATGTCACCAGAAACCTTTGCTGGAGTTACAGAAGTACTACATGCAGGAAAGAGTGCATTACCTCATCAATAAAATGTTTCAGGAGCTTTTACAGAAACAGCAGCAGAAAAGCAAAGAGCAATTTGAACTTGAGAAAAGCTATTTGTTCTCTCTTATGAGTTAATTTGTAATGTCAAAATATACCATTAACTAAAATAACAGTTTATTTGTAACTTCATTTTAAGTTCATTAGCAAAAAAAAAAAGTCTTTGGAGCACTATAAATTGTGACATTCCATTTCTATAGAGTGGTTCATATTGCAGATTTTGTAACACATTATGAAACAAGGAGAAAGACAGCATTTTGTATATATAAACCAAAAATACATCTTCCTCAGATACCATGTTTTCCCACAGAGCTCTGAATCTCAGCTTTGATCAGAGCAGCTAATATTTTCAACAGATGCTGAGGATTGGATTTTCTTCTTTTAAAACAAAAGGCATTTGCCATCATATCTCATCTGAATGACTTCATCCTAAATTTAGAGCAGTATTTTAATCTCCTAATCTGTACAAGACCTTGTTCTGAGATCATGTTCACTTTAGTGAGTCCATCGTCACTGGCTTGAAATTCAGATGAGAAGGGAAAGCACTAACAATTGTTTATTGAGAAATACTGCTTTGAAGGAGGGGGGAAACTTATTCAACACTCATGCACATCATCTATCTCACTAACATTCCAGTCTTTAAAAAAGCCCCCTGAAAATTAACTTACTGTAGAATTTATCACACCTAATTGTACAGCTCATCAACCTCATCTTTCTCCTTCATTTCATCTGACAGGGAGACACTCTAAAGAAAATGAGGCCAGAGTCTATGCAGAAGGAACCAGACTAACTAGAAACTTGCAGAAAAAGTAGGTTGCCCAAAAGTAAGAATTCCATTTCAGGTGCCCTGAGCCTTTCCCTGCAACCCCCACTTTTAGGAATTGCCTCTGTTGCACTGAAGACCAAGTGGCAAGTCTGGTGCTACTCCCCCCAGATGGAATATTCCCCCCAGACACCTACACACCCCTATATCTTCTCATAATTTTTAAGAGCTGGCTGACACTGAAGTAAATGCAAATACACTTGACACCTCTGGTTCAGCTCCATATGTGATGTCCTACATTCAGGGAGCTCAAAGTGGAATTATGTTACCTTCCTTCAACAGCAAGGTTCAGAAAGGCAAAACATAACTCTTCCAGGGTTGCAATAAAAGAGGAGGAATCAGATGGCAGCAAAAATTAAGGCCATTGCTGAATCCAAAGCCTCCCTGTGTTCTTATTTTACTACCTGTAAATATATCATCCAGGTATCTTGTCACATTTTAAGTCTGATTATCTGCACTGCTCCTTTGGCACTCTGTCAAGACACACATATATGTAGTTGTCATTATTCCAAACAGGTTTTAACATTTGCAATTGCAGAGTTTTCTGAAGGTCATCATAAATGAACAAAGTTCAGATGCAGAATAAACTGGAACAGTTTCTATTCAACTGGTGAAAGCAAGAAAACTTTTTTAAAATCAGAACAGGGATTTGATTCATATGTGGAAAACATTTGGTCATTGTACTTTGAAGCAACAGGAGGTGTAGTGTTAAAAATCTTTGGTTGAACCAGGTTTCATCTAATACAGTAACCCTAACATCAACTGGTCTGGTATTTTATCCCTCAGCTTCAGTAACTATGTTAAAGACTCTAATTTCCCATGGCACTGGTTAAGCCTTTTTAAACACGTTCTTTACTTTGCCTTTTGTGAATTCCATCTTTCCATGCACTGTTCATGGCACCAAGTACCTTCCAAAGTATTTATTTGTAGTAATATACTGCAAATAACTCACAATAAAACAAAGATCAAGGTGGAGAATTCACAGGATTTGAATTCTATTTAAATAGTCATTGCAATATCATGCAATTATATTAGTATGCATCTCATACTAAATAGGAAACAATATCTATCCACATTAAAACTCAAAATATCTCCATCATTACTGGTTTCCTTTGATGCTAAACAGTGCAAAAAATTAAGTCATTTAGACATAAATAAACCTTGCATCAGGAAATCCATGAGCATAATAACAAATCCTAAATTAAGTTTTAGATTGCTTTGTTCATCTAGAGCTGAGGAAAAGCTAAAACTCTCCATACCTGTTAAGTAGTTTATATTTTTCTAGACATGACTTTCAGGTGATGAACGTCCCTTAGGAATAGATCCCTCAGCTTAGCCTAGGTCTTGAGGTCTCTTAGCTTCCCTTAGGAATCTAATCCATAGGCTACCAGACCCCTGGGACAAAAGTCTTGGCTGTAGTAAATTAGGCTGGCTCCATTGGCTTCGGGCTAACCAGGTTGATTTTTTACCAGCTGATGTATTTTTACAGCAGTACAGAGCAGAACAAAATTAAACGTCATTTTTATAATTGTCCCCCTCATTTAACTCAATCTCTCTTAGAAGACTCCAGCACTGCAGACTTCTTTGTTTTAAATGCTTAAACAGGAGGTGAAAATGCTACCCAAGGAATAAAGGTCCTTTAAAACTCCAAAGGCATTTCCCCATGTTTCCATGGAAATGGGACTTCACTCTTTAACCAAGATGACATTAATGATCATATGCTTGAAGCCACACAAAAGAGAGAAAGAGGACAGAAATTGCCAGCTACTCCAGAGGGTGCTGATCTGGAGCACAACCTCCCCAGTTAGGGGTAGGACTTGATTCCCTTTGTGCTAAACAAAGCTTCAGCAGAAGAAGCTCTCACAGTGTTAGAACAGAGAAGGGTTGCTGCTTTGTTTTTAATTTGGCTCAGTAAACATGTTTGCTAACTATAGAAGTAAAACAAATAAATCAATGCCATCATCATCTGAGGGAGGAAGAGGAGGAGTGGGAGAAAGAAAGGGCAGCTTTAATAAAAGTAGCGCTCTGAACGTGTTGCCGTGTTCCAGCCCCCTCACAATGTGTCTGTATCTGTTTTATCTAGCCCTGCCACCCATGGCTGTGTGCTGAGCACTGCAAAGGATGACTCTGGATTGCTGTGTTGGAGGCTGTCACCATTCCAGCATGAGCTGACAGCAAACACCAAAGCTTTGCTGATGGAAATGCGTGCCACGAACAACAGACCCTGCTGGTGTGAGCTGTTGGTCTAATGGTGGAACCATGACAAAGTGGAAAGGAAGCAGAGATGTGAAACCACTCCTCCAGGTTCCATCTTTTCCATGGCCAAGACAAGAGTAGTCAGGTTCCCTCAAATGCTCACTGCATCCCTCAGCAGTGGATAGCACTGACTCTGTGCTGTGCTGAGGAGCCTTTCAGCCCGGCAGATCTGAACCACAGATGGCTTTGGCCATATCTGTTTCTTCATTCGTTTGTGCCAAAAACGTCCTGACTCTCCATTTGTCCTAACTGCAATACCACCATGTTTTCACTGAGCAGAGCTGGAGCCTTGGAAAGGGTTCAGTGAAGAATTCAGTGATTCATTCTTCAGTGAAGAACGTGCCAGATCAGTTTGCACAGTGCTCACCCAAAGGCCAAAGACACATCACGCACTACACAGGTGCTGAAGTGTCAAGGCAAATCCCCATACTCTGACCAGAGAAACTCCAGTCCACCTTGAGATCCATACATAGAACAAATAAAGGACAGATCACATACAGACATTTACATTTGGCAGAGAAAATATCAGCTAAATTATTCTTTTTTGGGACATCAATAAAGGATACCAAAAACCAGTACTTTCTGACTACTTCTACTGAACTGTTTCTACTTTGGATTCTGCTGTTCAATGCTACTCAGAACATGAATCTCCTGAAGTGTCACTGGGACCAACCCATTGGAAACTGCTGCTGAACTTTGATTTTTAACACAGAATTAATAATAATAAAGAGAAATTAACTTTGGATCTGTAAGAAGCCTTGCCAAACAGAAGTCACATTGTGGAAATGAAAATCAGGCCTGATTTATTAATATGCTCTTCTAGGCATGCAAAACCTTAGAGAGACTGCATACAGGGAAAAAAAAATTCCTTTCTTTATCCCAAATTTAGATCCATAAAAGAAAGTGGCTCTTAGTCTAGAATGAAGAGCAGCCTGTGATCCTTTGCACCATGACAACCACAGGGCCAAATGCTGAAGGTCTGGGGCAACAGATCTATGTAGAATATTTTTTCCCTATACATTCTGTATGAGGTCTATGCCTTACCTCACACTAGATCAGAGCACCAGAAGGTAGAAGGAATGACAAAGGTGATCCTTTTGTGCAGATTAAAATAAAAGATTAGCAAGCATTCAAGAGTTTTTAGCTTTTTCTGAGTGTGAAATTATCAGTAGATTTAAATGTGAATCAGAAATGGAGAAAATATATGAGGGGAAAAAAACCCCACGCACAAAAAAGACCAGAATTTCCCAAATGCTGCAGTGATCCTACACATTATTCTGGAAACAATTATCATTCTTCAAAGCTACATATTTACAGTATCTTGTATAAAGAGATGGAATTCAAAGAACAATAATATCTTTCAGAGTAATATACATTATATATATGCACGCAGCAATACCTGAAACAGGTTCTAGTAAAAAACTCAAATTTGGGTGACTAATTTCACAGCTTTGGTGTTTCCCTTCTCTTTATTTCAAATATGGTCAAGTCAAAAACCTCCACAGAGGTGTAGTCACCCCTCTGATTGTGATTGACCACCGTGCAAGTGGGTCAGCCTCAAGTCCAGTCATAATGACAGTAAATTACTTATATGGCATTGAATTAAGACTCTCAAGAAACTCTGATGAACTGGAGTGCCTAATGCAGAAGAAAAGAGCAGTCAGTTGCTTTGTTTTGGTTTAGGTTTTACTAATCAAATACAGCAGTGCTTTGCCAGCTCGGACTCCAAAACTCAGCTTTACGTAAAGACCAGGACTAGAAATAACTCCGTGTTTTGGGTAAACTCAGTGAACGTTCAAAATGTAAACACTAAACACAATCTGTGATATTGACTACAGCAAATGTATGAATCATTGTGATGCAGCTACATGTCAATATATTTTATACTGGGATTGCCTTTGAAGCTAATACACTGGTAAATCAATTCAAATGTAACCAGCTGAGTATGAAAACAATCAACTTATTTGGCTTTTGCCACAATGAGTATTCCAGCATCCTCTGACATTCATTGATTTTTCTAATGGTACCACCAAGGTAGAGAAACAATAGTTTGGCTATTAGAAATTAAAAAGGAAACGAGATTATGTTGGTGGCTTGTTCAGCTTCCTACAAAAACTCAAGAGCACTGAAAGAAATCTGAGCTTGGCTTTCAGACTCTTACCTGAAGCCAGCAGCCCCACACATTGTTTTCTACATCTATTACTGTTTATTAGCAACAGAATGCTGTGCTAACCTACCAACCAAAAGAAAGCTGATGGGTGGTATTTGCATCTTCTCAAAGCCCTACTTAGATGGAAAAAATAGAGATATTTCACTGAAACAGACAAGACCAAGTATAATATAAAAAGAGATGGAGTGTGGGTGTAAAAGCAACTTTACCTTTGCTACTCTTTCATTTTTTTCTCCCCTGTGGTTCTGTAAGCATTATATTTACAAGATGCTTGGTGGTCTATTCTGGTACAGGATATCTCTGAAAAGAATTGTGAAATCGCATATAGGTAACAAAAAATATTACCATAATATATTTTTTAAAGCCAGGTAAGAGGAGGAAAAAATTTGGACTGGGATTTGAAATGGGACACTGGGAATGAGGAGAATAATGGAGATGATGAAATCAGAAACACTTGGTAAGGCTGTTGGTCCAAAGCACATCCTCAGTGTTCTTGCATTCCCATGGTTGGTAAATGGGGTCAGGACAGCAGCCAGGATCAGACAGGACCACAGCAAAGAGTGTTCATGAAACACTTATGCTGTCATGAAGATGAGCAAAAAACAAAACAAAACCTTGAGGGCACCCGTAATTCCTCCCTCATTGTGTAGCCTGAATAATGTCATGAGGAGCAACAGAAAGAAAACAAAATATTGAATAGCTTCTCTTTGAAACAACAGAGAGCATCCCACGCACAGAGGGATGCAGGAATTCTGTGGAAAAAGCAGTGTGCAACTGTGTAACTAAAGACTGAATCACAAGGCATGTGTGCAAGAGGGTGGGAAAATCCACATCCTGGCATTTCCTCACTTTTGCAGGTTTGATTTTGCAGTCACGTGGGCACTCTTTTCCCCAATGTCATGAAACACGTATCCAGTATGTAAATAAACCCTCCAGGCTGAAATTCAGCATGGTTGTCCCCAAACTGAAGGACTGCACTGTACTTCACCCCTTCCTTGAAGCCACAGCCACCAGCTGGTGCCCCCACATCACAGCAAGGATGGGACTCACCTCACAGTTCTGCAACTGGGGAGGGTGCCCAAACCCAAACCAGCATTATGCTCATTCTATACAAATGTCCTGAAATGGAATTCAGGTCTATTTCTACAAGTGAAGGATTGACAAGACAGATCATAAACCCATCAGAACTGTAGATGGAGCGACAATAGCCTTTGAAAAAAGAATGCAGCTAACACTAAGACTAACACTCATGAGCAACTTGAGGCAACTCAGAAGGGAATCCAGAGGAGAAGTCCACCCCTAAGGGAATACACTGCAAGAGCAAGCTGAAGTTTTGCAGCACCAGTGCAGGGGTGGAGGAAGAATAAAGGAAAAATCTGAACAGGACCTCTCTTAAAAGGACCTTAAAAAGCCCTTTTAAAAGGACTTAAACTAGCTGCATCAACTAACTGTTAAGAAGACACAATCCTTCCAGCGCAGCAAAGTTCCCCACCCTCTCCTCATAACTCCTGTCTGCCAAAGAAACATGTGCCAATGAATAATTGGACTCCAATAATCTGTTTTTTGCCATTTGAAGCATTACATGAGAAGTTCAGAAGCTGCTGATATGTGTTGTTTCCTTCACTTGCAGAGATAAGCTTTTGGGTTAAATTATTCCACCTCAAAGCCAACAACTCAAGGATTCCAGGGGCTGACTCTACTGTATTCACTTCCAGAAGAAAGAAAGAAGGAAGGTCACATTTTACATTTGGGTTACCTACATAAAAGGTTGCAATTCTTCCAGTAATTTGATATTAAGCATTATTTAATAACAAGCAAACAATTAACTATATAGCAAGTTTCGTTATTTTCACCTCCCCTGCCTATGAAGCAAATGCAGGCAAGAGAAGTAGGGGGGAATAGAAAAGAGATATCAAGAAATTGAATGCCATCCTTAGGAACAGCTGTAATTTCTGCTCCCACTCCCAGCTCCTCATGGCCCTGACCAGCCTTCCTCAGGTAGCATGTCTGATCTCCATCTCTCTTGTTGTAAAAACTAATCAAGCCTCCAGAGAATAATGCTAAATACAATGAACAACAGATTAAGAAATGACAAAATACTTTCAGCAAGAATGTCTCCATGCTGAAAGACAATCTTGTCTGAGATTACCTGAAGGAATATAAAGCTCCTTTGCCACAGGAGCTGCCAATTCACACTGGGACATCAGTTCCAATGCTGCAGTTTGGTTGGGTCTCCCTAGGAACATGCATGCCCCTGTTGTTGGTCCATGTAGGCTGCTTCAAAGCAAACAACTGAGCAGTGATAGTGGATCTGATTCTCTGAGACAGCTCTGTTGCAGCTGGAAAAATCCCAGCACAACTAGAAAATTCCCATCCAAGTTCCATCCACTTGCTAATGTAGGTCCTCACTGCTGAGATTTCCATTCCCTCCAGCATTTATTCAACCTGCTGTATTTAAGTATTTTTGGGCAGTATCCTCAGTTGTATTTATTTATCCAGCCACTGCCTGGCACGAACAGTTCATGCTAAGAGTTGGACTCAACATACAAGTGGCCGTGGTAGCCACTGTTACAAAATCCCTGCCAGCAATACAGAATCTGTTATCAGTTGGTTTTGGGGACCAAAGCCTGGTTCTACCAAAGCAGAACCTTTTTGTACATTTTAAAATAAAAGGTACTATTTGAAAAGAGGTGTACACTACTACAGTTTTCAAAAGTGCCTAATGACTTTAAAACACCTAAGATCTGTTGGAGTCCTGAATGGTTCTCTTGGGCCATTTTAGAGAAAAGCAGTTAATTCCATACAGGTTTGGTCAGAGAAGGGTATTCTATTTGAAGAAGTCTGGGATAAAAAGAAAGTCTTGATTTTCCACTTCCCCTTGATTGGGGCTCTAATGATTTTTTTAAACATACAAAAGCAAATACAGATATCACATAAAAGGTACAGAGTGTATTTTCCTCCCCAAAAATAGGTTTCTCATTTTTAAAAGAGACACATATGGAAAATAGTCTTTACAGTTCCTTCAAACTAAAATTAAACACTTTATTGACAATAGAGTCTTTCTAGCATGAAATGCATTGTTCCATGTCAAGAAGGCATTATAAAGCATGATTTAGTTTCCTCATAGGCCTCTTGACTATTACTCCCTCCAAAACCATGAGCAACTTGAATATTATTCTTACTTTTATTCCTTTACTCTCCTTGTTACCCCACCACAGATTAGATTCTGTATCCTCTGAAGTTTACTTCCTTCACCAGTTTAAACCATTGTCTTCTTCCCTTTCAAATCCCCTCTGCAGGCCTGCCTCTCCTGCATTGCTTATAAAGAAAAGAGGTAGGTAAGCATAGCTTTTGTTCTCTTACCCTGATTTGCAAGAGTCAAAACAAGAAAAAGAGGGAGCTGAGAAGTGTTTGAAGAAGCAGAACTGAGCACTTTAACAAAAATAAATCAAACAGATACAATTGCTGGCAGTCATTGCTAACAAGTCACAGTGCTTGTACCACCTATCATTCCCCCCCAGACCTTTCAAACTTGAAACAGTGATTGCACTTTCCACTTCTGCTGGTATAGACTTGGCAATAAATTGATTTTGTGGGAAAATACTTTTTTAAAAAAAACTAACCAAAAAGATTGGTAGCTAGGAGGAACGTTGCTTTTTTGAGTGCAGAACTCTTTGTCAAAGCATCTATTTTCTCTCGGTTTGACGCATTACCTTATGATACATAATGTGCTTGGAGGCAGCTCTATGCCCTGGGTACACCCCAGAAGTGTTCTCAAAACGAGCAGGCAGAAGGGCAGGTCCTTGTGTGAACTTACAGGCTTTAAACAAAGCAAACAGGGCACTCCATGTAATCAATCTGTCATGTGGTTTCCCCAGGTTGTTCATTTCAGGCAAATCAGAATATCCTTGTTACTTGTGCTAATGACTAACAAATCCCACTCATCTGGCACTCCTGCTGTGAAGAAAAGCAGTAAACTCCCCCAAACTTTATTTTTCTGTATCTTAGAAGAGAGTGATATGTAACAAGATCTACAGCTTTTTCTTTTTCTAGGCTAAGGTAGCTGCCAGGAAAACATCTCTCTAGACAGGTAAAGCAACAAGACCTTCATTTTCCAAGCCCTTGCTGCCAGAGCAGAAAGGTGAGAGGTGCCAAACAGATGGACCAGATAGAGGAGAGGAGACAAAGGACACTGGATTCTCCTTTGGCTGATACTTGCACCCACAAATGTGTCAAACACGTTCTCCTGAGTGGGTGCCACCCACACCATTGCTCAGCTGCAGAGAAGAGGATGGAGCCAGCTCGTGTAGCACCAGCCTCCCCTGACCCAATGCTCCTAATTCCATAGCACATTTACCCTTGAGGTCTATGTGAGGCAGGAGACACCAAGGGGAGGGGGTTCGAAGTCCAACAATCCCCATCTGCACAGATGGTGGGAAACCACTTGTTCCAGGGTGGAAAGGTCAGCCTTGGACCTCACAGAGACTGGAGAGAGCAGTTTTTCCCCAGCACACCAGTGCCAGAAAATGATGCTTTCCATGGCCAAAGATAATTCTCAAAAGATCAGCCCAAGGGTGCAGAAGACCTAATTGAAATCAGCAAAAAATCAGAGATGATACAATCTGATCCCATGCACCTCAATTTTGGCACTTTATACAAAGCTAAGAATTAATTCCACTCTTCCAACATCTTGTTTTCCTCTCTCTCCCAGGTTTCTTCTTGTAAGGTCTGTTTTGCCTACATTTTTGGATTTGAGGATTGTTTTGTGGAGGTGTTTGGGGTTTTTGTTTTGATTGGTTGGTTTGGTTTTTTTTCATGAGGAAAACAAAGTACTTTTTTCTTTCTAATTTTCAAGACAGTGATATCTTTGAGAGCAAATGTAGACTAAGCTACCTGAAAAAAAAAATCATTTCACTCAACATTTTTGTTTTCTTCATGGAAGCTGCATGTATCTTGTGCTAGGACTGAGGGCACCAGCTTGACTTCTACTTTAACCCCAGCTCCAGCCAGTCAGAGAAGATTCTCAAACAGAAAAATAATTTTTAAAGGGGGGAAAAAACAAAAATACTTTTGAATTGGAAACTGTAGAAAAGAGGTAAGGTTTTAAAATTAGTCTTTTCTTTTTTTTAAAACCACATTACTCTTCCTTAATGTAAAAGGAAAACCTCAGAGGACTCATGGAGGGCACTCTGTACAAATATACAAGAACTAGAAAGTATTTTTAATTGTTTTTCCTGGAAACTATGCACCAGCTTCTGTAGAGAATCTCTTTTTGGCATGGATCTCTAAGGTGCCACATGCTGAAGGACAAGTGGATATATACTGAGCTTGCTAAAATCAATGATACTGCCTTGCAAAAAATTTCACTACAGTTTTGGCCAAAAAAAAAAAAAAGCAAGTGCTGAATGTCTCGTAAATCAGCTTTTAGCTAGTATAAAACTGCAGTGGCACAACAGAGCCACATCAGTGTGCAGAGGACAGCACCATTCTGTGCAGCTTTGCAACTGGGACTAGAGCATCAGGAAAGTGGGAAAAAAAGTCAGCAAACCCAGCTTCCATTCCTGTTCTTTTGGCCTTGCATACACATCAGAGATCTGACAAATGCAACAACTTCCCTGTCTGGCAGCTCAGCAAAATTGCTTATTTCTGACTCAGTTTTATGAAGTTTGAAGGATTTTCTAAGCCTTTAACAGCAAAACTGGAAGCATGTGGGTAACATGGATTATTTCAAGCTTAGTGAACCTTCTCAGCAGCTCCTAACTGGTTTTAGACCATTAAACATGCATGAGGACAGCTACATTTTCAGCTTTCAGCACAAATAAAAACAATGAAACATAACAGGAACCATCTGTAAAAAAATAGGCTCCAGAACAACAGCTTGAGGCAGAAGCAGATTCATGTATTTTAATGTGGAGTCTTGTAGATACATTTTTAGATAACTGGCCCCACAAAGAAATATGGGCTCCCTACATAATATTTTATTGAGAGGAAAGGAATTAGGTTTTCCCAAGTAACATAGCAACTAAGCTGGCTAGTAGGGAGGTGCTAAAAGAGTGCAGCAAGAGTGGTCTCTATATCTGCTTAAAATTCACATGCAGTCCTGACACCTCTGTGACAGCAAGTGCCTCCAGGTCTGTACCCCTCACATGACTGATTTCACACCGAGCCACTCGAAGGCAGCAGGATCCAGAAGGCAGAAGGCATCCAGGATCTTGCTAGCAGGGGCTTTTGGATCAGTCCCAGTATCATGTCAACAAGATGAGCTGCTCTTCAGACTCAAGCTCCCAGCCTGTCCCATGCAAAGGGCAGTATCATCTCACCTCTGTCTGCTGTAGACAGACCCTTTAGACTAAGAGAACAATCTCACTGAGACAGACCAAATGTTTACCCAAGCCAGCTGCTCTTGCTCACAGCAAATTAGTGATGGGCATTGATAGAGAAAGCATGAGAACGTGGCAAATCCAGAGCTATGTTGCCTTCCACATATCCATCTCGACTTGAGCAAAGCAGAATTCTGGTCTCCTCCCCCTTAAAAGCATCCAGTCCTCCCACTTCCTGCTCAGCAGTGGATTCTCAGTGTTCATTTATCTGGATTTTTAACACAGGTACTTTTGTCTCCATGACACTGCGTGGCAATGAAAACCACCACATAATACTGAATTGTAAGCAAACATTATTTCTCTTCCTTTAAAGCTGTTTGACAAATTTATTTGGCTCTCACATCACAGGAAAGACTAACTTAGCCTTCCCTACCTCCCTTCTGTTTGCTACGCAAGCCATTCAAAGCTGGTAAAACTTTTTCTATTCAGTCTTTTCCCAGCCATAAACTGTTCCATTTCACAGACCAAATTACTATTGCTTTATTTGAGCAGTAAAGCAGAAATATTCAGAGACTTATCAACAGTGACTACTAAATCTCTCTCCAAATGGGTAATAACTAACGCACAGTCCATCCTTGCCTGAGTTAACTGCAATGTGGTGCAGATGGAGAAAAGTAGCCTTATCAACACAGAATTGCAACCTCCATTTCATAGTCCATTCATTCACTACAATTGATCTTCCCTCCACTCCACAGTTAATTCTCATTGGAAATAGCTTAGAGGCAAGTTTCAGCACCCCATAGTTTATTTCCTCTTTCCAAACAATTTCCAAGAGTGCATTTAGCACCAACTGTTCTAGCTCCACATAAATCTCTGATAAAACCCCTCTAGACCAAAAATCACTCATGTCTACTCTTTTTTAATCAGTTTTTAGGCCAAGAATCTTCACCGCACAGAATGCAATTTTATTTCTTCTAGACCAAGAATGCTGTCCAGAAAAACAAAAAAGTAGCAAACACAGATACATTATGTCAATTAGATTATAAAATAAACAAACAGCTTTGGCAGAGGGACCAGAAGTAGTGTGACTAAATATTTCCACTTCAGCCCATCTCCAGCCTTGAGCAATCCAAACTCAGTGCAAGCAAATCCCAGTCAGGCTTAGGGATTTGTCTGCATATCAATAGTAAATCCAAATCCCTGGAGGATTCACAGTTATCTCAAAGCTCACATGTATGGGAAATAAAGCACTAGCCACTCATCCCTAAAGCTGTAACATACCACAGCTCTCGCTCACAGGGTAGTTATTGATGGTGCTAAGAAAGCAACAGTAACAAAGCACTAGTTTGATTATTCCTGGAGCATTTCTGGAGGTCGTGGTGGGTGGGAAGACATGCCTTCACCATATAAAAAATAAATATCTTCCTTTCTTACTGATACAAGTCAAAAACTGTATAAAACATGGAGGTAAGCAGGTATTCCCCAAATTTTTTTGCTGTGTATTTTTAGATTAAATAGATTGAAGAATTTTTAGATTAAATGCAATTAAAGTGAACCTCAATAGCTGCTTCCACCAGGCTGCTAAAACACTCTGGCTGTCTTTCAGCTGCCAGATAACTCTGCACAATAACTACTCCACACCACTTCCCCAGTAAGGCCAACATGTCCCAGGTATCTGCAGGAAACTGTGAATGGCATCACAAATGAGAAGTGAAAGTGCTCAGAGCCTCTACAGCATGTCTGGGTTGCTAAGGAGGATAGATACACTGTAGAGATGTAAATTATTTTAGCCTATTAGTGATCTTCCATGAGAAGCACTCACAAAGGAGAAAAAAATCTGGGAATTCAGCTGCATGTATTTTTTTTTATTCCTGCAATTCCCTTCAGTTCACTGGGCTGTGCAGACAATCATTTTCAATATAGTCCAATAGCTCCATTCATTTTCTCAGACTTTTTCCAATTTCAAGCCCTGTAGATATCAGCTCTGCATTGTTTTAAGAGAGGCACTGTAAATCTCTTCAAATTCACATGCATCTGTAAATTAAAGTGCATTTCTGAAGCCTTTCTTACCCTTTGCCCTTAAAAGCATCAACAGCCCTGACCTAAGAGGACGAGTACAATTATGGTTGTTTGTCAGTATTTTTTGTTCAGTATTTTGTTCATTCATGGTTGTCATATTTTGTTCATGTCAGTGTTTTTGTTTTGGAAAGGACAGTGCAGACTGAAATTTGGTTTTTGTAGAAAAAAAACTTAAACAGCAATGCCAAATAGCTAGAAAACAAAGAAAGAAGTGCTTCTCCTATGGATGAAAGGCAAGAATCTTTGCTAGAACACCTTTTTCTAGTACAAGCAGCACAGACATGGAACAAGTAAAATTCAGAAAGAGGTCCAAAAGCATGCCAAATAAATTATAAGAGAACTAAGCCTCATATTGAGCAGGACCAAAAATTGCTGAGCTGTCAATGAAGCCCAGGCCATTTGAATTTGTTTTGTGTTTAGGAACACCAACGCTGACATCAGCAGAAACGTTTTCAGAAAGCCATTTCCTTCCCACATAAGGAATGGCAGAAGAGTATGCAACCCAGAAAAATGCCAGTACAGATCAGTTCAAGGGTTTATTGACCTTATAATGACAGCAGTTTTGCCTTTTCCCATAGGATGTAACCCTAAAATGCTCAAGGTTCCACTGTTTGTGTAGTGCTCTTTCTATGCTATACAGGATAGAGACAGGTTTTTACAGGTTCACTAAAATAGGAACTGACCCCCAACATAAATGAGCACTTAAACAGGAACTAGAAAAGGATCAATTTGTTTCTAACTAATATTAGACGTCTTTCATGGAAGTCACATCCCAGCACAAGGTCTGTTAGGTACAGGGTAATATAAATGAAGACATGAGGAGAAAAATAAAGGAATTCTTGAATAATACCACCATGCTAATTGTACATGGTAATTTTCTCACCTAGAACATCCTTCAGAGATGTCCTTATTAGCTAAAGCAGCTATGAAGAAAAGTCATCTGCTTATTTTGCTTTGAAGAAACAAGGTTCTCCTGAATACATACACAGGAGGGTACAGTAAAGTGAACTGTCAGGCAGCCTTGAGACACTGGACTGAGTCAGCCTCCTTGTCTGTAAGTGAAGAGAAGCCTCAGGGGCTGCAGTGACATGCCTGGATCCAGCAGCCTTCCTGAGACAGAGCAGTGAATTGCCACTATGGCTAGTGAGACACCAAACCCATCCTTTTGAACAGCAAGAGCTTCCACAGCTCCTGATGTTGCTCATCACCCTGCCTTAACTCACTCCAGCTCAGCCCATGGGAGTTGATTCCCAGCCTCATTTCAGGGAAAACAAGAGAGGTGCTACTGTTCCATAACCATTTTCCCTTTGGGAAAGAGATTTCTTCCATCAGGAGCTGCTGGGTGCTTTTAGTACTAATTTGTAGTAGCCACCCTCATTTCAGCACCACTTGGTGAATACAAAGATGTGAAATGCAAAATCTGTTGAAAGCAAAATCTCAGATCTTGATGGAGAATAACAGCTCTACCCCTGCATCACAGTCTTTACAAAATATCCAGGTGACTGGCTATTTCTTTCCCCATGGAGGACCATAAATCCCAACCTAAAACTCCTTAAAGGGTTAAATGTACCAACCTCTGCACTCTTTCCATGTCCCCACACCTCTGATCCTTTTTCTAAGGGCACAATCTTCAGTTTCAAAATAATCTTTTCAAACCTGATCTAAAATAGCAGTTTCCTACTTGAGCACAGAGCTATGTGAGCTGCTCTCTGCTCCTCCACAACTGCCTACATATTCACCAGGAAAGAGAGAAGTAACAATATACAGCAATTCAGATGCTTTCTTTAAAACAACATTAAAAATAAAGACCTTCACCAGTAGAGCACTTTGCTCCTTGTAGGAGCTCCTCTCCAGCCAAAGGACTCCAGTGATTCCTTCACAATTCACAATGATTAGGCCAACATTTTCTCTCTCAAAGCTGAGGGAAAACCTTGAGTTAAGGGAATTTCAGTAAATATGGAAACACCTGGCGATTTTCATTCAAGATCTGCGCAGGCAAAGAAAGAGTAGGAGTTAGGCAAAGATTTCTCACCTCAGTGCTGCTTTTGATTAATTACAGTGAAATTGCACTCTTTTATGCACTACTGTAAGCAGAATAAAATTATTACAGGAGAGACTGATCCCTGAGAAAATACAGAAGATATGGCTGAAACTAGTTATCCACTTTAAATTTCTACTTAGCTTCGACTGTGTTCCTCAGAAGATCTCTCTTCTTTTTCCCCCCTTTTCCAGCTGCAGTGATGTTCTGTTTAGATATCCTCACTGGAATATCCACAGTGACTTTTATTCCTTAGAGAACTCCACAGTTCCAGAGCACATCGCTCTCTGTGAATTTAGGCCATTTTTGCCAGCATGAATTACTTGACATTTAAAGTGTCACCATGATACAAAGCTCCTGGCACACCAAAATCTATTTGGAGATTTTTTTTACTGTCTCTACCAAATGTTTTCTCCTGCCCTTTTTTTCCAAACAAGAATTTTCTGCAAATGAAAAAGAGCCCTGTTGACAGACCTCTGAAATACTTTGCCTCTCCAAAGAGCATACAGGGTCAGAAACAGATGGAAATTTAGAGGTTCAGCTTTATCTCAGTGTGTCAATACCATCACAAAGGGTAGTGGATGTTCAGGGTCTGAAGTACACAGAGTTCTTCATCTCCCTCACTCAGATGCCCCTTGGGTTGCCATTTAACATCAGTGCTGAGAGCAGGAGGTTGCAGTTGTGAACTGCACAGATGCTTCCAGACACACACGTACACTTCCCAGTGTTTACAGCATTTGGAATGGGCACAAATGCTCATCTGGAGTTTTAAGAGACCATGTCCTAGCTGTGTTTGTCTTAGAGGATTTGGTTGCATTGGGGGTTTTTTGAGGCTATTCAAGTATTAGGAATATTTGATGAAGCAGCCTACTGCATGCAGATTTCCCAGAAATGAAAGAACAAAGATATACTGATGAGCTGTGTTTATCCACCTCCAGGGCGAGATATAAAATGTATGAACTGCTTCAGACCAAAACAAACAGGAATTTAAGAACCTACTGACTAAAATGATAGGACAGAGATGAGAGCTGGCAGAAGTTACATTCACTTCTTAATTATTATTGTCAGCACTTCATGATACATACTCCAAATTCTGACAGATAACTTACTCAATGAAAAGGTCTCCTGAAAAACCAAGTGACTGAGGTCAGCTATGCTGGACTGCCCTTATTCTGAGTTCATGTGCAGTCCCACTTGTGCCACTTCATTGCTGCAAAGTGTAACAGATGTAGGATTCCACCTTTTGACTCACATGGCAATTTGACCCCAGACTGACGTGCTGCCCTGTGCTATCCCAAGATTCCCATTCAGCTCCCCTGCAGTTCCAGGCAGCTTTGCCCGTTCCCTGATTTCCTTGCTGCTCCAGCTTGGAGGCAAATCCCACACTGGTGCTTTGTCAATTGTCACCAACAGCTGTTGATTTTTCAGGATATATCACATGTCCTCATCAGTCCCAGTGTTATTTCACACTTTATTCCCTGCAGTAACCCAAGACAAGTATCATCCGGTCTAGGTGATCTAACCTCACATTCTTTTGTTGCTTTATTTGAAATAGGCACTTGCAGATCAGAAATCCAGAGTACTGAGAATAAGGAGCAATGTTTTGTTCCTGATGTAAAAATCTCAAATTCACTTGCAACAAGTATTTCCATATGAGGTTAACTTGATTTTAAATTTAACCACGTTGCCAAGCAGATGCTGGCCTCGAGATCACCACAAACACAAAAGTGGGAGCTTGTCACCTTGAATCTGACCATAACCTACTGCTATCTGAAAATTCTGAAACACAGTTAAACTGAAATTTTCATAGATTAAAGGTTCATATGAGTCTTCCTGCTTCTTTGTTGGTATTTCTGATCACTACAAACAGTGGCACAAATCTACATTTTAGGTGACCAAATACTGAGTAGGGAGTCTCCAGTGTAGAGCAATTGCTGATCTTACATTCGAGGAGCTGTGCCAAATTAGACATCCAGTTTTGGACCAGGTGGGGAAAAAAATACCTTTGAACTGCCTATGTAGTTGCAGTTAATAATCTAACCTGTAATTTTACCTTTGATCAGAGGAGACTGAACTTGTTAAAACTATTCAGCCTAAAAACAGTTTTAGAACAACAGAAATGTTGACCAGATTTAATATATATATTCATTTACAAATGAGGAAACAAGCAAGCATATGTTATATCTGCCATTTCCAAAATAAGGGGAATCAACATGTGACTCCCTATTACTGACATTTTCAAATTTAATTTGAGGTAAATAGTTGAAGAAATAAACAAATTTGAAAGGGATATTTTCAAAAATGACCACACACCCACGCTCGGCAGATTAGATTATTGGTCTCAGCATGGGCATCCAACATGATCCCTTTTTTCTCAAGTAAAAATTAAAGGCAACATACCATTTTTTAAATTGTACATACATTCAGAAATTACATTATTTTTCCAATAATAAAGTTAATAAATGCAGAAAAGCATTTCTTTCCATAGAGAAAAGCACACCCAGCTAGAGTCTTCCAAACATGTGATACAGGTAACCCAGACAAAAATATTCCAAACTGCCAGATCCAGGAGCATAGTCAGCACCCTCTTTTGTCCCTTTTTTTCAACACTTACTCCCAATGTTGTAAGAGGAGACAGAATTTTGGCTCTTTTTTTTTGGGGCTTTTTTTTCTTAGGGTTTCAATGTATCAATAATGCTGGATAAGCTTGACTGCAACGAGCTGACCAAAGATTCTTCTGAACACCATTGCTCTTCTTACACGCATCAAATTTCTCTGGAAAATGAACTCCAAAACGCCTGGATTTAGTTCAAACATGGATGTTTTCCCAGGGATTTATTTGGAATTTTCCAAGCTTTCAACTGCAAGATCAGGCTGCACCTCCCCTGAGGAGCAGCTGGGCTCCTTGCAGCTTGGCTGGAGGCACAAGGGGAGTACCTATGCCTAAGGGAATTCCCAGCCCTCCCTGCCAGAGGTCTGTCAGAGCCTCAGGGGAAGGCTGGAAAAGTTCTATACAGTTGCCATACTGAGACACAGTGCTAGAGACACAGAAGCAGAGAGATAGAGCTGGAAAACAGCAAATCACTAAATTTTCTAGTACAGAAGGGAGCGAGAGTTTTCTAATTCCTTAGAGATGTCTCAGCAGTGAAAGGAGCTTTTGTTTTTATCTTAGAGGGCCGCTACACATCAGGATTAATTAGCAGTCATTAGAAGATATTTTCCAATGAAAAAGAAACCAACTAGGAAAAAGAGGACCTTCTGAATACTTGGAATTGAAAATTAAGAACAATTCTCACACACACAGCTCTCATTACAATTTTTCCATTGCCTTGGAGATACACATTTCACTTAAAATTACATTTTTCTAACAAAAGAATGTGACTTCAGAAGCCAAGTTCCACCGTGGGCACACTGCTGTTTTCACTACACAGACAAGTGCAAAATGTGAAGTATAACATCCTCTAAATGAAACCAGAGCATCACACACCTCTGCCAGTTCCACCATTACTTTGTTCTGGAGAACCCACTTTCAAAATTAACCTGAAGCTTGCAACTGTCTGGTGAACAGGAAATGATCCCAAACAAAATCTGAAACTTGGGTTAGAAGTCAAAAGTCAAGTTTTTTAATCAATTGTTTGAAATATTCTGTCCTAGTCAGATCAATATTAAATTGCTATTTGGAGATAGAGAATTATTCCATTACCTCTTTTAGAAGTGCAGAAAATTGCTTTTATTTGTCAATGGCAAAGGGAGAGAAGTTTTCAGGCTTCACCAATAGACATCAATACACTATAAACCTCCCTTCTAACACCTCCACAAGGAATCTTACAGAAACAAAAAGGTAATTTTTTTCTGTTACAAGAAAAATAAAATGCACTTAGCAAAGGTTGCTGATAAACTAGGTTTTGTACAGAAACCTACCTCAAATTAATTGAATCAAGTTCTTTTGCTTTCTTAATTAGTGAGCATTATTCAGTATTAAACTGGGGTTTTTTTCCTTTTTTTAATTTGCTTTAAGTGTGTTTGATGAAATGAAGGACAACTGAATGGCAGGGTTCCTCTGTTCCAAGCTCAGAGTGATGCTCACACGGGCAAAAAATATCCTGTCGTTAGTGTGTGCCTGGACAATGAGGGAGAGGGCAGGGCAAAGGCAAATGGAGGGGCGAAAAAAACACAACCACAAAGTAAAGCAGATCTTCCCAGGAATCAGAGAGAGCTTGGAGCCTAATCTGACGTCCCCTGCAGATGATGGCAGCCCTGAATCAAACCCTCAGCATCACACAGCACAGCTCTGCTCAGCTTTGCAGGAAGGTTGAATTCCTGGTCCCTTGCTTGCAGAGGTAGAGACCTCTTTCCCAAGACTGTGTTAACTTTTGAGGGAAGCACTATTCCTTCCTCCTCAGCCAGGAAAAAGACCAATTTTTGTACAGTGGAGACTCTTTCAAAGAAGGGGTTATGCATGAGCACTCAGGAGGAAGAAGTCCCAAAATTCAAGTGCAATAACCACCCAACGCTACAGAGAGATACAGTTTGCCAGAAGTTAATTCCAACATTCATTACCCCAGCCCAGAAAAATGGCACAATAGGTCATTGCAAGTAAAACAACTGGCTTTTCTGAATGCCTACCTTTCCCTCCCTCACCATCATTCCCAAAGCCCCTCTTGCTTTTCCATTTCAATTCTCAAGCCACTTCCCACAGCACGGAACGTCCACAGTACTGAACAGGAACAAGATCCAGTACAGTCAGTGAACAGTGCTGAACACAGTTCATCTAAAAACACCAGCAGATAGACAGCATCACGTGTGGTGAGAACTGCCTTTCCTCATGGATTAGAGAAAGGAGTTCAGAAATCTTGAAACACCTTCAGTGCTTGTGGACAAGATTGGCCATTATGTCATTAAACATTAAATCATGAAGCTTTTCAAGCTTAAAATTCAACAGTTCCTGCAAGAACCCACTTACCAGCTATCCAAGGAGCCTGACACAGACATTTTACACCTGTTCTGTTTCCTGCTGCTTTCGCAAAAGAAATCCATGTATCTCACACTCATAACTTCCAGGAAAATTAATAAAAAAAAAAATTCTCCAAGTCCAACACCTCAGATAGCCAGGCTAGGTAGAAAACAGAGAAGTGCCTCTCACCAGTGTGTCAAACTGAAACAGGGAAATCTAAAGCAGGAGGAAGAAAAGAGGTAATATCATCAAAGGCTAATTCCTGGAAGAGAAACCTTGCTGGTGAGCTGATCAGTGTGAGTCTGCTGAAATGATGTATGGCGAGGTGGGGAGGGCATGTGTGCACACACATGCACACAAACGTCAGCCCCTTCCTTGGAGGTGGATTAGGTGGCAGATGGTGGCAGAACCTGAGCTGCTGTCAAGAGCAGAGTTCACACTGTCCTGCTCTCCCTGCCTGGAGATGAAAGCAGCAAAGACAAGGCATTAAAAAAAGATTGATGAATAGCTGACAATCAGCTTTGTCACTGGCAGCAAGTGGAACGACATCCCTTCACTTCCTGCCTTCTCCCTCCTGAGTTCTTACAGGCAAAATCCTCTCTGGAATGGAGACAAAAGAGGAAACAAACGTGTGTGTGATCTCCCAGCGTGAGAAATACCAGAGGCTCAGTTTTTCACAGGGAAACTAGAACCTGCTATTACCAACCCAAATATCAGAACCCAGGACAGAGTAGGGGGAAGCAGAACACTCAGCTTAAGATATATTAAAAGCAAAGTGAGTAGGGAAGAAAGAAAAGGAAAAAAAAGGAAAAAAGAAAAAGGAAGAAAAAACCCTTGCTCTTGATTGCCAACACAATGAAAATAAATGGGGGAAATAATGCTTGGGAGGGGCATACCAGCTGAAAGCAGTCACAATGACTTTGTGGAGGCACCCCTGTTATTACTAATTATTACAGATAATTAGGGTTTTCAGGCTGAGCAAAGAGATTTTTTTTCAGTTCCTAAAACCTCATTCTCCGTGTCCTGTCTCCTACCTCCCCCTTTTTCCCTTGCCTCTGAGCACCTGCTTTACATAGCTCCCTGTGTATTATCATTAGCTTTGTGGATAATTGATAGCTGTGCTCGTCCAGCTGATGCTAAAAAAAGAACGACAAGGTGGTTCGACACACACTTACTATAAATAGACACACAACATGGCCAGCGTTTGCCAACATCTGATGATACCTTCCCTCCTGAGGTCTAAAGTTAGCTAATTTCTCAAAGTCAGGAAAGAAAAGGAAAGCAAGGTAAAATGCCTTCAATTAATTCTGCAGAGATTGAAGGGATAAAAATAAGAGTGGGGCTTTATATTTTTATGACATGCTAAAAATATACACTTGATGAAACCTTTGGCACAGTTTGCAAAGCAGTTTAAAAACCTTTTTTCTTTTTTTTTTTTTTTTTCTTTCAGCAACTATGAAGCTCCAAATATTTATCTGGTGATGGGGTCTTGGTCAATAGGGCTGAAAAGGGTCATGAGCAGATCTCTGCTGACTACAGCACGTGGGAGCAAGCCAGAGGATAACACCAAGCTCTCAGCTGCACTAAGCCCCAGGTAGCTCTGCAAAGCCCAAGTGCTCATGCTCTGAGCTCCAAGGGTGAAGGCTGTCAGTCCTGAGTGCAGGGGAAGCACAGCTGCCTCTGCATGGCTGCCAGGAGGCTCGGGCACTGACTCAGCAGCAAAGCCTCCAGCCTCATCTCTGGCTGGTTCTGACACTTCTGGGGCAACCTGCTGACCTCTCCTTCACCAGACATTCCAGAGGTCGGCTTCCAGCAGGAAAAACCCGAGTCTAGCTTGGCCCATCACCAAAGGAAGTATGAGACTCCATGCAGCTCCCCTATGGTGAGCACCTGCTTGGTGCTGACCCTCCCCAGAGCCTTTTCCAGTGCTGCAGTACAGAAATTACCTTTGCAGGATTCACCCAGACTCTTGGCAGGTTCACCCCCCTGCCCAGCTTTCCCCCACTTCCCAACCCTGCCTCTCAGTGCATTTTCTCCTCCTTTGACAAAAAGCTAACCCAACATGGGGTAGGCTCCAAAATCACCGGCTCCCAAATTGGAGCAGATGTTTATCTCTTTTTGTCTTATTCATTGTATCCAGGTGGACTTTGCAGATCAAGTTGATATTTTTTTCTCCCTAACATAAAATTTTTATTTTGCGAAATTCTTAGTGCCTTCCATCTAGAAACACTAAGATAGGCTCACTCACTAAGCTTAACCAGTACAAATAAGGCAAGGAGCAGTTTAAAATTTCTCCTCCTGAGGAAAGCAGCTGCAGGAAAGTATTTGCCCCAGCACATGCCAAGGTATTGGCACTGCCTTTGTCCCTGCAGTAGCCACCTCCTGTTTCAGAGCTGATGAACTCATAGATGCCCTCAGGACTTTCTCATTTTCTTTCAGAAAGCCATTTTATACTGCAGGAGTACAGCAGCATGAAAATAAACAACTGTTTGTTCTAATCCTCAATCAAATACCAAAATAGAGAAAATCTGGCACTGTGTGTTCTCACCCACAGACAGTGTCCAGTCACGACACAGCAGCAGTATCTCTGACCTCAGGGAAGGGAAAAAAGCAGAGAACCTAAGCCAAGCCTCCATGCAGCTCTGTTACAGGCAGCCTGCACACAGCAAGAACAGTGGTACAAAGCCACACAACTTTGAGGAGTGGGAGGAGGACTTTTTCTTAAAAAAGCTCCAGAAATCTGCATAACATGGAGGCTTCATCTTAAACTTGTAGCTTGAAGCTACCAAGAAAAGCTGCATCAGGAGCAAAAGGAAAAAAAAACCCTCCTTCTTATAAAATTGCTTACCTAGTCAGTGCAGGAGAGCAAACACTCTATGGATGAAACAAAGAATAAAAGCTTTCAGTTTTTCCTCTCACTGGCCAAAAAAGTACCCACTAAAATGGACGCTTTGAATACTTAATGTCCAAAACAAACAAGCGAATTTACCCAAAACAAGACTGCTGGTTCAACACAAACCAGCAGCACTCACAATAAAGTTGATAGAGGTTTTACATCAGCTGCACTAATACCAGTTGGGGACAGATAAAACCCACCCACAGGAGAAAATATGCAGGCTCCCTTTACATCAGCCAAAAGACAGGGATCAGGTGGAGAACAACTGACCTTTCCCATCTTTGCTACACTGTACAAAGCAGTTAACATCACCAAAAGTGTGGGAGACAATTTAGCAGGGATCAGTGCTTGGAGTCTCACTAGATTATGCTATTATTTTGAGATTGTGTAAGAGAACAAATTAACCTTCTTTATAAATCTTGGCTTACTTTAATAGATTTAGTGGGTGTCGGGCTAGAAATAACATCTTGGATTCCTTTAATTTCTGCACTGATTGACCTCCTTACAAAAAATATCTACTATTTGAGCACTGGCACTATTAACTACATCAAACCCTCAGCTGCTTGACTGGTGTCTTGCTCACACACTTGTGACTAAATCAATCACCACCCTGAGGTCAGCAATGCCTTTCCCACAAGCTCAGGTTAGCAGAAACCTTGGAGATTTTCCCACCTTTCCTTACAACAGATGGCCCTGTGTATTTCCCCAAGATCACCAGGTATTTTCACTACCAAATTCCCACTCCAGCAGGGACCCAGGGAACTGGCAATGTCTGACATCTCACTTGATGGTTGCATGCAGCACAGGAGAATTTTTCAAATGCTGTGCTAGAGGGCTTGATTTTATTTCAGGGATGTGAGAGTTCCTTAAAAATTTAGATACCAGAAAGTTTAGAGTTTTTTCCCCCTATAAATCCTGATCCAACCCTTTCCTTTTCAATCCTTTTGAATTCAATCCTTTTGAAATCAATTTTAAAATCCAATCCTTTTCAATTATGGTTACCTGCAATTACAGAAACAAGATTCAATGATCAACATAGTCCCAATCCAATTCTTTATTGCTCCCCACTTATTTTTGGTTTTACATGTCTAATGTTTTTCTCCTATGCTTTCAAAAATTACAGAAGAGTTGGGGTTTTTTGACAGGCATACAAGCCTGCATCCCTCACACAGGCAGAAAAGCATTTTTCTGTACACTAGCCAATGATGTGATTGATTTCCACCTATGTTCAGCTTACCACTGAAATTCTGCACTTCAGGTGCAACTTTAATATGGAAACATATTTTATTTCAAAGTGGGCTGAGCACCCAGAAGTTACTGCTAATGGAGAATTCTAGTGTAGAGCATACACAGGAAACAGGAGTGGAAAGTTTCCAGATGAAAGGAAAAAAGTCATTTCCCAATGAAAACCTAAGTCAAAGGAGTGATGCTCACAATGGTGACAATTGCAGAAGAAAATCTAATTGGAGATCAAGAGAGGCAAGGTGAGATATCAGATAGGCTGAAACTAACCCTGGGAAAGTGAAGCCTTGCTTAGAAACATCATCATGCCATTATTAAACTACACACAGCCTGACAGATTCTGTCTCAGTGAAGATCCCTGAGGCCTCACCCCATCCACCACTTACTCTGTTGACTCAATCTTTGACTGTAAATGAAAAATTTATAAAAGGCCTGGTGGCGAGAGTGGTTGAATGGCTGCCACCCCCTCTAGAACAATTCCTTCATGGTGCTTACAAATCAGAGCATGTGTTTGGTGCTTCCCTCTCTCTGACAGAGTTCAGCCACAAATGAGTGCCTGGGGTAGGCATCCCAGCTTCCCTTAAAATGCTGTTTTGCAGGCAGACCAGAACAAGGGAGAAATAGTGTGCCTCAGGCTATGCTCATGAATTCATTCAGAGCACAAGATCCTTGGAAGTCTGGTGTGGAAGTGGTAGCATTTCTAGGCACATCTCTTGCTGCAAGAACAAATCTTGCAGATTTGCAGGAGAATCCCATGCATCCCCCTGGTTTTTGGCAATCCTGGCTGGGCAGCTCGAGCTAACAGGAATTTCCCTCTAACTCTGCCTGTCACAAATTGTCATGGCTGTTCCAGGGCAGAGCAGATATGCAGGAGAATGACAGCAGGCTCCCTTTAAAGATAGCTCAGGCTTTGATCACAGGACAATTCTGAGCATTATTTGCACTGTACACTTTCATCTGTTAGCCACTCAAGATACACAGTCCACATCTGCTTCTTGAGGACAGCATTTGCTGCTACCACTAAAATAAAATCTTTATTAAACAAGTTACTCAAAAACATGCCTACTACCCAGTGCTACATACACTAAGGGTATTCTCTGAACAGCAGGAAGGCATTAGAAACTGGAATTAAACTGTGTCCTCACCCTAAATTTATGTAGCAAATATACAGGCAGAGGCAGTGTGGAGGGCATTTTTGTTAGGTCATCTGGACAGTCATACCCTGTAGCTGTGGAGATTTCATTTCCTTTGACAAAGGCTGCCCACTTCCATCAGGGAGATCAGGGGAAACACAAAGGTAAGCTTACATGGGAGCTCACAGGAGCCTGTGTATCTGAGGAGTTTCTGAAGGTGCTGTGTCTGAAAAGTAACACACTCTCCCTTAGGGGTTCTTTCTTTTTTTGCTTTCTTCTTTTATTTTCTCACCTTTTTGTTGTTTTTTGTTTTATAGCTCTACTTTTTTTCTGAGGTTTTTGGTGTCTACTCCCTTCTACTCCTCCCCTTTAAAATTAGTGCTCTCTCTCTCTCAAACCCTTTGCTTTCCCTAGGTAATAGAACATTTTCTCCTCCTTTCCCTGCTCTCACCTTTTAGATCCATCCCCACACCTCTCTAATTCAGTATCCTCGTTACACTTATGTTCTTTGTTTGCCTTCCTTCTTCCACCTTCTCCATTTAATCTCCTCCCTCCCATTGCCTTACAAATCCCAACCTTCCTTGCCCTGTTCATTTTCTCCACTAACCATTCCTCCCTTCCCCTTTTATCCTGCTCAGTTCCCACTCCCCTCACTTCATTCCTACCCACACAGCACCTATTGTGCCTTTCTCCTCCCGCCCCAGTTTCAAACCTCCTCATCGAATTTCATTTTCCTGAATTCTATTCAGGTTCTTACATCAGCCTATCTCCCTTCATCATGTTACTGCATATTTCCCATCTCCTAAATTTTTCCTTCCCCATTCACCATCTCCATTTATAACAGTAGTGGGATTGTTACTCTTATTAATAGCTATGACCTATTAAAATTTTGGACATACCTTTTTCTGATCACAACTGAAGCCCCTTCATCCTCCTGTGCTATTTGTCTGTCTATAAGCCCCACACACATCTCACTTATGCAGAAATGAGCTGCACAAATGCTCTCCTGGTATGGAATGATATAATGCTAGGATAGCCCATGTTCATGGAACTCTATCACACAACCCAAACAGCAACTCTTTCTGGTGGGACAAGCTCACAACTTGCAATTTACCCCATGAACACTGAAATTAGCCTGATTTCAGATTTCACCTGCAGATTGATTGACAAACTCTCTCTCTCTCACCCTTGGCAGCACAAGCTGGAACATGTCTGTGTGTGCACAGCCCAGGATGAGCAGGGAACACTTCCTTGTGTCCACTGCTCAGCAGTAACACGAGCTCTGATGAAAGCTGTGCCAACCAACAGATGCAAAGGACAAATACAATTCTTTCTCAATGTGAAGTGTAGAGGATTTTTTAGTAGACAGAGGGGCATGATTATAATAAGTTATTAAAAAAAAAAAAAAGAGAGCAAGTGACATCAACAGACAAAACCCAATTAAGAAAATCACTCAATCAACCTCCCAGGGTTGGGGTTGATCAAAGGACTGTTCAGTAGGACCTTCAATACAAACAAGTGAGGTCACATAAAGATGGTTCTTTCCTGTACTGTGTTGATGTAAACAGAAGCTATACTTAACCTCCTTCATCCTACCCTTACTTCCAGATTCAAATGACTTCATGATTGGGCATTTCAAATTCAAATGAAAAAACCACAATACCTGGTGAGAGATATTGTTCTCAGCAAGAGGTCTGGCATCAAGCAGAGAACAAATACAAGCACCCAGGCTCTTGGAGCTACTACAGCACTGGATAAAATAATATTTGTTTTAAAAGCCAGACAAAACTGACATTTTAAAGATTTCTGCTGCTTGTACATGCATTTATCCTCTCTGATTTTGTTGAAATGGCATTGTCTGAAGGCCAGAGAAGAAAGTTGCTCTACAACCTTTCTCACACCTAGGAGAAGGGATGTGGCTCATATGGCCTTGCAGAACAGGGGACAGAGCTAGATATCATATCCACAAACTTGTGTCCCTTCTGCACTTGCCACTCAGCTTCTAACCTCCCTCCATCTTCCCCTCATCATCTGCCATCTCTCACTCCTCTCCTTCAGACTCCTCAGAGAGGGAACATGACAGGACTGTCAATAAAACAATTCCTTTTCACTTCAAGGCCTCACTCAACTAACATGGAGAACATGTCCTCTGCCTCTGGTGCTGAGAACACATTCATACATAAATGTTGTTCTTCAGCAAATAAGCAGAGAATGCTGCTGCAGCTGGGAAAAGACCTTTTCCATCCAAAATGTTAGAACCTTGTACTTAACCACTCCATCCTTCCCCCCACTCCTCCCCAAATCCTTGAGGTGCTTCTGCTGGTAGCTAGTTGCCATAGGAACCCTAATCTTTCTGTGTTTTGCTTTTTAAATAAACTAGCATCAGAACTCTCCTTTGTGGCTGCTCTGTCCTTCTCCTCCCTTTGCCCCTCCCTCTCTCCCTGAAAAAGAGATCCAAAAGATATGTTTGATAATCATCCTTTCCTCCTCTCTTCCTTTCTCCACAGGTCCTATGAGCTTTCCAAACCCAGTATCCATAATTTGTCAGAAATGGCCACTGTGATGCAGAGGGATGCATTAGGCCTGACTTTTCTCTGGATTTGTGCAGAGAGGAATCAGAAGCAAGGCAGAGAGTACAGGTAGGATAATGCAGTTTGAGAACCATGCTATGATGACAGAGACACCTAATCCCAGCTATTTTAGGTGAAACTTTCCAACACTTCCCATAACAACTCCCTTCTCCTACAGTCCCCATTACCAGCCTTGTCCTACCTCACTATACATCAGCAATGCAATTTTAGTGCCATTAGTGAGGGGACTGCCCTGAAAAGGTGTTTCAGAGATGAAAGCTGAAAACAGAAAGCAAAGGAAGCTAAACATACGAGAAACACCAAAAAGACAAGATGTTTGCAGTGGCCTAGAGCCTTTTAACATGAAGTAAGTTTTTTCCATTCTATGGACCAGAGATCTAGGCCAGAATTATGTAGGTCACAAGCAAACCTTGTTTCATCTGGTCTTAAGCCAATACTTTGAAGGTGATAACTCCCACTCAGACACCGTTTTTTTCCTTCATGTATTTTCTTGTAACAGAGACAAAAAACTCAAGTGGCAAGAGATGCTGGGTGAAGAAATAAAGCCACATGGCTTTCTGTGCCTGTCTAATTGTCTAACTATGCTTTCTTTCTCAGGAGGAACACATACATACATACATACATATATATATGCTAAATGCAGAGATTCCAAAGTTGTTCTTCCCGTCATCATTTTTAGTACAACAAATATCATTCAGAGAAAGAGCAATGCTGTCTCACTCATTTGCATGGAAGCAAACACCTAGAAAATTAATGGTTTCAAGGTAGAAAAGAACAGGCAGAAGGGGATTTTCAAGAGGCTCAATTCCCACTGCACTCAACACCAAAGCAGGTTAGCAAATGAGAACCCTATTTACCTGAAATTAATAACTAGTTAATCCTTCATCCACACCACAACAAAATAAACTTACACCATAGCAGAAGCATCAGTTTCAGGATCATTTGGGCATACCCAGGGATCTGCAGCAGCTGCTCACTGGCATATGAATCATGGTCCCCATGGAAGACTTTGCATTGCTCAGCCTGCCTCCAGTGGATAAAAGCACATTTCTGAAAGCAGTTGGACTACTGATTTCTAGCTAATTCAAGGCTTGGGCTGGTCTGAGTTCAGCTGAAAGACCCAGCAGCTATGGCAAATAATTGCCAGAGAAACAGTCCCTGTTACAGTGTAGTTTACTTTACAATTAGCTGTCCTCTTGCTGTGCTTTGCACAGGTCCCCTTGCTTGCCCAGCACACATGGATGCTCTTACACCTCTGTTTATCAGGAATGCAGCTAGGCTTTCCCCCATACTCTTTCAGAAATATACCCTCTTAAATTAGCAGCCCTAAATTTTAAGTGCAAAGTTCAGGCATAATTCAGAAGAAGCTTCATAAATGCAATTTGGCTAACTTCACCCCCACTAGTCTGTGCTCTGCCAAACTATCATCTCTTATGATCTGGATCCTTCTGACATGTCCACTACTTCTTACTCCTTACCAGAGTGCTGGAAACAGCACTCAAGCAGCCATCTCTGGGAATATTTATGCATGTCTGCTCAGGCCCATAAGTAGACAGAAGAGACAAATTAATAAAACAACACTAAGTTGAGCTAAGGTTCATTCATACTCTGGATGAAGGTATTGCAAATTCCTACTTTAAATGAATCTGCCCCCTGTCAGAAGTCTCTTTTCTGTGGTAAATATGGTCCTTATTCTTCAGGAAAGACATTTTTAAATTCAACCTGTTTCCTCTCTCCCTCTGCTTTGCTTTTTTCATTTCTCTGAGGGGACTGCTTTTTTTGAAGAGGCATATATGGGAATCCCAAGTGGCTTTGCTACCCCCCTTATGTAAAGTATATTCTGGGCTGTCAGAGTGCACAGATCAGCAGTAAAGCATTGTGGGGGCTATTTCTTCTCTTCAATCCCCATGAGTCTCCTACCTCCAGTTTTGCTCAGAGGTTCACAGCTGAACAACCTTAGAAACAAATTCAGCTGAAACTATTTCAGCTGAAGCCTCCTCTGAGTTTGTACCTGAACTAGGAAGAGGCGGTCTAGGGGCCAAGGAGAAAATTGTCCAAGATTTATTCATTAAGTTAACCATTTGCCATTTACTTGAGATTGGACTTCCAGTCCCTCAGAAGGTTTGCATGCTGTATTTTCACAAACTTCACAAGGTAAACACTGTGAAGAAATAGGTGGGCACTGCAAAGAGCTCAAAGTCTTCTTCACAAGAGCTTGGCACAGCAGTTTTCATTCCTTTCCCCTCCACAGCTCAGCCCATGCAAAATTTCCAGTGTCCTCCTCAGTTTATGAATCCCTGCCTCACTAAGACTTCTCTGCCACCACCCCCACTCACTCAGTGACTCAGATTTATTAAGCTAACTTCTCTTTTTCTAGTTCCTCACCTCCAACACACTCAATGCATTAAGGCACATACTCCTGCACATATTTGGAATCCTAACCCAGCCACCCTCTCTCATCCAACTTTCCTCCTACAGTTCTTGCACTCCCCCACCCTGGGATGACAGAGCCAGTCAAAACCCACCCAAATTAGTTCAACTTTTACTTACACTTCTGGCTTCTCTCAAGATCATTTTGAGCTGGTGCTTGAAGACACCAGGACAAGAAGGTGTAAAGGTGCTCTTTGACCAGCACAGCCTTTGGCAAAGGTGAGGTTTGTCATGCACAGATCAGCCATGACCAGACACGTGGTGGGGAGAGGGCTTAGTGCTGCACTGCAGCTCAGTGCATGTGTTGCACAGGGGTCTGGCTCTGACCCACCTGCTGTGTGCAGACCACAGCTTTAGGAACCTACTGATTCCTTTGAATAGTGAAATCCTGACCCATGCTAGAAGAGGGATGTGTATATCACTATTTACCCCTGCTTTAAGATGTTTAGGGCAACAAAAGCTTCTCACCAGGTTTTAGGACCAGCAGGTGCTCTAATTCCCCACCAGGCTATGGATGCTCTGTAGTCAGTGGTGCTTGGGTGGGTCACTGGGCATAAAGCAGGAGGCTGAGGCAAGACAAGAAGAGATCTCTTCCAGCCCCTGGGTGCCGGTGCCTGTGCCAGCACAGGAAGGACCATGAGCTGCAAAGCAACACTGGCACTGCAGGGGAAAGAAGGCTTTTGTAAGAGCTGGGGATTTGCTCAGATTGACACCTCTGCTGCTGTGCAGAGCTCTGTACACCCGCTCATGCTCGCTTTTGTTCCTTTTCCATAACCAGCAACAGGTGGGGAGGAGTGGGATGTGCATGCGGAAGGAGGATGCGGTGGGAGCAGAGAACATGTTCCTGACATTCAGGGATATGTGTAGGGAAAGCTGCCTGGAGCAGAGGGGGACTGGGAAAGGCAAGGGGCCTGCTGAGCCGTGGGTCGCTTGGGTAGGAGCAGGGACACTTCTAATTCTGGCAGCATCAGGTGGGAGTTGGGAAAATGGCTGAGAGAAGGTTGAAGCAGAAGGAGCGCACAGATCAGATTAAATGAGAGAATCTGCATCCTTTGTACCAAATGTAGATGCTCTTAAAATAGTCTTCTGTCACACTTGTGTACTGATTAAGAAAGTGCCCATTTCTGAAGCATAATTCTGTGTGTCTTCATTCCATATCCACTGGCAAAATGCTGGAAACTCCTGGAGCTAGGTAAATGGCTTTGCTTTCTGTGCAACAGTTTTCTACTGTTTCCCTGATCCATACAACTGTACTTCATGTGCACCACTTCTACTCCAACATTACAGTCTTCCCTGACCAAAGGCTTCCAACTCTAACCTATTTGGGATGTGCATAACCAAGTAACCCAGCTGGGGACCTACAAAAAAAATTAAACTGTGCCTCATCCGAGGTAAAAGTCTCTTCTATACTTGCACTGCAACCCTTCCAGCCACTTTCTGCCACAGAACAGGTTTCTCATCTGCCCTCCACTGCCCTGATTTGCCCCAAAGCCTGCTTTCTGGCAAACAGGAGTTGGATTTTTTTGTACCTCACTCAGAGGCCAGGCACACAGCATTTATCTCCTCAGTGTCCAAATCTGCAGCATAAGCCTCGCTCATGAAACACCAGAGGGAAACAGAGCTAGGGAAAAGAGGCATAAGAGAAAGGTTGCTCTTTTCACTTTGCCAGCGTTTTTGTTTTTATTGGGTTGAATTTTAAACACTCTGGAAAGTTGCTGGACTACTTTATGTAAAAAGGTGTTTAATCACTAATTCTGGGTCTGGATAACTGGACAAAAATACCACACATTCGCTATTCAGAGAATAACTGAGGCATCAGCAGTAACAGAGAGGCAGCACATGATCCAAGACTCCTCATCTTTGAGCATGAAGATACCACTCCTGTGAGAGAAGGAGATATAATATCTGGACACATACTAACCTAGGCCTCTGTGATGAGCTGCCAATAAGTGCTTCAGCTCCTGTTAATTATGGTGGTGTTTCTACAATGATGAGATGACTTCTCTGTGGAGAAGAGCTCTCATCAGGAAATTTGTTCTGTTGCAATTAACATCTTTGAATATCCAAATTTAACATCCTCCTTGAGCCTTCTCCCTTATTTCAGGAAGTTTGTGATCAATCAAGTCCTGAAATAGAGCTGGAGATCTGGAATTCAGGGAAGGGGGAGGAGTTCTGTGTTTAGGGGCAGGAGGGTTAAGTACACCACAGTTCCAAAATCAGCTGGTTGATGTCTCCAGCAGTGTTTCAACCTCTCATCCCTATATGTATAATTTCCAAGAAAGCTGTTATCATCATCACCACTATTTCAAGTCAGAATAGGTGACACATCCAGTTCCTTGCCTCAGCTCTGTCTTCAGCTGTAGAGCAGAGCCTGAGACACAGAAAGCCTAAAGACACAAACATGCTCTCCTGAAACAATTAATACAGTGTGTCATAGAACACACCTTTCCTCTTCCCCTCCTTCAGAACAGAAATCATCAATTTTCACCTCCTGAGACTCTGTCATTCCATCAGCCCCCAGCTACTGCAGCTCCTCAGAGAGCTGAGGTAATGTCAATAGATGCCAAAGGAGAAAACAAAACAAAAACATCTTGCTGATCTTGCTCTGGACCACGTTGCATCTGAAACACCCAGTAATTCCAGCAGCAGCCCTGCCACAGCCCAACTCACAGGAAGTATTAGTATTTCTGATTAGTATTTCTGATGTACAACCTTTCAGGCGTGACAGAAAACAAGTTTTCTATTCCCAGCACACTTAAAGAAAAGCATATAGGCCTAGCCACCAAGATTTTCCTCATCTTATACCACAAGAAGAAATCTGAGCAGTAGATGCACTCACTTCATGGCACTGTAAACAACTGGAGAAAAAACAGCCATACATAGGAAGGATGTACCAAAAATTTCACTGATAGCTAGCTATTAAATTTTAAAAATATGTTTGCAGCCAATACCATCAGAAGGATAAATTTTAGGGCTCCAAACTAATAACCATGAAATAAGAATTTTTAAAATATTATATTAAAAAAATATTAGTTTTGCTGTTTTATATTCAGTTATATAAAATTTGATTTCCTGCTAGATAGCATTAGACCCTCCCCAACTTGCAAAATGTAAACACTGAGTGCTTACATACTTATCTGGGTAAATCAGTATGACTAAGAAAAATTATATTACATTCAACAAAATTGAAATAAAATGTAGTACCAATTTATGCTCTACAATGCCATCTCTTGTCAAAAATTACCAAAAAAAAAAAAGGGCCAAAAAAATCAATGAAATTTGAGAAATAAGTACGATATACACAAAATTAAGGTGCAGAGTCTTGGACCACAGCTACAGCAACTCACACAGTCATCTACACCTGTTCAATAATCAAGAAAATAGACCTCAAAATCACATTGGGATAGTGGGGCCCAAGGTAGCCAGAGAAGAAATCACAGGGTGTCACTCTGTCTGTTCCAACAGATACCAAATCAGACACGAGATGAGCAGAAAACAGAACAATTAATCCTACAGCATTTTATAATGAGTCCATCCTTGTTTTCAATGAGGGATGCTGCTGAGACAGAGACAGGACAATATCTGATAAAGACATGTTGAATGAAGTCCAAGAGTTAGAATGAGAGAAGAAGAAACTAGAGAGCTGGTGGGTTAGAAAACCCCTGCACAGCATGAGGGCTCAACAGCTGAGAAAACAGTGCAGAGGGGTTTGCAATGTTCAGTGCCTTCTGCAAGGCTGCCTCTTTCAAAGGAGCAAGTGAAGTTACAAACCAAGTAAGATTTATGAAGACCTACACACAGTATTATGACTTGTTAGTGAAAGCTAGGAACTAATAATTGGGGTTCCCTTGTCCCAAATTATTCTGTATTTAATACAGTCTCTTCAGAGGCTGCTGCAAACACATCATCCTGTCTTCCAAATCACAGTGATTTGTTTGCATTCACACCAAGAAACACCTTGAACCATGAAGAGTTACAAATACAATTGAGGGGTTCTGAAACTACTAATTTTACACCTCTCAAAGCCAAGCTAATTTCAGCAAAAGAAGGAGGATAAAAGGAGCCAGCTCTTGAGGATCCCATAAAAATTCCACTCACTGGAAACCAAGGAGAGGGATAACAAGTAGGGCTGAGTGCTCTGTCTATCCACTCAGGGAACCAAAGGGGCAGGCATAGAGGAAAGGTTTCTTGAGTGGTCTGGCATCCTGAAGGTGGCCCAGCTTTCTGTGCCTGCTGCCACATCCAGAACATCACACCCTGACTGCAGCAGGAGTGAGAACTGCACAGATCAGGAGCACCAAGCAAACTTTGTTCTGAGGGCAGGTCAAATTTCAGTCCTCTTACCCTTTACAAAACACCTCTAAAATCCTTGCACTTCAAGGCATGAATTCACAAGGAGTTATTAAAAGCACAACATCATTTAGAGGCTGCAAAGTCCTCTGTCACACCCCAGTACTTCAAGTGCTCCACACCATACATCTAAAGCCACTTGGTTCTTGCTGACATTTAAGGAGAAAATTCCTCTTTAACTCTCCACTCCAATTGCCATGACAGAAACCAACAGGGTGAGCCCTTTGAAGAGCACCTTTGTTTCTTTACTACATGAGCTGGCCATTGTACACACACACACAAACATGCTGACACACACATTGCAACTAACATGGATCACACAGATGGCCCACAGAGAAATAAATACACACATGACAACCTGGACACACAGACAGATGTGCACCAGCCCACATGGAAGCTCCCAACCTTCGTGTATTCCAAGGGTGCTTGTCCTTCCACCGATCCCACATTCCTGAGTGGTTCTGCTGGCTCCTGCCCTCAGCACCCAGTGTCTGACTTTCTTGTCAGCTTCAGGAGCTGCCCAGCATGAAGACAAGAAAGCAGTAGATCCAGGGAGGGTTGAGGAGTACCCTGTGACTGCCCCAGGGTAGCCAAGTGAAAGAAAGAACAGGGGGAGCAGGAGGGAAGAGGTGGTTCCAGAGAGGTCACTGGAACAACTGTCACATGAGTAAGCTTCAGTTCCCTTCCCATTTTTTATGTTTAGGTGAAAACATAAGTAGCTACTTATAAAACAGGAAAAAAAAAACAACAACCTTCCTTGGCTTTTTTTTTTTTTGCATGGAGGACCTGACAACGTTTGAACATCAGGACAGCAAGTAAAAGCAGAGTAAGCAAAACCCATGCAATTTCCAGATCCGGCTGAAATTTTACTTCAAATCCAGGGATGAGCATTGAGAGTTAGAGCAGTAAATAAAGAATCCCTTGCTTTTGCTTCAAGCAGATAACCACTATGGCTTTCTAAAAGCTCTGAGTGTCATAGCCTTTCATAACAAGTAACAAAGCCAAGCAGAGCACATAATAACCCTTACCCTGTGATGAAGTATAATAATAATACATTACCAACGTTTGCTGGTACATCTTTATACATGAGTAAGAAGAAGCTACTGTGTTCTTCAAATAAACATTTTGTCTGGCTATAAGCAAAGCTCTTAAAGTCAGAGTGGATCCAGGAAAAAATTTACTTCATTTATAGTGCACAGCAATAGTCCATCCCATGCTAATGGCAACTCTTATGCTTTTTCTCAATATGTTCTTTTTATAGGGAATTTGGATGGCTTTTTAGCTGGTTCATTTGCTATTTTGTGTCACACATCACCTGCTCTTCTCTGCTGGTGCTTTCCAGCTTTACAGCTGAAGATTATCCCTTTGGGTTGATCGTTCTTTTTTTTCAAAAAGGTAATGCTGTGAAATGCAGGAAGCAGAGATAACAAATCCAGAGAGGAAAAACCTTTCATAGATGTCTGCCAACTCTTCAAGCTTTCCATTCTCTAAATGCTCCCTTCCCCTTAACACCTGCTACCCTCTTAAAAATGGCTGAGCTTCAGTGCACACACAAAAGTCTCCTCCCCAAAAAGTGGTCACAGCATCCCACCTTCTGCAGCTCCCCTGGCTTCACCAGCCAGGGCTAGGACAGCCCCCACTGACTCAAGGCCAGCTCCAAAGGCCTCTAAGCCAGCTCAGACAGGGCAGTTCAGTCTCTCTCCTTCCCTGGAATCCCATCACTCATGTTCCTGGCACCTGTGCCTAGCAAACCAAGGGCTCACTGACCTGGGTTTGCATCCCTGATCTCCACCTTGAGTAACAAACTGCTTCCTCTGCCATGAATGGGGACACTGGGCATGATACTCCCAAAGAAGACCCTTCAATTTAGTATGAGCTCATCACTTCTACTCTTTTAACACTTTGTGATCATTTTTTTACAGAGATAAGTAAATCTCCAATTTTCTCTCTCAGGGACAGAAAGACTCTTCTGAAATATTTCCATTCAGCATTTTTTCCAATCATCTTTTAAATGTTTTTCTTAAAACCAAAGCTGACTCATCCACTAAAACAAGATAATCTGACTCATATTTAACACTTTTTTCTCCATGGCTCATTTTGGTCAGCAGCTGGCTTAGACTTTTCTTTGTACTACACATTTGGGGAAAGAAAAGAGAAAAAATATACTTTAAACATCCATTCGGTTCCAAACCATTGACAAATGCTCAGGATAAATCTGCAGAGAAAGGAAAAATTGTTTCAGGACCTAGAGACCTGTTACAAACTAGAACAGAAATGAAATTTTTCAGCAAGAGACAGATTTGTACTTTCATGTTCCCAGATTCAGATGAAAAAGGAGCTCTGTTCAAGAGATATTTGGCTAGAGAAATTTCTTTTTTTCATTTACCGTCATCAAAAACCTCATAAGACTGAACAACAGCGCTACAGAAATTAAATAATGAGCCAGAAATCATTTCCATTTACACATATCTTGCAGTGAAATTTATTACTAAATATTTCTAAAATATCTAAAAAGGGGAGACCTAAAAAGCGAGGCCCAAATTTAGGTGAGATATAAACTGTTACTGCTTCACCCATGGGAAGTCCCCATTTCAAACCAGGACAGCATCAACATCCTGTTTAGAGCCACAAAACCCTGATCCACAGAAGGCTCCTGTGAGGTGGACCCACCTATACCACCTGCAGCAATTTTCCAGAGGAATCCAAAAAGCTGGAGAGCAGACCTTCTGGAAATTAATGGGATTTGGGATGTTGGTTGCCTCTAGCTTTCTTTCAAGGACCCCCAGGTTAGCCTGGTCTTCTCTTTGACATGGAGATCACTAATAACACCAAAACAGTATCTTTACCCATTTGTGAGCAAATTAATATCACTTATGCAAAGGCTTTTCAGTAACCTACAAGTGGTAGAGGACTTCAGTCCCAGCTGAAGTGAAATAAACTCTCAGTCTAAAATCTAAGACATTTACGAGGTTTGGGATGGGGCTTTTAATAATCTTCTGATTAATTAGGACAAAAATAAAATACTGGGGGAGAAGAGGGGAGAGATTTTGACATAGCAAACAGAAATAGGTTTTAAATGTCAGAAGGTGAAACAGGCTTAGTTTATGGCCGTGTTTGGGAAAGCAGCAGGGAACTCGAGACATCTATATAAACACATAATTGAAGCGCTCTGGCTCACATTTCTTACCCAGGTATCAACAGACAGAAATTCCCCTTGCTTCACGTACTTCCTCCATGCTCTGGCAGATGTTAGCACCCAGACCCCCTGCTCCCACACGCTTTTCAGTTTACTCTGTGTTTAATGCCTCCTGAGATGACAAGACCTGCACTTTCAGGGAACACTTTTGCAGCCCAGGCAGGCAGGACCAGTCTCTAGAAAACCCCCAGCCTGAGGGCAGAAAGTGCTGCTGGTGTCCATCCCTGCAGTGTCTGAACTCTGCAAGGACAAGGTGACTTTGAGAACAGCTGTGCTAGTCCAGAGATGTACTTCACAGCCTGTTTGAAAGGAGGGACAGCCCTGTCCTGTTCCTCACCCACAGAGAGGCAGATCATAAGCTCTCCTGTCACAAGGGGCACCTCCATCACCAGCCCCAGCAGCACTGCAGGCACTCAGTGCAGGGCCAGGCTGTTTGTTCTCCAGTGTGAGGTAGCCAAAGGTCCAATTCCTCATATGCCTCCACCGTTTGTCAGCTGCATGTGATCACTCATGAATAATGTTCTCCTGCCCAGCTCAGAGGCACACAGTTGTGCCCTCTCACTGATCACGTGTCATACACAGTACAAGACACAACTGGGATCTGCCTATCTCAGTGCTTTGTAGCACAGGAGTTAGAACAGAACACTTTTCCTTCCAGCTGTACACCTTGCCTTGGCTGTAACCAAGAAGGAAGGAACCTGGTGCAGCCTGTTGAAAACAAACAGTATGCCTCTGGTTTTACAAAGGAGCACTTGGGACTTTAAGGGGGAAAGCCACACCTGAGAGGAAGCCAGGGCAGTGCTTTCTCTCAGATTCACCCCTCTGAGCTACCAGCAGGTCCCCATCACTACACTGGTGGCACCAGGTCCCTGGACAAACCTTGAGGAAGCCTGGCACTGAGCTGAGGTGTTCCCAGGGCAATCAGAGCCCCACATCTCTGCATGGGAAGGGAGGAGCTTGCAGACCACTGGATTAGCATAGATGGAAAAAACAACCAAGTAGTTCCCTGGGCATTACATTCCCAAATTGCCTGAAGCTCCACACCTGGTGGAGGGCACACCTCCTCAATATGGAGGCAATGATAAAATTGTTTGTGCCCTCTCAGCCATTCCTCAAGGAATTACTCCTGTGATCTAGTAAGAGACCCAACCAAATAATCTTTTTCACAAGAGATCCACCAAGATCCAGACAGCAGAGGGTTTTAGTTCCCCTTGAAAGCCCGAATTATAGAGGTCTGTGTTGGCAGAAGCCATCTGCCCTGCTCTGGACTCATTGTGCCACTCTGCCCTGCACTTAGGAGCACAGAACTCCCCAGCCTGCCTGCACAGCTCAGAGCAGCAGCACTCCTGCTCTGTAATATTCCTACTGACAGACAACATGGAGAATAAATGCCTTGAAGTTGCAAAACAGAGCTTAAAGTCTAACTAGCAAATTAGATAAAAGAATGTAAAAGTAGGCACACAGGATGATAAACATAGCTAGAACCAGTGCATAAACAGATAATGGGGAACATAGTGGCTTTTGTGGCAAAGTTATGCAACAAGAAACAACAGCACATGCCCTAAGAGAAGTTCAAGGCAAGGTCATCACAATATTGGGGGGTCTCAGTGAATACAACCACCAGAAACCCCTTTAGATGACCCTTCAGGACCATAAAAGGACATCCAGTAAGAGACAGGCATGTAAACTAATTATAGGAAAAGTGATGTTCATGTATTAGCTAGCAAATATGTTATAATGAATATGTTCAATCGTGGTGGAATAAGCACCCTGTTGTAAAATTTCACAACACACATTCAGTTAGAGGAAAAATCCCCCAGATGTGTCCAGCACTGTAATCAAAAATGCCTGCTTTCTAATACTTCCAATTGCGTTAAAAATTTTGTTCTCAAGCTGATTTCAGTGTCACTACCTTAGAGGGCAGGACTAGCCAGAGTACAGCTCATGGCAGTTATAAACTGCTCTTCCCAAAGTATTGCAAAACAGCAGGGTTGGATCCTTGGCCAGCAAATCCTTTGCCTGGGGACACAAGGGCAGATTGAGGTGAAATGCTAGACACTGGGCTGCTACATCCAGGAGGAATGAAGGTCAAAGACTTTGGAAGAGAAGAGATAAATGAAAGACTCTATTAAGAAGGCAGCAGTCAGAGAAAGAGCATCCAAACCTACTGGCACTAAATCCACAGAAATCCCTTATAACTGTGGTAAAACCTTCAGCCTGGCTAAAAATTAGGGAAAGCTTCTTAGGTGCCCCAAGCTCATGTGTCCCTGAGCAGGTACTCTGAAAGGAATGTTTCACCTCCACAAACGTCTGAAAAATTCAGTTTAACCTTTACTCTTGAATTTCATCTCCTGTGGTAAGAGAACAGCCTGTCCTCTGCCACCCCAGTGATGTTGCAGAGATTAACGTAGGCCTGTACAGGATTTTGAAAACCACTTTACAAGTCCCCAGAGTTTGTCATTATTCCCCAAAAATGCTTCAGAGAGAGGCTTGTGCTCAGCATGCAGCAGCGAAGAACAGGGCCAGACACCCAACCTCATCTGCCACCAGCACCCCAAGGCAGAAGGCAATGCCAGCAGGAATATAGCACAGGAACCCCTGGCATGCACATCCCTGTCTGCAAGCCAGTGCATCCTGGTGAGGATTCCCATGGACTTCAACAGTGGAGGCAAGAGCAGCTCTGCTCCAACGCTCAGCCACAGCAACCCAACAGTGCTGCTCTTGCTGCATTTCCAAAGTCACAGCAAAGACCAACCTCATGGCAACAAGCAAAGAGCTGGATCCCCAGAAGACCTCAGGTGCCCTGTGTTTCCCCTCCCATGCAGGCAGAAACAGCCATTCCTCTCCAGCTCCTAACAGAGGCACCCAGAAGAGCCAGGAGGAGAGAGACAGAAGGAGTTGGGCAAATGTAACAAGAGCAGGAGAGACAGCAAAGCACTGACACCCACACAAGCCCTCAGGTAGTTTCTTGCCACTGAGTGCATCCCCAGGTGCTATTCACTCTCCTTTTCCATGCCCTGTCTATGTCAATAATTGCTGTTGATGGCCCTTCTGCTGATACATTTCTGCTGGAGTGGGTCAGGTCGGGGCACAAGCGGCACTGTGGGGTCACTCAGAGCCTGCCTGGCTCTCACGGAACATGCAACAGCACTGGAGAGGACAAAGAGCCAGCACAGACATTCCTGCTGCACAAACAGCTCAGATTTTTTCAAAACTTCGCTTTACAAACAGCATACAATCGGCAGCGTGGAAAATGTGTGTGAACCGACCGCTTAATGCAGTAGTGCAGATCCTGTCAGCTTGGGTACAGGGATCCTGTCTGCTTGGTTTGCTCTCTGTTCAGCAGCCCTCCCAGCTTTTATAGCACAGGCAAAAGCCAAGATGATCTATATTGAAGTATGCTAGCTCCAGGAATCCTGATTTGCTTGACAAAACCTATTCCAAACAGACAAGACATTAAAATTTGAAGTGCCCTCACAGAAAATATTAAGTTGCATCAATATTCATTTATCTTTTGCATGTCGCTTCCCTCATACTTATTTTCTAAACTAACTACATTAACCCCAAGTACACATAGCTTTTTTTTTTGCTCAAATACACAAAAAAAAAAAAAAAAAAAAATTCACAGAAATAAAAAGCTGTGGAGCTTCACACCTGGAAAAGTCCACATGAGACAGGGGATCTGTTGCTCATTCTAGCATTTCTCTACATGGATGAGATTTCCTTTACAGTGCAGCATCCTGGTAGACCCCAGAAACTTAGAGCAGTATCCTTTTGGATGCTTAACAGTTCCTTCAGTGCATATTTACTTTCATGCAGCCCATCATTCTTTATTTGGAGCTAGATTTTTATGCACAAAACAGTAGTTTTCAGAGGAGGCAGGAGTTATTTAAAAGTTCATCTATTCCAGATGCTTAATCCTCACTTATATTCATCATTAATCCTTTTTTTTTATGACACCATAATCATCCCTATGGCAACCAATTATGACGTCACAAGCAAGATTAGAATTTTAGATAGGGGAACAGAATTAGCTTCTTTGCTGTTTAGGTTCTTAGAGGCTGTCATGCCTCATCAAATTACTGCCCAATGAGTTCAAGAGCTCTGCTCAACATCCCACCAATACCTACATTGGTATTTTAGGGGAGGCAGACAAACACAGGCAGTGGCATGTGCCCAGTGAAGGATGGGAAGTTGCAGTGCACAGACACTCCCCTTTCCAGCCCCTCCAGGTCACATTCTCAGCTCCTGAAGCAAGAAATCACTGGCAGCTCCAGTGACATTGTGGGTACTCAGTAGTCAGACTTGTTACAAATGCAATTCATTTTCCTATAAAAGCCTAATCCTTCTTTGGATTCTACTGAATATTTCCCTTCAATGATTTGCTGCAGCAGTGAAGTCCCTATTAAATACACACAAAACAATCATGTATGGCAAGTAAAGAAAAAGCCCCTGAGCTCATTTATTTCATCATATTTTCTTCTATGTACAAACCAAATAACCACAGTCTGTCATCTCTCTTCCTGCAGAATAATCACAAACACACTTGAATGCCTGAAGTGATTTACCCTTCTTTAGTCCTTTTTCATTTCATCTATAGCTTTCCAGGATCCCAACAAATCAAGGGAAGGAAAAAGTAAAACCAATAAAGAGGTCAAATATAAGACACCCAGGTACCATTCAGCACACCATCAACAGCTGGAGGTGTCACATATTCACAATAAAGATGATTTGTCCCCATTCCTTCCCCCCTGCAGGTTTTGTTTGTGCTGTTCTGGCGAGGTAAATGAATTAGAGTAACAGCAAATGTTAAGCTAAGAGCAAAGCTCACCAAAAAAGGGGCTGTCCCACGGAATACCATCAGGACTTGGACAGAGGCAGCTGTCCAACCCACCTCTAACACGTGCTCCTTTCAGCAGCCAGGGCTGCCTTTGAACCATTAAAGAACATTCCTGAGAGGCCAGCAGTCATGGGCAATCCATGCATTTTACTTCCCAGGCAATCTATTGTAGCTCATGGAAAACACAACAAATGTGCCCCCCTAGACACAGATGCCCTAGAGAGCAAAGAGATTTGCTTTCATGTCCTGCACTAGGGCTGAACCACAAACAAGTGGCTCCCAGCTGCCCTTGCAGCTGGCAAAACAGTTCATTTTCAAGATGCAGTTCACAGCAGGAAAAATGGCAACATCTCTATTTGGCTGTAGAGATATTGCAGCACTTTATAAAACTGACATACTTGCCAGCATCCACTAAAAGAAGTCACCACTTACACTTCAAAGCAGATTTATATCTTGCCAAAAAAACCCCAAAACAGCAACAGCAACAATATTTTAAAAACCCCTTTTTGCAGAAAAATTCTATTTTGCCTTTTTTTTAAATTTGGAAGCATTTGTCAAACACTAACAAGCACATACATCTATTCATCCTCTTTGTAGGAAGGGTCCACATAAAAACTAATTTTAAGACAGCTTTCCATGGACTGCCTACAGTCAATAGAGATGGGCTCTTCAAGAGGACAGTTTGGAGCCAGAATTATGTTGGCAAAATGGTCCTCTGGAGAAGACTTTCTCACATGCTAACAACCATTGAGTAGGGGTAGTCTCCCCAGCCTGAAATTATCCTTCAGGAATAATTCCTCCTCTCCTCATACTGACTTTTTCCACACATACCAGTACTCACAATTTTTCCAGAGCCAGCAGGGCGTGACACCAGCCACCAAGATGTGCATGTGGGGACTGATTCATCACAGCAGAGCCATTAGAAGGAAATGCCTTAGTCTTAATGGCAACAATTGCACATTCACATGGTCTCTTCCCAAGAAAGTTCTAAAATCCTCTGGGAGACAGTCTGGAACAGCAAACCAGTACAAGCAGACACTGTTCTGTGACTGACAATTCAGCAACCCCTTGTCCAGACATAATTAACCATAACAAACACAGAAATGGCTAGATAGACCAACACCTCTTCAGGGCAGAAGCCTTTTCAGCTCAAACATCAGACATCACTTTCACCCTCTCTGCAAGACAGGAGTTGTTGCCAGTAAGTAACTACTCAGCTTTCTACTAACCAGTTACTTGCAGCAGTAGCTGCAGAGGAAGACTCCCAGATACAGAACATTCTCACAAAGAGAAGGGAAAAAAACAACCATTAACCATACAACTGATGTACATTCAGCTTTCAGACATTCCTGGAGAATTACCTCCCTCTTTAGTTGGAAAAATTTGGATGGCCACCCAGTATTATTCCGATAAGAAATTTTGATAATGACATCAAGAAGCTCCTGCTAGCAGTCAGAGGACAATTCATCTTCCATGTTACTCTGGTCTCTGGTAGCTCAGAAGAGGCTAAGTGTCATAGGGCTGACCAGCACTATAGGTGGTTATTACAACACATTCCTATCATAAAAAATTAATGATGGCCAAGATAGTTTCACAAATGCTACCAATAACAGCTTTGGCTTGCACTCCCTTTCGTTGGAAAATTCTCATATTTCAAATCACAACAAAATCACTTTTCTCTTCTGAATCAGAGTGAAAAGAACTCAGGATGAAGTAAAGGAATTATAATATCAACCATTCTATATTTTACTTATAAAATGAATATATAAATATATTGGTCATGTTGGGAGGTTTTTTTTAAACAAATCAAGACCTTCCCCAGAAGATTTCAGTTGGAAAATGTTATGTCAAAAAATGTTTTTAAAATGGGAATATTCCACTGGGAGCTTTCAAGCTATCCTTCTCCACTATAGAAGACTGGAATTACAAGCAAATTCATATGTTGTGCTACCTTCACAAGTATTACCTGATGCCCAACTTTCTTAGAATGAGTGAAAGGTCACCATTTTAAAAAACAAACGTGTTTTCCCGCTGCAGACTCTTTTCAGCACACACCCCCAGCTCAACCACATCAGGCAGGAGCCCTCCAGGCTCACCTGGCTGTCCCCAGCACCTTCGTCACTCCAGTCAGCCGCTGACGCGCTCTGTTGTGCCTGCAGCCACCCATCATTAAGATATTTTCACTGGTTCTCATTTATCCTCCTATTATTTGTGGTTCCACACATAATAGAAGCTGCTTTGTCTGCCTGTGCAGTAAATTTGTCTCATTGTCTTACAGCCTCGCTGTGAGAAGCTGTTAGGATTGATTCACAATAGGGCCAACATTTCCATCAAGCAAATATCATGCTCAGCACCTGACAAATTGTGACACTGTTTGCAAAGTGACTGAATCAGAAACAGAAAGCTCCCACTGTGCGTTCGGGTAGGGGTGGCTGGGAAAGGGGCTACCATGCAGGAGACAGGGGCTGCTGTCCAGGCATAGCTCAGACACAGCAGAACCCAGGGGAACCCCGTGTTTTCTGGGCATGACCCCCATGATGCAGGCAGGAGAGCTAATCTGTGTCTCCTACAGGAGAGGAATCCACATCTTTCTCCTTTTCAGGCATTGGATCAAATTGGGTGGAGTTGAGTGGTGATTTCGGTGTCCCAGCTTATTTCTTCCCTCTTTTCTTTCTCTCTGTATTTCACATCCTTATTGGCTTCTTTCAAGCTTGGAAAAAAACTTTTTTATAAAGTATTACCTAGTGTGCTCTAAGCAGGACTTTCCACCCTTCCTTCCTCTCCTTCTCTTGTTTTATAATTGCTGGTGACCCACTGGAAAAGCCTATCTTTGGTCAGCTGGAGGATCCAAAACTCTGACTGGGTTGAAATAATCAAATCCTTTTTTTATCACCTGCAGCTCCCAGCACAAACAGATGGGAGAAGCAGACACATGGAGCAGGCCCACGTCCATATTCTTCAGGAGGCAGTCAGCTCAGCTTTATAACTGATAAGATGCACAGCCACAAAGGATAGTAAAATAACATCACTGGTGCCAGAAAGGAAAGGCCATTTGGTATCTTGGCACTTCACATGTAAAATGGGATGATCTCCAATTCTCATGAAGCAAAAGGCTTGAGTAACCTTAGGACAAAGGCCAAGGACTGAAAAGAAAGTGAATTACCTTTTTTTTCTGCTCAGTCAGAAGAGGGGTATAATCAGTCTGTGATGGAAGCTCTGCCTGCCTCTGTCTGCACTGCACCTCTCCCTGAACAGAAAACAGCCCCTTCCAATTAGGAAGTGAGGAGGAATGAAGCCAGCACTTTCAAAGCCATAGGTCAGCTCCCTCCTTCCTTCCATCTCTCTCCCCAAATTAGCCATCTTCTCTTCTCTTCCCACAGAAGAATATCATGAGCTGTGAAAGGAGAAGAGCCCCCACACTCAGGCTCAGCAGCTGTGGCTTATTGGACCAGGTAATAACAAACACCAAACTCAAAGTCCTTCTTCAGAAAGAAGGGAAATTGGAATTGTAAGCAGCTATTGTATGGGCAGGAAAAGGACAGCTTCAACCTATCACTTGCTGATGGCAGAACTACATTTCAATGCTTTCCTTTCTGCACTAAGGAGGCAGGGGTAAGGAGAGGAGAGTGCACTGAGCAATCCAGGGATTAGGGAAAAAATACCATATTGCCCAACCAAGGGATTAGATTAGGTTTTGCTTTTAAATTCCCTGTTATCTGATCTCTCACATTTTCACCAGACATGAGGTGAAAATTGGAAAGAATGCATTCCTTCCTCTTGAATAGGTGACTCTAGAAGATTACATATGAGGAAATAAAATTCCTTGTCTGCCATATTAAACATCTCTCCCAGTTGCACCCAGAGGTAGCTCAGCTTTGTGTCCTTTATTTAAAAAAAAAAAAATTAGGAAAAATTGGCAGAATTTGCTCCATTCAGTCTCTCTTTTTTTTTTTTAATCACATGTGATGTTTTTCTGAACAGATTCTTTAAGAGGGGAGCTCACACAACACTCTCTGGGTTTGTCCTGCCCTGGACAGCTTTTCTTAGAGTGTTTCTGGCTTGAGATTGCCCAGAGGCTTGGATAAACATGCATAATGCTTGGCTCATATTGTTGGTGTCCATCCCATCCCCAGGAGTCTGGGGTCTGAACAGCAGCTTGCTGTGCACTGGGAAAGGCCAGGCTATTCCCAGAGGGAAAGATGAGCAGCATCTCCTCTGGAAAGCAGAACAGCTGTGTTTCTGCCAGCCCTCCCTTTGGAGGGTACCAGAGCCTGCCAGGCCAGGCTGCCCACAGACATCCCTGCTGAGGTTATGGTTTTTCTCCCTCTCAATTGGATTAAGGTTGGATTGGTAAGGAGATTTTTGGGGAACCAGCTGCCACTCCTAGCCACTAGACTGAAGGCCATCAGGGTAGCAGTTTCTAAACACCATATGTAAAATCTGTGAGGGGGCATCTTAACTGCTTCATTGGTCTCAATCCAACTCGTAGCTGCCCCAGCATCACAGCCAACATTACTCATCCTTCTCTCTGCTGAAAAAAGAGAAACAAAATGCTGCCAAGACAGAGGCCAAATAACCCGACACTCAGTAATTTTGCTGTTCACTCTGGAACACAGCACATTTATCAAGCGATGAGATGGTCCATATCACACTCAAGGAAATGAAAAACACTGTTTTGCTGTTTGCTGTCCAGCCTGAACCAAGATGCACAAAGCCAAAAGAGCCCAGGCAAGCATCACAGCCCTACCCTGTACCCAGCCCACTGGGAGCCTACTCCAGCACTGTTTGTTATGCATCAGTGGGGCTTGCCAGACACCTCTCAGCATTCCTTCAGTACCTGAAAAAGCTGGAAAAAAATAAGGGCTGAAAAGCTGGGGAGGGTAACTAGTACTTCTTCCTTTTTGCCATAGGTTCACGTCGTACTGACAGAAAGAAGTCAAAAACCAATCTCTATTCCAATTACACTTTACAAGAGCATGTAACCCCTCTGCAACACAGCCTACCACTGCAGGGCTTGGAAACTCCCCATATTGCAACTCCAAAGGGGAAGAGGAAGCAGCTTATGAGCAACTTGATAGTAAAGAATCAGAAAGCACTGTACTATAAAGCTCACAGTAACCTTGGAGGCAGGAAAAAACTGTTTGAGAAACCTCAATAACTTAAATCTAACACTGTGGAATGTGAAACCCAGTGTTCATGTACTTCTGTGTTCTTTGTTCATTGCACCATGCACTCCACAGCCCCAGGTATATAAATAACACAGAGCACAGGGGTCTTGGTGAAGGCAGGGCAACAAGGGGAAACTATAGAATTAAAAGGACAAAGAGCAACTAAAAAATATAGAAAGACATAAATTCTCTCGTGGTAGACACTGGCCAAGGGCAAAACCACCTGCTGCAAAGCCAGATGCAGTGCCCTGCAAGAGAAGTGACACTTGCAACTGTTGGCTACCTGCAGAGACAAAAAGGAAAAACAAGGAATAGCTCAAGTTCTTTTCACTAATGGAAGGCCACCCACAACCAAACATGTCAGCTGCATCAGTACTGTTGCTAATTCCTTCTTCAATGTCATTTTAAATCAAGCTAAAACCTGGAGGTGACTACAGTGCCAGAAGCAAAGGTTCCTGCAAGCACAAGCAGCTGGCAAGGCACTGGTACTGGATATCCCTTGAGGCAGTAGCATCAAAGGCACTTATCTTTTGTTTCCTATCTACATGAGGGTTTTTAAAATGATAATTCTCTCAGGGTCTCAACTTACAAGTAACCTCAAAACTCGTAGTGAAACTTTATTCACATCTTTGGCATTTCACTTACTTTCACGGGAGCGTCCATTGCCCTCTAGGGCTCCATCTCAAAACCATAGATCAGGCTAACATCAGCAATTAGTAATGAAGGACCTGGCCTAGCATGCACCTTCACATGGCATTTCATTGCCTTCAGAGCACCTGCAGGATGCAGTGCTCCAGGAGAAATGAACCTCGATGTGTTTTCACAACAAAAGGATACACTCCTGGGATCACTCACTAATTGGATAAAAGCATCAGAACTACCCCATTACCATCCCTAGAGGAAACTCATTAGCAACCTAATGAAATAAAGTGATGACAGCAAGGTATTTTCTCATCATCTTTTAATGCTAACGGGCTTTAAAGCTATTGTGCTTCCTCATCCTCTCACATGGTGCCCAGGAACCCTATGGCACCTCTCAGAGCATCACAGGCAGTCCCCTCTCCTGCATATTACACACCCCCAGGGAGCAGTTTCAGAGCACAGAGGGATTCTAGGGTGTTCCACTCATCATCTTTGATGAATCTGTGCAATTGAAGCTAAATTCCTGCCCCACTTGGAAAATGCTCCCCAGTGGGTCAAGCTTCCTGATGAGTCACACCATTTAGAAGAAATACAATCTGACTGCTAAGCACTTTGCTGTTTGGTTTTATGACAGGCAAAACTCACGAACATTTGACAGAAATGAGAAATATCGAAACAAAATTTACAATTTTTTAAATACTTTGAAGCTGGTGAAATTTCAACTATTGAAGCGAGTTCTACATAAGCAAAGTGCTTCTAATAATTATGTCTCTATTAAACATGATGATTTTTTTACTCTTTCCCTAAAAAGCATCAGCTCATACCTCCAAACATTTCTATATCATATAGCCTTAATTTGTACATATTTTAGATGTACATATTAAACACAAACTCCTTAGTAACAGTGAGGGAGGAATGGATAATTTTGAATAAATCTGAAAAGGATATTAGAAAGCAAGACAAAGTACTCGCCCACCACATCCTCACTACCCACACCTCTGATCACTAAACACCTTCCTCCAAGTCCCTGGACATGGAAAAAGAGCCCACATCTCTCCTCCAAGAGCTCTTGCCCAGAGTCAGAGCACCAAAAGCATCAGTATCATTTATCTCTGCAGTGCATCTGTAGCCTTGCTGAGGTTATGGGGCTGCCAGCAGCACCCCTGCCAAAAAGGGACCTCCTTGCTGATGGTACACACCTCAGCAGAGCCCTAGGGAAGGGCATCCTGCACCTTCTCATCTCTCTTGTTTAGCCACAGGAGGAGCAATGAGGTGTTCCATTATACCTCAATCCCAAGTGCAATTTGACACCTCCCTTCTCTCTGACTGCATGGCCATTTGCCTACAACAATGGGGATTAGTGTTAGATAGTTGTAGGTGAGCTGGAAAACTTTGTAGGTAAGATTTAATGCTATAACCCCTCCAAAAAAAAAATTGCATTAGTCAAATAATGAAATAGCACTTTCCCATTAGGAACTGTAAATTTTAAATCTAGCCAAAGATTAACTGTTAAATGGAAAGGTATTCTGGCAGTGCCATCCCGAGCTGCATTAGAATAGAAACCCAGAACTGAAAGGTTCAGGACCTCATTACCAAGGTTTTTCTAGCACGAGTGTTTCAAACCACCAAACCTCCTCAAAAATGCAGTATAGATAGGTATTGGGAAATACCAGGCTCAATCCCAGAGCACAGAAAAGGTCAGCCCTGCACCAGCTTTCTTTGTCATGAGCAAAGTAGTTAGTGATCATTCATTCTGTAGAACCACCTAACAAATCTTTTCCTTTCCCCTCAGCCTCTTGCCCAACTTTATGCTGAGCCATTTCACTGAATTAACTGAAGGTGTTGAGACTTTCAGAAGAACTGCTTAGTGCCCTGTGGCAGCCTCAGGCTACAGAAGGTCTTTAAAAATTACCCCTCCCACTTGCTCAAAGAAATAAATCAGAAGCAAAACTTGACAGAAACAAAGAATGCTTTGGTTTGAAAAGGACCTTACAGATCATCCTGATCCAACACCCCTTCCATAGGCTGAGACAATTTCCACTAGACCAGGTTGCTCAGAGCTCCTTCCAACCTGGCCTTAGACACTTTCAGAGATGGGGCATGCATAGCTCCACTGGGTTCCAGTGCCTCACCACCCTCACAGGAAAGAATTTCTTCCCAATATCTAATCTAAACCCATCCTTAATAATGGCTTAAAGCCATTATCCTTGCCCTGTCACTACATGCCTTAGTAAAAAGTTCCTCTCCAGTTTTCCTGTAGACCCCTTTTAGGTATATTTGGGTATATTACACTCTAAGCAAGATCAAATTATTGTATTAATGACAGCTGTCCTCTGCCTCTCCCTGAACTTTCAGGTTTTCTCTTAAAGTTGCAGTTTCAATCCTTTTCTCTTCCAGTCTTTTTGGCCTGGATGAGAGGTCTTGCTGCAAGTGCTAGAGTTGAGGACCTGTTCCCACATTGTCCCACAGGCTCCATCTGCACTCTAAAATAAGTCTCTTTATGTTCCTTTCCCTCTGTTTCTCAAAGTGTATCTACAAAAATTCAGGCCCTACACTGCCTGTGTTATGTCCTGTCACAGATGACAGCCCTACAGATGGGCAAAACTGAGACAACATCCAATGGGCAAGAATTACACTTTTTAGTTTGAGGTAAGACTCTGAGCAGTACACTAGATTTTTTGGAGTTCAAAGACAAACTGCCTCTTCCTTGGCACTACACAGTCTCCTACTTTGTGGATCTCTTCTGCAGACTGAGATGGAGGACTGTGGTCTTTTGAAGGGAGAAAAACCTCCTTTTCCCC
>VWZP01007503.1:11509-90023 GCA_013396995.1 Dicaeum eximium | reverse complement strand
GGCGGCCGCACTGCAGCGGGGCATTGTGGGAAACTCCTGCCCGGCCACGCCCGCCGCCACGCCCCGCCCGCCGCCGGCCAATGGCAGCGCCGCGCCCCCGCCGCGCCCCCGCGGCCACGCCCGGCCGGCTGCGAACACCTTCCAGAGCCAGCCCAGGTGCCCCTCGCCTTCCTATACCCGCGTTTGCTCCTCTACTAATTGCTGCCAATTTGTTCCCCCGGTGATCTCAATTTGGTGCACCCAGCGGCAGAGACATTTTCTGACAAGCATCATCACGGTGCCCCTTCGTAAAGTTAGTTGTTCTCCCGCCCTGTTCCTTGCTTCTCCCTTTTCTTCATTAGGGCACACTAAGGAAAACTTCAGAGGAAAGTGTCAGCATGTTTCAGCACAAAAGCGGACAGTGACAATAAGATTTAAAAGTACAGAAAGGGTTGAGGTCTGCGGCTATACAGGAATTATTGCAGGGATTATGCACAGACAGTGCTTTTTTTTTCTGTATCCAAAGGTACAGAAATGAGGTAATGCAACCCAAAATAAAAAAGACATAAGGGAAAAGGAAAAAAAAAAAAAAAAAAAAAAAAAAAAAAAAAAAAAAAAGGAAAAAAAAAAAAAAAAAAAAAAAAAAAAAAAAGAAAGAAAGAAAAAAAGCATGAACAATTATTTTCTGCAGCAAAGGCAAACCCTACAGGGAGAGATTTCAGGAACTCCTGTGCTCCACAAATGACTTCCCTAAGCAGCCTTGCCTCTTCTGTGTGGACCCTGTGCCCATCAGGTTTATGACACTCAACAGATTCCTTACACCTGATCCTCGCTCCTTTCCAATGCCATTCCCAGATTCTCCACGTGAAGCACATATTGTGTACAGATCTTTCACCTCAGCTTCAGCACTGACAGGCCCTCCAAGCCAGCCAAGCAACCTCTTCCTGTCCCTTGTTGGCAGTAGCCACCAGCACCTTGTTGGGTGATGGAAAGTGGGTCTTTTCACTTGAAAAGTGAAAAGTTGAAAATTTAAACCAACCTTCAATGGAATGTTCTACCCCCATGCATAACCAATGCATACATTCCCTGCAGGCACAGGTGCTTTGCCCAATATATGTTTTCTCCCCCAAACGTCAGATACTTTTAATTAGTAGTAAAGCATGTAAAGCATAATTAAGCAATGTAGAACCTTTGGTTATTAGAAGCAAAACTAACGTTTTTATGCAGGACTGTAAAAGGAAGGTGTGGATCCTCCTCTGAGCTGTGTGCAGAGAGATCTGCAAACCAGCATGGAGCTCCACTGGAACCTTTTCCATTGGTCCTTTTCCACTGGGAGCTGGGACCTCAGCTGGAAAGTCTCCAGTTGAACTTCCAGGGAAATCAGCAGTGAATGTTGCTTGTGAAGGCATTCCATTTAAGATCATGTGACAAATACTTTTTGCAGAACCAAACTAAACCGTGCTGGGGTGGACCTGTCAAAGAGCAGTTCAGAGCCAGCCCAAAAGCCAGCTCCAAGGATGGGGAGTGGCACCATAAGTCCCTCTCTTACCTGGCCCCATGAGTCCTTCTCTTACCAGTGCTATTTTTGAGGTTTTGTCATTGGTGAGAACCGTGTGGCCCGTTGCTATGAGAAGATGCCAATGACATGTGCTAAAAAACCTGTAACTGCAAATTAATTCTGCACTTGGAGAGCAGAACACTGCGCATCATCTCACAGCTTTATTCTCTCAGCCTTTGGTCCACATGAGAACAGCTCTGTGGCCTGTGCCCCAGCTCATGGCTCCACCTCCCCCAGAGCATCTGGAGCAAAGCCTAACAACTCATCAGGATTTCCTACCCCCTCTCCAGTGAATATCCATGCCATCGAGCCTCCTCCTCCTTCAGCATAAGCCCTCCTGCAGCTCCTGCTTGTCAATAACCCCTTTATCCACATGACCAAACTTACACTCTGCTCCGGGATTACCTATTTTTCCTCAGACTGCTGCAATCTGCATGACTCATTAGCAACATGAAGAGCTGAATTGACTTCCTTTGCCTTTTTTCTGAATATGAGCAATTATGAGAGAGTCTGAGGCTCGTGAAGGAAAGCTCTGCTTGCACTATGACACCTGTGGTGCAGCTGTCAATCCCTGTGGGCACAGCAAGGCAGCAACAGCAGAAACTTTGTAGGAGTATCATGTTTGCTCCAAGGTGTGGCTGCAGACATACCACTGGGCCAGGAGGGAAAGGATGAGCACAAAAATAGATTTTTAGCAGGTTTTGCCAGTATCTGGTATCATCATGCTGACAAAAAATCCAAACTCCCGGGTCTGGGTTCTCATCTTTTAAGTGCTGTCAGGTTAAATGGAGCACCTCATGTGCCTCCGCTGATTGTCTGGGAGAGATGACAGCAGGTGGGGAGCTCTCTTTCCTGGGTGGAAACTTCTCACCATTCTGCATGCCATGAATAGCAGGGTGGATGGTGGGAATGACAGAGGAAATGCAGCGAAAGGAAGGATTTCAGCCTTCTGGAGTAAAGCCAAGGGAAGGTTTATTCCATTACTCACACGCCTGTTAAATCCCATTTTGAACACTCCAGTGTGCACAGACTCTGAGCTCTGCGGTAAGTTTTATTCTGAGTGGGAGGGACTAAAATTATTTTTCTAATAGAAAAGAGATGGATATATGAAAAAGGGGATTGGGGAAGAAAAGAGTGAGGCAACCTTACTTGTTCAGTGTGCCAGGCTAGCCAGTGGGATGTCAGTCTACTTTAAATGCTCCATATTCCTTAAGTTCACACAAAATTCATCCCCAGGTTAGCCCCCAACATTAAACTTTCAGGAAGAATGTACAAAACATATAAAAACATATTTATACACATAGACATGTGTATACATGTATTTGCATCTCCTCCAATCGTAAATATTTGGGGTTTTTTTTAATATGACATAAGTGGCCAGCTTCCCTTTCCAGATCCAATGTTGATAGAATGGATCCACCCACAACAACATTCCCTTTTGGTCAACATTTGAAGGTCTAGTAGAGCACTGCTCATCCATTGGGAAACTGAGGGATGTTGAGGCTCAGAGAGGAGGGACCCACCTCAGCTGAGCAGATCAAACACAGAATTTTACCAAAAAGGTTTAAAAAAGAAGGCTGACCAAAACCTAAGCACTTCTTTAGATAGAGAAAATGAGACAATCCAACTGTCATGAATTTATTCTTATCTCCCCTCAGCTGTACCACAGCAAAGATAGGGCCAGAACCTGTAATTTCCTCCTTGTTAGAGATACACAAAATAGAAATTTTTATAGCAATGTATAGTATTCATGTAAATACAGTGTAAGTCTAATTCAATAATGACAGCATAACAATTTTAAGCCCACGAAGAGGCGACACCAAGAAAATGAGAAATCAAATAAATCACTTTGACTTTTTGAGGCACAAACTGAAGGGAGACAAGACACCCGAGCATTATTATTCATTAGAAAGGAAATATAGTTTTGTTTCCAATTGCTACCTCCTTTGGATCACCTTGCTTTGCTTAATCTCAGTGTGATTTACAGAAAGGAGGAAACTACCACCGGCTTTGCAGACCAGGAATCTGAAGCATGGAATAAACAGGGCAAGCCAAATTCACCAGCATGCCACAAGCATGAGGCCCATGTTTCTAAAAAAATTCCTAAAGCAAACAAATCAGGAAAGGGAGCATTAGGACTGAATCTTCCATGAAATACATTCAAGGGGGGTGCAGTCTGTGCTGTTGTAAAATAGGTACAAACAATAGCTAACAGCACAAGGAGAACACTTCTACACAAACATGCCATGAGAGGCCCCACAAGCTGCATTTGCACATCCTTCCTCCTGCCCTGCAACAGGAATCAGCCTGAAAAAGGAGTATCAAAATCCAGCCTTGAATTCAAACAGTAAGAGGCTTTTCCAAGAACAGCATGTCCTGGAGGCTGACAGCTCACCACACAGCATTTCCCCATTGTGTGGGGGTTTCTTTTTCAATCTCAGACTCCCTGCAGCATCACCTGCTGTGTGATGCTTTAAGGGTCACATGGAGATTCTTAACCCAGGGATAATCACCTGCTTGGGTTTTGTTTTATTGAAGGAACTGAGCTCAGCTAAAACTAAGCTGGTAACTTTCCCAATCAGTCACAGTCTAACGATTTTCCTCTAAAAATGCTATATATGGCTTGATGCTGCAAACAAGTGCACTGGATCAATAGTCCTGGCAAGTGAAATTGCCTGTTTGGAAAGCAAGAGGCACACAGGGTAGATCCTTGGAGAAGAGCTTCTTTTTTTTCTGCCTTCACTGCCAATTTCTTTTGCTACTTTAACCTCTGTAGCCCAAAATGAAGGCATTTCTGAAAATCCACATCAGCCACAAATTTAGTGCAGGCCACGGTGTTCCCATTTCCATGGTATGCTGCCTTCCCCAAACCCTAAAGCAGCCTTCTCTAAGAGGCCTTGGAAAGGATGCTCAAAGCCATCTGTCTCACTCCCATCTTCAGTTAAGCTGGAACTATTACTTCCATGGCTACTATTTCCTATGGAAGAGAAATTCTTGGTTGCTGTTGTAGGGATGCATGGTACTCATATATGAGGTCTCCCTCCTAGTAGAAAACTGGCCTAAAACAAATTACTGTGCCATTTGTGTTGCCAGCTCTGCACAGGGTAATTTTCACACCTGCACTGGGTCATCCATTGCCAAGTTCCCTGGATGACCAGCAAACCCACAGAGCCCCCAGACTGAAAGCAAGCAGGCATTTTCTTTTCTATGCCTACTCCAAGTAGCAGAGGTCAGCTCTGTGCCCTGGCTGGATGCTGGGTTTGGGCTGCAGGGTATAATGCTGCATGCTCATGCAGGCACAACAGCTCCCAAACTGCTGGAGAAAGCTCCCGAATTATCTCAGGGGTGAGGCAGGTCAAGGAAAGGAGCCGAGGCCAGCAGAAGACCCAATCCCCAAAAGCCAAAGCAGAAAGTGCTGTTTTAAGAGTTCACTCCAGTTTAAACAAGCCCAGTGCAAAGCCAGAGCAGGGAAAGGCCTCACCTTCCAGAGGGCTCTTTGGCCCACACAGATCAGCCCCAGCAAGCTCTGTCACTCCAGGTGACAGCACCTCAGTGCCACTGGGCTGAAGCAATGCCCCTCGAGCATCAGCCCTCCTGGATCCCACCTGTACAGAGAATTTACTGTTAATGGGGCTGTAGCCATGTTGAAGATGGACACATTGCACACACTGGCACACCTGGGAAAGTTGAGGGTCCAGATTTTTCCCCATCATCAGGAAATCAAACAAGTAGTAATTGCTTTTTTCTACAGAAAATATTTATTTGCAAGAAATGAAAAGCATAACATACTTCACTACATACATATTTAGGCTAAAAAAGCAGGTAGTCTGTTCTCTCACAGAATCAGGCAGATGATTTAAAAAGGAAAAACAGCAATTTCTTTCCACCCAATGGACATGCTTGCAGTGAACAATCAGGTGGGACCGTATCCAGATGACAGCACTTGTACAAAAATAGAAAGGTCATTGAACACAGACACAGAGTTCATTAGACATGGCAAGAAAATAGATATCTGCAGTCAGAAGGGGCCCCAATGAAGTTTACCAAGGAGCTTTGAGGGGGGGTGGGGGGTGCTGTTGCACTAGTATCACTGCCCCTGTCATCTTAGATAGTCTTAAATGTTTGCACAAACCTATACTGCATTCACATGAACAGAAGGAGAGATCAGCTCAAGTGCCCTAGGGGTGTCACAGCAGAGTGACTTAGTCACAAGGCGCTGTTCTGCATGGCCCAAGGCAATGGAATTGGCCATGGATACTTCTCTCCAAGACAGCAACACCAGGTAATTTACCCTTGGAAGGCCTAGTGAATCTCAGGGAAAGTGGGATGTACTTGCACCACCCTCTGGAGGAAACTGCTTCCCCTGGCTGGCATCTCACTGTGCCCAAGGGGTGGTGAGGGCATCAGTGCTCCCAGGGCCACCTTTTAAGGCTAATTTACATCACTTAAAGAAAAAAATAATAATAAAAAAGCATTCAAAGCCATAATTCTGCAGACCAAAAAAGGATACCAGAATATAAAATAATTATTTTTTTGTACCAAGCTAGAACTGTTCTCTAGAAAGGCCAGACAGTCTAGGCACACACACAAAATGACACAGTGCAACAACATTCAGACAACAATTAATCACAGGACAGTCTTCAGACAACAATGCACACAACAGTTTTACCAGTGCTTGGTGATGTGGAATGTGAACAGGTTTCAGAGAGAAATGCCTGGACTTTCTGCTGCACCAAGCCCAAAGTGCCCTGTGTGTTCAGGCAGATGCCTTTATTTAGCAACACTTATTACATTAAGAAAACTCTGTGTTTTTGAAACCTTTTGATCATTCACCAGACACATGTGCACAGATGCACACACACACATACACACACTCGTTCTTGCTAACTGTATAAATGAAGAAAGCAAGATGCCATTACATCAGCACCACTGAATTAAAATCTGTTATAGTAAAGTCAGACATGAGCAGAGTTCTGTTAAAAAAAATCAGTACCTGCCTCTGCTTTCCCATCTCTCTCTTCCACTCCCTTCATTATGGACTGATAAGGCTCAAAAAGATTTTTACCTGCTGTTTAGAGGGTAAAGTGGGATATAACATAAAGGTCAGGTATGCATAAACAGCACTGCATAGCATTAAAGAGCAAGGGAAACAGGAGTAAACCTAACCCTAGCAGGTTACTAATGAAAGAGGCTATCACTGCTGATTTATGGAATCAAGAACTAGAAGGTTTCCCAGTGATGCAAGGAGTCCCTTCACCTGCCTTTTCTTTCACCCTTTCTGTAAGACAGGTCTACAAATCCAGCTTTCCCTTGTTCTGTTCTCACCTCTTTAGTTGCAGCTCTTGGAGGAAGAATCTGGAGATCAGTTGTAGGGCAGACAAGAGACTACTGCTAATATAGACTATCCAAACTCCATTCAGCGTCAGACCCAAACAGCATCACAAATGAGTTTCCTGCATGATGCACTTTTTTCTACATGGAAATTCGGGAATTTGATTCACATATATATATATACACATTGGTAAAGCAGAAAAAGACCTGACATAAAAATGAGAAAACCAAATTGCAGTTTCCCTCTCAATCCTGCAGTCTCCAGTGGAAGCTGACCACCTAAGCAATGCAGTATTAATTGGGATCAACCTTCAACAAATTCTCTGAATGCCCAATGTCACTTTATTGGCCATGAGAAAACTACAAGATGGACTGAATCCTTACATTTTCTTTGTAAAGACCTTACTTAACATGTAGATCAGTTAATTGCCCTTTGCAACCCCCAAAGCTGTTAAACTTTAAGACTGTGCAAAGCAGCAACACATCATAGCACTACAGTGTTATATAGGCTGGGACAACTTTTGTAGCTACAAAGCACTGACCTATCATTTCACCTTCAGAATACAAAATGTTCCCTTTTTAATTAGTGACTCGAGAAAGAAATATTTTAGTCACCAAGAGTATAAAAATACTCCGTATTCCTCTGTTCTTAGCTGCGTGAGGTTTGAACAATGGCCTCTTGGCATTAGCTAGAATCTAGAGCCCAAATACTCAGTGGAAATCCCTCCCAGTGTAGCAATTAGCATCATTCACTTACTTGACCTACATTCTAAAAGCGTCTAGACAGAATTCACCAGCGATAGTTTGGAGGAATGGGAGTGGAGAGGTGGGTTGGTTTCTTTAGAAGGGAAAAAAAAGAGGTTTTAGATTAATTTTTGGTCAGAGAAGAATCAAGAACACATCAAGACACAGTGTCACACAGAGAGATGTGGAGGAAGAGGTCCCCTGTCAGTATAAATCAGACCTGCTGCCTCCAAGAGCAGTGTGTGAGAACCATGCTGCTTGTATCAGCTGGGATCTGGCCTAAGAATCTCAGCCTAATCCATTAGTCTGTGCTGCTGAAAAATATTGAGTGCTACAGATGAAATGAAAGAAGTGCAGCAAAGAACTATAAACAGCCTGGGGGGAAAAAAACCAAACATTACCTACACCCTGGTAAGAAGGTTAGAAACGTCACATGCCCTGTGCTTCAGACTTTTAAATATACATATATATAAAATAATGCCCTATATTCCTTCATAGCTTATCTGCCTGGAAGCAAAGACCCAACAGATCTAGACATGCTTTAAAGCTACAGGCCAAAAGGTAAGTTTAGCAGGGTGTATAAAGTTGTGCTGATGAGCAACATAACCTTACAGCTGAGGACTCTTAGGTTTATCACTTAAGTCCTCTACTGGAAATGGAAATTATGTAGCACACAAGGCCTTTGCTTACCCTGTCCATACACACACATATGATTCCACAGCACCAAGCCACTGATCACCAGAAAAAGCACACTGGCAGAAGGCTAAGGCCTCAAGTAATAGAGCTGAACTAACTAAAAGCACTTACTGGCATCCTCCCTGAATATGCTTTACTACTCCTGCCTATGCCCTTAACTCAAGCACAGAAGCTGCCTCTCCACGTGGTCTGCAGTGCATCAACACTCCCACCAGGGTCACCCCTGGATGCTGAGGCTGGCAGAGCAATGGCACCTTGTCCTGCCTCTCATGTCCCCTGCTAGGTACAGAACATGGGCACAAACTCCCTCTGGAGATGGTGGAGTCCTTGCCACACAACAGCCTGTGAGTAGGTGATGACAGAGGATTCTAGCAGAGAAACCTATTCTATTAAGGCCCCTGAAGAAAAATTATCACAAACCTAGCAAAGTGAAGCAAAGGTTTTCCTTATTATAAAGTAACATGTAATACAATAAATCCCCAAGCAATGTGTGTGCTAGGTCAAGAGATTCCCTAAAAGAGTACCTAAAAATAACTTAAAAGAATACACATATTAGGATTATAGCAATACATTATCAAACGCTTACAAGAAATCAGTATGGCCATACTGGCTTGGATGAATTAGTACAGAGGCCTGACCCAGACCATGGACAGTTTAAAATGCTCAGGATGAAAACATGATTGATTATCTTCCAACCAGATTTGAACCAATATGCCCAAATTAAACAAAAAAAAAAGGGCAAAGTTTTAATGGTGGCCAGTGCAGTAGGTTTCAGAGAGGAGGAGCCATTTCGGTGGTGTAAAATCCTTTAAGAGCTGAGAAATAATTCCACTTTGGTTTTCACACAGTGCACTCAGCCAGCTGTATCTGAAATGGGAGGTGATCCATTTAGCTGGCAGTGGGCAGGAGCTCAGGCTGCACAGTGCAAACTGCAAGACTGCTAAGTGCTGCTGTGCTTCACACCCTGGGGCCTCTTTTGCAAAACATTTGACCACTTGGTTGCCCTCAAAGGTGGCAAACCAAGGGTGCTCTGGAAAAAAAAGGCCATTTAAGGAATTTTCTAAGCTATGACCTTGCCCACTTAAACTGACCAGTTGGGGTCAATCCCAGCTTTCTCCTGTCACTTTGCCAACCTCAAGTGGCTGAGCAGTGCAGCCACCCCTTGTGGCACTCACAAAGTGATCACTGTTTATGTGAAGCCTTAAACCATTTTTTAAAAAAAAACTTTAAAAGGTTGTTAATGGATACTGGAATGATTCAGAGAACCCAGCAGGATCACTGTGAAGGGAAATAGACTTCAGGGTGGAGGCTGACCCATGCCAAGATGGGAACACTTGCAAAACAGACTACAACAGCATTTCTCCTCTCACTGTCACCTCAGGTAAAATAATAAGGCACTTGCATAGAAGAACAGGGCATTACCTAGAGCAGCATATCTGCACACCAGAACTAGCTCATGGAGTCAGGCACTTGTTTCACTGTCACTGATGTGAAACACCTCCTTAAAATGGCACAGAGGGGACCGATCCACAGTCCCCTCCAATTCACCAAATCCCTTCCATTCATTTTACTGAATTTTGAGTCAGGCCTGAGGCTGGCAAATAGGATGCTGAAGGATGAAAGTCTAAGGAGAATGAAGAACAAGAAAGGAGCTAGTGTGACAGCTGCTGTAATAAAATACAAGTTCAATATTTTACAAAATAGAATAGTTGCAGGAAATATCTACTGTACATAGTAAAAAATTATTTGTAAGGCTAGGTTAGTTTTTCCCTTATTTATCATTAGGAAAAAAAATACAAGAAAAAAGAGCTTCAAATTACTTTTGTTTTTTAATTGACTTCTTCTGGTAAACTGTTAAGTAGCTATGCTAGCCTGCTGAATTAGGATTTTCACATTAGATCCATCCTCAACGGAGCATGAGTGCCCTTCTGTAGGAACCAGATAAAACCCTGCTCAAATTCTGGACTGAGCTCAACTATGCCCCTGCAAGGACAAATTGCAAGAAGCACAGCTCAGGCAAAGGCATGACCAGGGTACTGAGAGAGGAGACACCTGAAGACAAACAACACCATGGGACAAGAAGGAAACAAAGCATGGAGAAGAGTACTGGACTGGGATCAGACCTGAATGGTGCTCTTGGCTGTCTCAAACAGCCTGGGCCAGTCACTTCACCTTCCCACGTGCTCATCTCATTCCTCCTTCGACAGCTCTCCTGCCTACATAATCAGCTCCTCAGACCAGAGGTTGCCTTGCCATGTAGTTAAAACCACCTCTAGGCATGAGCTGGGCCTATCTGTACCCAAAGCAAGTGGTCTCATATCACACCTCTGGAAAAGCAGGTAAGAGGAAAATAAGACACATGGCTTTATTTTAGGACAATTCAAGCTTAAGGGGAATAAATGGGTATTCAGTGATGTTTGTCTGTCTGATTTCAGGGTCTGCCCAGATCACTTGCAGGGTTAGGAAAGCTCAGTTCTCTTCATTGCAACTGCCTGAACAGAATTTTTCAAAGCTAATAAATACTATTTACAACAGTAACAGGAAGATGGCAAGGAAAGGAAAACACAAGACAATCTGAGACTGGGTCTACAGAAGAATTTTCATCAACCAGCTCGAAGCCAATAAATTAAATTCATACAGTCCTCTCAGGAGGCACTTCTGGTTTAAGCCTTACATCGATTTAGTTTGTTGGGAAGGAATGGACTTAAGCTAAATAGATTAGCCTTAAGCAGACTAAAGGGAATCCATCTAAAATATTGCATAAATGTAACAAAACCTGCTTTCTAAACAGGTTTAGTTAAACTAGTGTAATTCTCCCACAGAGAGTGTGGCAAGACAGTGGCTGATCTTTACCTAATTTCTCAAGGGTGGAAGCAGGGAAGCCTACCAGGACTGCTTTCAATGCACAGAGTGATGAAGAGACTGGAGGGGAGAAGAGAAAGAGCTAGGGGAGGACAATTCAGCAGCATCCTGGACCAGCCCTCTCCTGCCTGTGCTGTGAACTCAGCAGTGTCAGGGCCCTTTCTTGTCCCTTCAGCAGCAGGCTGCACATGTGCTTCTCTATCCCTCCAAAAGGTTCAAGCGCTGTAGACCAGTAGGCACAGAGCTGTGGTGAGACTCCAAGCACCATCATGCTGCTTCTCCTCTCCTACTCTCAATTACCTTCTCCCAAGAAAACTATCACCCACGTGCTCCCATTGGTTTCGCACAATTCACCCTTCTCCAGAATGTCTTTAGTGCTCAGATCAGGCTGTGTGTGTGTGCAGGCACACACACCCACCAGTCACTGGCACACTGCTGGCATCATCTGCCATCATAATTCAATCCTGCCCTTGCAGTGTTAGACAGGAAAGGGGTAAAAGCAGAGACAGGGACTGTGAGGAAGGGAGTTACAAAGACAAGAGATGCCATCTGTAGTCACAGCCTCTTCAGTCAATGCAGAAGTTGAACTCCCTCTCTTTTGTACTTTGGTTCACTGAGGATGACAAGTCAGGGGAACTTTGGTTGAAAGTTTGTGGGAAGGAGGGAAGTCAAGAAAAAAGGCCTTTTTTTTGTTTTTAAGAGGTGGCATTGACTCTTCTGTCTATTTCAATTATCTTCAGTGTTTCATTTCCTTCTAGTTCGGAGTTGACTCTGTAGGGAACAAAACACCAAAGGTTAATGCTAACAGTAATTTTTTAAAGTACATATCCTGCTTGATTTGGCTAATGCTAAAGAGCCATTCAGTATTTACCAGGTAGGTATTTATTAGTTATCTGAGTCTGGTACCATACTGAATTATACTGAAGTAGTCACCTCTTTGGTTCTAGGCAAGCAAAGGTGCAGCAGAAAGAAGCACACATATTTACACCAGTGACTCTTTTCACAGGCCTGCAAAACTTACATTTATGCTAAAAAATTAAAAAAAACAACCAAAAAATTCCCTTACATTTATGCTAAAAGTGAGGGAAGTAATGTAGGAACTTAAATAGTCAGATAATTGTACATGTCTGTCTCTTGAGACTGAGTCCTGCAAACTTTCCGCAGCAATGCTTTAGCAAGATCACTGCTGTGAGAAACTCCAGCTCTTCATGCCCTAACCTCATTGAAATTCCAGTGAGTCACAACCTCACACTTCCATACAAGTGCCAAAAGCTTATTCCTTTGGGAAGCACACAAGTAAGTGCTTTAAAAAGGTCCAACTAACAGGCTTACAGGGGTTAGGTTTCTGGCACAAGTATCAAGTTTGGTAGCTCTGTTACTACAATTCTGTTGCAACCACTTCTCCAGGGCAACAGTGACTTTGCCTATAGGCTCTGCAGAGAAAAACCAAACTCTCACTTCATGCTTCATGGTGCCCAGCACAGCTGAGCTGCTAGTCTAATCTCTGGCCTTCAGACATGAACAAGAGTGACACAGAACACCCATGTGACAAGCAGCACACTCTGCACTCACCTGTGCTGCTGCAGGCCCAGCAGCACTGATTTCTCTAGCCTTGTCTCGTTGGCTATTGTGAACTGCATGATGTCATCCTGCTGTGCCCCTGACACGGCCTCCAGGGACAGTGCTGTGAACTTGGAGGTGTCTGTTTGCCTGTCATTGCGATCTGCAAAGGAGATCGGGCTTGATGGCTCCTCCAGTTGGTGAGGCTCTTCATAAATTAGTAGACTCCTTGACCTCACTGCATACAAAGACAGAAGGCAAAAAGAGATGAGCAACAGACAGCTCAGAAAACAGCCCTGGTCATTTCAGGAAATGGAAACTCTTAGGGCAGAGCCAAAGCTGCAGAGGTCTTTTCTTTTTATAGTGATTAACTGGCAATTTGATAGCTGAAGAAAGAAACCACAGGAACGATCCAGGTATGGATCAAAAAGCTCTAAATTATTCACAAAACAAAAACAAAATTAAATAATAACTTGGATAATATACTGGTTCATTATGGTTATGTAATACTAACAGTTTCCCATTCGTCCTTGGACTCTTTGGTGACAGTGGCAAAGAAAACAGCCACTGAAATAATTTGTGCATTTTAACAGTATGAACCAACCGATTTGTTACCAAGTAGAAACCCTGCTACCTTTCACAGACCACTAACTTTAGTTCCGAAAACAGAGGCAAAAAATTCTTTAAACAGAAGTACCAAGCAGGCTAGTGGGGAAAAGGTTTTGCTCATTTTTATCAAGTCTGCTGCCATCAGCATAGTTTGCCAAGCTGTCCTTCTTAGAAAAACACAGGTATATATAAAAAAAAGTCCATTTAAGGAGCAGAAATGCAAGGGGTGCTTGAGAAAGGGGTTAGGAATGGGTGTGGAAAAGAAGTGCTTAAGTACAACCAAGCAAAGAGCAAGACTGGAAGAGCTGTCACTTACCAATGGAATCTGTGTAGGACTCCGGTGAGGAATGCTGCCTGGGCAACACCATCTTTGTAGCAGAAGGATATGGCCCATAGCTCTGAGAGAAGCTGCCAAAAACTACTGCAAAGCACAGCACCACCATCTGGCAAAGGGAGGATGCAGGAGAGGTGAGTACACTTGACCCACATGCGCACACGAGAACTGACACTTTATCAAAACAAATCATCTGAGGCCATTCTCATCACTGCATACCTAGCAAAGGCACCTATACAACAACAATTCAGTGTTTGAAAGGGCACATTCCAATGCTGGGGCTTGTTTTCCATGTCTGCACCATTCTGACCAGCTGCCTTATTTATTCACAAAGTTGAAATGCAAATAAAGCTGCTGTGTGTGTTTACAGGCACTGCTGATGATTTCCAAGGTTATTTCTGTTGCTGGCTCCAGTCTTGCTTCCAAGTGACAGTGAGGCTAGACTGGGAGTGCAGCTTAGGCCTTGTAAATGATTTCCATCAATTTACAGCACTTTAGGTATAAAGGGAACTTGCTAGCTGTGTGTAAGGAGGGAAAAGGAAATGTTTCATTCTACTCATTTTCTTATCTTGACTACTACTATATATGACTACTGAAATAGGACAGAGGTAGATTTACAGCCTCAGTCATATTTTGACTTGGTTGAGCAGTTTATTTTTATTGGTATCAAAAGCACCGAGCCACAAAGGTCAACCTCATTTTCATTTTACAACCCTAGACACTATTCCACCATATAATACTACAAGAAATAATAAAGTGGGTCCCCTGGAAGAGCATTGCTCCTTCTTTCAGCACTGCAGCACCCAACCAAAAGCACAGGCCCAGTCTCCTCCAGAACTCAGTACCTTCCCACAATCATTAATCTTCATCAGTCACAAGTCTCACCTCCCTGAAAATTGTTAAATAATGAAAAGGAGTTCCCCAAGCTGTGAATTTGCCATTGAGAGGCTTTGCAGAACAGGAGATGTGCCTTTGAGGAGTGGAAAGAGATTCTCATCCCCTTAGAATTCCCAGCCTTAGAGACACTCACCATAAGACAGGTCCCTGTTTGTGTGCTAGCTGCCTTACACGAGCGGGACACTTTGCCAGCAACCACGGCTTGGAGTCTCTGCAGCTGCTGCAGAAGTGTTCTGGAAAGCAAAGACAACAGACAAGCATCACACACACTGACCTGCTTGTTGGTTAAACAGATTTTTGTTTCAAATTCCACACATGGAAATAATACAGCACTTTGGATAAGGTAGAGATAGTTAAAGTCTTCTTAAAATTACTAGCAAGGAATGTTTTTAATTTTACGAAGTTTTTACATGTATTAGCACTAAAACTTTCAAGAGCTTTTGCTTTTCTCTCAGCTGATGTCCCTAAACAATTACTTCTTTAGTACTCTCAGTAAGTTCTTATAAATAAAAATTGCATTTTCTGTGTTTCTGTACAAAATGGCACATTAACAACTGAAACTGCTCTGCATGCAAATGACCAGTTGCATATACAACCTGACTCTATGTCATTAATTCAGCAGGAGTTCTGCCATTATTTTTAAAGATGCAGAATTGAGTTTATAACTGCTCAGTTAGTTATCAAAACCTCCAACTGCTCTAGCTGGTTATCAAATTCCCTTTCCCCAAAACTTGCTACTTAGAACACACACTGGCTGACTTTTAAAGGGAAGAACTTAAAACCAGACATAGGCACAGATTTCACTTCTCACATTCATTTATTAAATAAAACACTTTAATGCCATTTGTTGAATCCTGCAGAGTTGACAAAAACTGCAGATGCTTCAAGTGGCTGCTCTGATTGTGTCTTTCAGAGGTCCCAACCACAATGACAATTCTCTTATGGCTGGATTCAACATTCCCTGACCAGAAGAACCTTTCTGACTGGTTTTTTGGTTTTTTTTTCTTTTTCTGCTGTAGCATCAATTACTACAGTCAGAACACAGGAAATTTAAATGGGAAATTATGTCAAAGTATGATTGGTACAGAGTTTTCACAGCAGTTTTTTTATCAATCTATGAGCAACCCAAGTGCCCGTCCTCAACACAAATATAGTATAATTTTGTTTCAAGATGCTAAATTTGCTGTTTGTTTCCAAGTTTACTTTTCACTTCTCCTGTAAGTTTCCCAATCTGCTGTGGAGGATACCCCATAGAAACTCCAGATGACAGTTTTGGAGCCTGTTACGTCAAAAGCTAAAGCAAGAGGCAAGGTCAGGATGTCAGAGAAAATAGAAGGAGTATTTTAAGACTAAACTGGCTAAAAGCTAATTGTAGGACAGACCCAGAGGTGCCTTCACAGCTCAATATACACTGGTCTGCCTATTTTCATAGATTTTTTTTAATCATGAATGCTCACTGCTAATTAGGGTTTAATGAATTCAAGGACTTCAGGAATACATTCTGAAATGAGCACAAGGCATTCTCACAGCACAGATTTATCTGGGCCAGCAGATCCTTCTCAACTTGTTAAGAAAGGATATCTTGAATGCTCTTGAGAGCACGGCTCACTCTGCAACTCAGTATTTAAAAAAGAGAGCAATATGCCCCATGCAATCCTTTATTCAGTAATACAGAGGCCACAGACAAATGAAGAGATATAAACAGTGTCCACCACGTAAATGAGACCATCCTAATTCCCTGCTCCCTTTGGCATCTCTCCCCAGCTCCTCCTGACATCCACTGCATGGCATGGGGCTCACCAGACTTGTACCCATCATGTCCTGGCACAGAACACGCTGCCCACAGCATTGCCACCACGGGCCACCAGCTCTGCTAGACAGCAATGCCCTTTCAACCCTGAACTTTCTGCACTATTTTGGAAGACTAAATCTTTCCCCCATTTCAGGCCTGACTCACTGGGCTCGATGCAGAGCAGCTCTGCAGAGTGAGGAGGAAGGAGCTCTCCTCCTCCTCAGCTCGGGGGCTGGCAGCAGCAGCAGCCTTGAAATGCTGATCGTTCTTGCCACTTTTTGTGGAGGCGTCAGTGAGAAAACAGCTAATGGCTGGTGAGGAAATCAACAGGGAAGAGGCAATTCTCCTCATTTTGTTCATCTCTGCCTTTTCATGCTCAATTTAAAAAGCCTGTTGGGCAGAGTGAGCCCAGAGAGCTGATTACAAAACAACTCTTTGGAAAGTATAATCAGGCAAGTATTCTGAGGTCTCCTATAGACAGAGGAAGATTCATCCCCCACCTTATTTACCAAATACCTTCACATAAAATGTCTTTCTTCCCCAAGTCATTTATCTGTTTGAGCACAACTACTTTTTTCTTCTCAACAGACAAGGACTCAGTGTTTGGAGCTGACAGGATACAGGTGCATCTGCAAACTGCGATCAAAAACTGAGCAAGAACAAGAAACAAGTTTGATCAGAGATGACATCAGTTTATCCTGCCACTGCCAAAATGGGACACTCCTTGGTGCATTTATTCTCTGTTTGAATCTGGAATGGTGGAAGACTGGATTCTGAAGTCAAAAGATTCCCATGCAAAAGCTTGTGACTGCACAGCTGCAAGGGTGATCTGGACCAGGAGAGGCAAAAGGAGCAGATCTCCGCCCTGCAGAAAAGGGACCTCCCTAAACTATAATGCTTCCTCTAAATAGCAGTACAAAGGCCACAAATGTTTTTAGTGGAATACACTGGCTATGGCTAAATTCCTAACAGGAGAAAATGCAATCCCAAAACAGCATGCTAAGGGGGTTTGCACCCACAGGGATTATTTTCACTGTGTCTGACACATTTCCCAGGGATATTCAATTAGAGGGTCAATTCTGTAGGAGGTGTGAGTGTGCTTTCACACTTTTCCCTGCCAATGGAAGCACCTCATAGGAAAGCTGTAAAGTGACTGAAGACTCCTGCACTTCCTTCCACATGCTGCCAGCAAACTCAGTCTGTCTGTGATGTCTTGGTTTTGGTGCATATTCACATATATTCATCTTCAGAAGAGGCCTTTTCACTACCAAAGTATGGACCAAGTCAAGCCTTCCCTTTTGCTTCCAGTGATACTTTAATTAAGGAGAGAAAACTTGCCACTAGAGAACCACCTGGAAGACTTCCTCAAGTCAGTATTTCTGTTTAAAATCCAACATTGATTCAAACAAACAAAAAAACAAACAAGACATCTCTAGGGGACACCAAACACTTAATCAAAAGTTTTTAGAGGATTGTTCCTATTGTGTGAAGAACAAAACCCAATTCTGATAAGGAGAGAGAAAAATTATTCTGTCTTTTAAAAAACTCTACACAGAGATTCCTTCTCTGCCTGTCCCATTTGTAGGAAAGGGGACAAATCCCAAAGTAAGGTTTTAACTAGAAGACCACTTAAATCCACAGTCTTTTCTCATTTGAATCACAAAGAAAATCTCCAGCAATTTTTCATACAAGATGTTTCAGCATGAAAATCAATGTCCTGTTGGTCTAAAAGTAAGGAGTTACTCCAGGGCTGCCAACCTTTGTCAAATATTGTAAGGGTGGCCTGAAATTAGGTGCAAGATATCTCATTGCAACTTAAACCTAGATCCATTACTCCTTGAAAATGATTTGGTAAAATGACTTTACCAGTCTCAAATGAAAAAACAACCAAGCAAATCAGTGAAGTCTGGCAGCTTTGGTGCTGACAAACCCTTGGTGGGTCAGACTGATGTGCAATTTGATCTTTAGATGACGGGGAGTTGGAGAAATGGAAGAATATCCTATTTGTATTTACAAGGCATTGCCTTTAACGTGCTTGTTTGTGCAGATCTACACAGCTGGGTACTGTTACTCCATGGGAGCATCTCTGGCAGCCACTTGCATTCATTGTCCATGGGTGACACTCAACCACACATGCACTGGATCCTATGTCCATCATTTCTCCAGGAAAAGGGATTATCAAGATACTTAAAAATACAGACTCAACAGAAGTGAGAAGCAAAAGCACTTCTCAACACGTCATACCAGAACCAGCTGTTCCAAAATTGTCTTTAAGCCCAAGCAAACCTGGCTCCCAGGTAGATAACACTGGTGTCAGAGAATGTTTGCAACCCTCTGGATCACTGGCAGTTTCTGCCTTTGGTCTCAGTGCCAAAATGTGAGTGGGTCAAGTCTTCTTGGTGAATGGGAGAACTCAGTTCAATACCCAGCACCAGCTTCTTCTCACACCCTTGGCTTTCTAAGAGAACAGTGTCCCACATGTCTGGATGCTACTCAAACCAATGGCTCACTTGTGGCTTTAAGACAAAACAGATAAGCATGTAATAATGTACTTCTTTAGTTTTGAGAAAACTGCCTAGGAAGCAACTTGGATGGGTTTCTTTTAAGGGACTGAGTCACACAAATTAGGAGAGGTAACATATGCTAGTGTTCTAATACTAAAGCTGACAAAAATGCTGCAGTCACCCACTCAGAGTAATGAGAAATAAAAATCCAGTATCTTGATCCCCAGACTCCTGCCTTGTCTTTTAAGGTGTGTGAATGCCAAGGGAGATGCTCCTGGATGCATTTTTTTTGACCACGCTTGCACCTTTGACATTACATCTTTTCAGGCCCAAATTTTCAGGCTAAGGCTGGCTTTCAAGGAAGAATCTTCTAAATGTTTTCACTTTTATCAGAAAAAAATTCTAGTGTTTCCATAGTTTGGAGCCAGATTTTGAAATGCAAGCAGGGCTTCCCTGAAGTTTTAGGTATGTATCTATGCAAATGTTTTCTATATATAGATTAACATACTCTTGAAATCTGATTGCACATACTGAAAGGAAACTGCTGTTCAGTAATTGTATGTTTTGGAAATTGCCCTTCAGTTCCTCTCAATCCAGCTAGACTACACAAACATGATACTGACTGACAGCAATAAACGTTCATGAACTTTTAAGTAAGCAACTATAGCCCAATTTTTCAACAAGGTAAAAATCCTACTTTATCTTCATTTACACTTGAATGCATCACTTTAACATGTAATCATAGCTCTTATTTTCCTGTTGTCTTTCTTCCACTCTAACAACCTTTCACAATGGGAGAACAGCTTTGATGTTTGTAGATGTAATTTTAGATAATATGTTCAATAATATCTTTATTTTTTACTGAAGTGAACATTCAAAGTTAGAGCTAAAGTCAACTAGGGTTCTGCTTTGGGAATATTAAATAAGATGCATGTGTGCCTAACTGTGCTAGGTACTTTAAGAAATAAAGTCCTAAACATATAAATTTGGGCATCTGACAAACCGAACATGACACTAAATAATTCTGACCACCACTGCTCCAAACACAGATTCCTGACTGTATGCAGGAGATGAAAGTTCCAGCTATAGGATGCTGTGAAGTTCTGAAACATGTGAACAGTTTCTGGATGTCATGCCAAGGCTCTGTGAAATACCAATGAGGAAATGAGACATTTGGAATTCATTGTAGGATGTGGATAATGTACATTAAACCAGGGCCTGGAACCATTCTCTGAATGAGACAGTTGCACAATTATACAGTAAATAGGAAAAGTGGCTTTTTGGAGTTAAGGTGAAAAAGTCTGTAATATGATATGTTACAAAACTGAGTTTTGATGAAAGCAGGCACTTTAACAAATTTCTCAGTACTTCACATGTAAACCTTAGCACATTTTACACACAGTTGGTATCTAAATAGCCAAAACAGCATTGCCATGAATTACAAGAATTCCTGTGCAGAAGGATGAACATCTGCTTCCCTGCATGAGATTACAGATCAGTATCAATGCTATTGCAGAGGGAAGGAGACAATGCAACTCATCCCACATGGCCAAAGCATGAAGGACTTGGAGATAATCTCACTTACCTAAACCTTTTTAGAGCATTTAGCATGAAAGAATTAAGATAATCAAATAATAGGTAAGATGCTAAAGGTCCTTTCTGAAAGGATGGACAAAAGCAACAAAGCTTGAGTGCATCCTCAAAAGCTCAGAGATGAAAACAGCTGGCCAAATTTATCTTAACTGGGGAGAACAACTACAGGGTTGACAACCTGTTGTCCCCAAGGGGATAATCCACAGCTGCACCTTTTCTTAGGAGAAGTTGGCTTCAGTATCTTCTGGGACGGATTCTCGGTGAGACATCCCTACTCCACACCTACAGAATAGTTCCTGGTTCTTTTATGTCAAACCCTGGAGGATGATATAAGAGGCACAGAAATGGCTTGGCTCTGTTCAAGCAAGCAGCAGATGTCTTTATGCATGAGCAGTGTGTGGGAGACACTCTCCAGCAAGTCTCAGTGCTACAGGGTCTGGCTTCATGGAATTAGAGATTGGATCCAGAGATTAGAAACAACACATGCCACTCAATTAGCAGTGCACTGGCTGCCAGATCAGCTCTAGGGCCATTTTCCATTATCATGGGGCTCATCTCCAAAAGCCAGCCTCCTCCCACACTTCAGTGTCACCATCATGTTCCCTGGTAATATTCAACCATCACTGCAAATGCCTCTAACTGGAAAGTGTTAAGAGTGGGCTCACTGGAATTTGCCACACTAAGCATAAGTCAGGATTGACACTGCACACTCTCAGCTAACACCCAATTAAAAGCTTAGCTATTCAACATCTTCTGCCATGTGTCCTTTGAAAAAGCCACCACTGAGTCACCCATTTCTTCAGCAATGAAGAAGCAAGAAGGTGATTTTCCCTTCCAAATGAAGGAAATTCTGGGGTGTGAGATAGTTAGAAGGGTGCACAATAATTGCAAGCACATCTAGTAGTGCATAATGAACTAATAATGACTCTTGAGTTTCAGCACTGTAATTTATAGAAGTGTCATGCCTCAGGTTAAGGCTTCCTGGCAAAATTTCACTAAAGACAATTGGGGCAGCTGGACTGTAGGTTTGGTTTGGTTTGTATCACCAAGTACATTGTCTTGGGCAGTGGAAGAACTCAGAGAAGAGTGCTAAAAGGTTTTTCAAGCACACCACAAGCAGGGGAGGCAGTTTAAGACATGACATCAAAACCTCCATGCTTTACATCCCACTGCAGTCACAATAACTGGCCTTCTACAATTTTTCTCTGACATGGACCCCATCAGACACAGCTATTGTTCACATTTCAGTTGATCTCTTAACCTCCAGATTTTCACTTTTCATGGTAATATGCCACTACCATGTCTTGTTTGATGATCTCCATTCCTTACCTGTTAGTGTTCTCCAGGACTTCAACCTTCTTACGCAGCTCACTGTTTTCATTTGAGCACGTCTCAACTCTGAAGACAGCACAATGAAAGAGAAATATAAAAACATCAGTTACTTATTCAAGTGATTGTAAAACAAGATAAACTTGCTTTCACTGAGAGGTCTACGATCTTGCTTACATTTAAAGAAACAATTACACCAATGAACTTCAGTCGTAATATTTAATCACACTTCATAGTGTGAAACACAAAGCAAAAGTTGCATTAGCTGTCTGGCAAATACCATGCTACTGAAATCAGAGCCTCCAATTTCAATTTTATGAGGGCTAACAAGCCATGAGATTAAAGACAGTGCTCAAGGCGGTCCCAAAATACTACCCATTTCCAAACTATCCCTGGAAATCCCCAAACTATAGGACATGTAAGAGGTCCAAGTAAAATATGTGACTCCCAAGGAAATAAACAGAACCATCCTGAATAGCTTCAAGAAGAAAAAAAGGAAAAGGAAATAGCCTTGATATCTGGTATGCATGAGGTGGAATTTCAGAAAAGTAACTCTGAGGAAGCGAGACAGAGCTATGAAGAGACAAGAAAAAAATGGAAATTACACCAAGGATATCACCAAAGATGGTACAAGGGTTTTAACAGAAGCATCTGGTGAATTGCATAAGAGTAATACTAGAATATTCATCTCCTGGAAGAAAGATGAATTTGGGATATAAATCACTAACTGGGGGTTTGGCTCCTGCTTGCTAAGGGAAGTTGATGGGTCACATGCTATTTTCCCAAGTCCTGCTTATTTTCCCAGGCAGTCCTGACTCACCCATTTCCTATTTCTGTTTTCATCTGCACTAGAAGACAGAATTTACTCACTCTGGATCCATCTTTCCCTGAACACTGCCTGTCCACTAGGCCAACCCAGCTGCCTGAGGCAAAAGCCAAGGGAGCTGCATCTTGCCTGATTGAAGGTGTGAAATGTCTGCTGGCACATTAGTGACCCGCTGCAGGCAGGCACAGTCCTGACCCCGACAAGCAGCTGCCAGGAGCAGGGCCTTTTCTCAGTCACTGCCACGAGATGGCAGCTGGCACTCTGTGCATGGAACCGGCCCAGCAGCCACAGCTGGATCCCTTCCCAGTCCCTCAACTAGTGCTATTGGCCTGCTTCAAACAGGAAGGAGGCTGGCTTACTTTTTTTCCAGACTGTCCATGTATTCTTTCTTTTTTCTTCTACTTTCCTGGGCAGAGATCTAAGGAAAAAGGATGAAAAACACCAAATATTTGCACAGAAAACAAAGCATCAGAGATGAATTAATAAACTGGTAAAAAGCCCCAATGTTATTGGATTCAAGCTTCTGTCTTGTTCTCGTTTCTATTCCTGGCAAGCAAAGCACTGACTTGATCTATTTCCACATTCCCCTGCTAACCTTAAAAAAGTAAATCAGATTCATCTAGAGAGAATATCCTAGGACAAATACCAAAAGATGATCCCATGACCATGTCCTGCATGTGGGACAGGAAAAGCCCACGAATGTATTAGAAAGGACATGGAGTCCTGATGAACAACTGTCAGCAGTGTGCCCCTGTTGGAAAAGCAGCCAAGCAAACGTGGGTCTGCACCAAGGAGATTGTAGTTAGCAGGTCCAGAGGAGAGGTTCTTCCCCCTCTGTTCTGGCTGCAAAACCACAGCTGAGTACAGCAGTGCTCAGAAACAGCATGGCTCAGAAACAAATGCTCTGGATGTACAGAAGCAGGCCCAGAGGCAGAGCTCTGCTATAATAAGCACGCCAGAGCACATGACATTTCAGGAAAGGCAGAAAAAGCTGAGCTTGTTCAGACTGAAGAAGAGAAGGCCAAGGAGGGAATCCTATTGCTGTCTTCAACTATCTCGTGCAGCAAAGATGATGTCAGAGCTCTCAGAGGCACAGAGCAAAATGCCAAGAGGCATCAAATACGAGTTGCAGCAAAGAAAATTCGAATCACACATTAGGGATTCTATTTATTTGTTTTAACCACAAGAGTGGCCTAACATGGGATCATGGTGCCCAGAGACACAGGGGACTCATCAGCCTTTGGGGCAGTAAAACATGACTGGACAAGACCCTCAGCAAGCTACTCTAAACTGACCCTACTTTTCAAGCCAAGGTTTTGAACAAAGGTCCTCCAGATTTCTCAATATAAATTACTTTGATTCTATGTAAGTGGCACATGAAATGCACAAGATCAGTGTGCAAAATCAAAACAAAACTCAAAACAAAATCAAAATTTCAGAAAGTTTTGAAAAAACATAGTACAAGACCAAATTCCAATTTAGTGTGTCCAAATTTACACCTCTATCTGCAAAACCAGTACCAGAATATAGTAATCACAAAAGATGTGCTAAAGTCCTCTAGAGCACGTTAGCTGGTCAGGTCTCAAAAAAAATTGCATTCTTCCCTACCACTAGGATACTCCCCATGTCAGAAGGAAAAAAAAAAAGATTTGGGCCATTTGGCATCCTTGGTATCAACTTTAAAAGTTACTGAATTCAGTGATCAAAAGACTAGTGCACTGAAATACAGAGTCATATTTTAAAACAGGAAACAGAAAAGAACACCTTCCTCACCATGCAAAGAATACAGAGCTCTTTGCCTACCATAAGGGCAGGATTGTGCTGATTTTTAAATGGAGCCAAGCCACAGCAACTCGATACCCTGCCTGCTAAATACTCTATTGTTAATGGGGTCAGGTAAATACCTACACTGAGGCACACTCACATTGACAGACAATTTGATGGATGTGTTTAGGCACAGAGAAAAGCACTTTGTTAAAAGACATCTTGCAGCATTCAACAGTACCACGGACCATTACTGCAGAATTCTGCAGCATTTTCTAAAATGAAGAACAAGTAGGAACCACCCAGCAAAGCTAACTAACATTTACCTTGTTTTTTATTTTCCTGCGGATTTTCTTTAGAACTTTCTCCTCAGCTTTTGTCAGGGGCAGTTTGGTAGGGATTGGGTAGCCCTCTGCTATCAGCGTCCTCTTCTCTTCCTCTGTCAGGATGAGGGGGCCAGTCCCCTGTAATTTCTTCAAGGGTCATAGAAATGAAATGAAATAAAACTCTAAGTGCACACAGTCCTAGAAGAAAAGGTTGTTAGGGAGGAGAGGCAGCAGGTCTCCCACTTCAGACAGGACTAGGCCTACTAGAACAGCCTCCTGCAATTGGGAATGTGTGGAATACTTTTCAGGTAACTTCCATTCAGAGTTCAAACCTTTGGGATGGGATTCCCTCAAAACAGTTGTTCTTGGCCCAGCTCTGTACACACTGAGGCCAACAGGATAACTGCCTTTGGCTCAAACAGGGAAAGAGACACGTGAGAAACACTACTGAAAATCCCTCCCTAAAGATCACCACTTGCTAATGACATGACAAGAGGACAGATGCAGATCTGCCAGAGACAGGTCAACCCAGCAGGGATGTGATAGTCTATGATGGGATAAACCTAATAACACCAGTGAACCCTGTCTCAACTTAGAGGAGAGGTACATGCTGCTCCCTGTGGGAACAGAACAGACCAGTGAGCAAGAATTACTGGATCTGCAGTTTTGACCAGAGATTAATTCACCAAAACAACAATAACAGAAAGCTAGCAAATCTCTGTCAAAACCAGTAATNAGATAAATGGTGGAGAAAGCCAGCTCAACTTACATGTGGTGCAGTCAGGAGAGGGGAATTGGAGAGTACTGAAGCTGTGCGTGATGCAACCTTAGCCGTGGCCTGGAGCTGGATTGGGCTGGAAGGAGGGAGGGATCGAGCTGGGCTCTGCCCTCCTTCGGAGTCACTGCCATGGCTGCTCGGAGGGGTGGGAGGCAAATGCAGGGGATCCACTGCTACATGGCAAGAGAGACAGAAAGTAACACAAGGGTTTAAGGTGTCCATTTAAATTGCCACTACAGCCATCACACATTTTTCCAGGACTAGGAGTGTCTGGTAAAAAAATGGATCAAGCAAAAGTGGCAACTTGGAAGAGGTTTCAGAGCATGCAGGTCTCCAAAGGAGGAATGAGATCCAGCAGCTATCTTTAGGTTTGACAGACAAAACAGGGCTCTGTGCATATGCTCCAGTCACTTCTACCTACACTTCAGCTCCTTCTTCAAATGCTTTGAGGTTCATGTATAATGTAAAGCACAAGTTCCCTGCTCCTGAGAAAGCACATGAACAGAGGGGCTCTGAGCCAGCGTATTTTCTCTCCAAAAACAATAGTATTTTGTAACTTTGCTGTGGATTAAACAATCTGCCAGTATTTGCAAGGGAAGGGATGACATCCAAGGAGTTACATGATCAGGAAGGAGCGAAAGGCCTCCTAAGGACACGATCTGGCACAGCTGAGAAGTGACTGACAACCTAGTGACAGCAAAGGCTTCAAAGCACTGATGGAGCAGGAGCAGCACAGGCAGCCACCACAGGAACCTCTCTCTCACACTGTCTATCCAAGGCCATAAGATAACCTCAACTGCAGCCAAAAGAACCTGCTCTAGAATTGTCAGTCAAAGTGCTGTTTATGATCAAACAGGTCTGGACTGAGAGAAACAGGGCATGTCTCACCCACTCTTATTAAATGGACAATTTAGGAGATGCTCAAAACTGCCATAACTAAATCATTTTTTCTCTGAGCTTAATTTACAGCAATTGAATTTTGAAGTAGGAAGATACAGGGCTAATTTGCCACCTTCCACTTCTGTTGTGCTTTGCAAATTTGAGTTGAAAAGATCAAATGGGTGATGAGGGAGGATGGAAGAGAAATAGTAATAAAAAAAATCTGTAATACTCTTTTTGTCTCACATGTTAGCTCTTCCAGTTGCCACAAGAAGAAACATATTTGAAAAATAGAAAGGCCCTTAATCCCACAAAGTGAGCAAACAAACCTACACCTGGGTTGAGATACAGCCTCCATTTATCCACCTGCTACATCCTTTGCTTCTCTCCCTACAGTAGTACTATTTACCCAGAGAAATGAATTCACTAACAGAATATCAAGTATTTCTAACTGAAACACAGTTACCTGCTCAGATTTCACACCAAATATTTGGCTCTTCCAAAGTTTTCTTTGCTTTAATTGTGTTTAGCTTTCAGGGTAGGGATTTTTGCTCCTCCTTCCACATTAGAGTGTAGTACAAAGACATAACGATTGTTCTTAAAACTAATGTGCTACAAACAAATCCACCTACCTTTTCTTTTCATATAAACTCACATCCTGCTTTTGCATCAGAGTTAACAGTAAAGTTTCTTATATCTTAACTAAGTATCCTCAAACTGATTTCTTTTCTATCCTAAATAATCCTGTACTTAAATAATTCAAGCTCCATTCAGTACAATTATTAATACCCTACAGAGAAAAAAGGGATATTTTCTTTGTGATGAAGAAGGGGAAAAAAAATAAAGGGAAAAAAAACTCAAATAAAAGCTCAGAGAGGCTCTGACTCTTCAATAGCCTGAGTTGAATCCCTATAAAACAACAGCTTCAGCCTAAAAACTAACATGGTGAACAAGAACTCCAAATATTTAATCAGGGTAAAGTACATTTATTGTAGTTTCTGGACATCTACCCTTACATTTCCATTTGGTATTTAACAGACCTTCCTTAGAAGACAGGTTCAGAAACTGATCCACTTCATGGGGCTCCAATTTAATCTCTGGAAGAACTTTCTGGGTCAGTGGTTTAATCTAAAAAAGAGAAATTAACAGCATGAAAACCTGGAGTACACATCTTAAAAATCTTAATAGAAAGACACAATGATTACTTCTCCATAAATGGAGAGGTTTCCTTTCCTCCTGCTCTGCCACAGGCAAAGCTTTAACTGCTTCACACAGTTTGCTAAACCAGCCTACAGAGAACACTGCCCCAACTACTCCCACTATGGCTTTTCTTACTACTATATTTAGCTAAAATAAAAGATCACGCCTCAGAGATGACATTTCAGACTGAAAGCTAACATGTAACCCACTCACATTACTTCTCTTAGCAACAGAGCTGCTGCTAGGATTTGCCGGACTGCGCGGTCTGTTTGAGCAAGGACAGAAACACCCCTGGGACTCAGGGAGAGCCTGTTAAAGGCCATTGTCATCTGGGAGCAAGAGCAAGGTGCCAGTCACTGAGCACCAGGTTTTGGGACCCAAGCTCCTTTCACAGTGCTGAGGAGCAGGAGAAGAGCCAGTCACTGCTGACTGAAGTTTGGAAGGCACCTGCCTTGCCCCACTGACCAGGCTGCCAAACTGCTGCCCAGAGTCTGTCTGTGTGCTACAGTCCCAGGCCTGAGGAAGCCAATCTGGCACACCAGCAGGTTAACTGCAGCCAAAATCTCTCTCAGCCACCTGTGTAACTAATCTATGCAACAGCAATGAGCCACCAGCAAGTCCCAATACTCTGCAAATGATGGCACCCCAAGCTACAGCAGGACTACATCCTGAACAGCACATTTAAGCTAGGAGAAAATTATGGGAAACTTGTGCTTAGCTTTTTTCAGTCTCTCATAAAATAATTTCTGTTACACATATTTCTGATCCACATCCAAGTGGAAACATTTATATATCAACTCCCTCCAGCCTGGACTGACATTGCATCCTGGGGGCTGACAACAGCCATGCTTCTTCCTCTACTGGCTGGGGACCCTGGTGAGCCACCAGCTGCTGCAGTTCATTCTCCTTAACCCAACCACAGCCAAACTAAGCTCTTTGGAATGCCCACTGGCTGCTCCAGCTGTGGTCAGAAAAGCATGACAAAGCTCCTTGTGAGGCTTGTTGGTCCGGAACTAGCAGCAGCTTGAAATGTGAAAGCTCCACACATCTGGCAAAAGTAACTTTGCAGGCAAACAGGGAAACTCTCCAATCAATCCAAACAAGGAGTCTTGTTCTGCTTAGGGGAAGGCATAGCAGCACTAAAGCAAGTTCTTATGAAAGACACTTAGCTTGTCACAGGCTCAAAAGGGCAAATGGACTAGTCAGTTCATGTGCAACTGGTTCATTAGAAACTACTCAAATATTTCTACAAACCCAAGAGCACCAGGCTTTGGGGCTAGCATAGAAGACAAACTTGTATATCCAACCATTAAGAGCTAAAGATGCAGACAAGAAGCTCTTACAGCAGCAGTGGGACACCAGCAAACATTAAAAACCATTAAAGCAGACTGCAGTGTGCACCCTGAACTGCCAAGCTCTGGCACCATACAGTGGTGTGCAGCCCTAGGAGAACCTGCAGAGAGAACAGAGTCTGCAGTACCAGGGCATCTGTCTGTAGTTCAGGCTGTTCCCCCTCCAGCGACGTGGCTGTGATGGTGAGACTGACTGAGGGAGCAAGGCCTGATGTCTCACACAGCCCTGGCTCAGTCTTTATTGCAGCTGGAGTAAACTCTGTAGCCAGACACCATTCCTCATTTTCCAGGTCACCTGCCAGGGAAGGAAATTGGACACCACATGTTTAGATCAGAAACAGAAAGACTACAAATGAAAATAATGTCATTCCTCCTCCAGAGAAGGGAAACAAACACAGAAGACATTCTAGTCTATCAACAAAACTCTGCCCTTACTATTCAGCTCTCAGTCAATGCAGACAGCCATGCCATTTCAGGGCTGTAACCTAATCCTAGCCCCAGGATACACAGAGGAGCAGCGAGGAAAGACACAGCACTAATCACTGTACATTGCTGAAAGCTGCTAATGCGTAGCAGAACAAGACTAAACAAGCCACTGGGTAAAGCAGCCAGAGAGCCCTGTCCTAAACAGGCTAATGCCTGCTGACTCAGTGTTATTCCTCCTTCTAGAGACAGCCTTTAGCCAGACTCCTGCTTCTTCTGCTGCTTGCATGTAGCAAATAGCTCAAAAGGTGGGATTATGCTTTTAAGGACAAAGTATTTGTCACATCCTTAACTTCATTTCTTCCCCCAAGGGTTCATTTAGTACATGCAAAAGAGGATATAGGCTTTGATGATTTCACAGGATCACCAGTGCTATGGTGATCATGCTAATTTCCTCCACAGAGCCTCTGGGAAGTCACAGCACAGGATGCAGATTCTATCTGGCAGCACTGAAACATGCATCACATGTTGGCAGAATTATCCCCTAACTCCACTAACTGAAAGCTCCCTAGTCAAGAGAAAGCCACGCAACTTTTTTCTAGACAAAGCTGAAGGGTTTGCCCAGCATTGTCAAGAACTGGAAGGAGGTCAGCATGATAAGTTTAGCTCCCCTTTTCCATTCCATTTCCATTCACTGTTTGACTTATTGAAAAAGGACTTACTTTCCCAGGTCTGAAGTATAAGAGAGCACCAAGAACTTGGCAAGACTCAACCTCTGAAAGAATTCCACAAGGCTAATAACAACCCCCTTTAAAAATACAAAGTAATCAAATGCATTTTTGTAAACTGTAATTCTGCCTTAGAAAACTTCCTAGTCCAACTGAAACACTTGAGTCTTTCCTTTTGCAGGAGAATATCCTATACCAGGGGCACTGCATCCCAACTGCATATAGCACAGTCCTCTGCCATGACTGAGCAGTAGCTGTGAGAGGCATATCCATTAAATAGAGCAGCTGGAATCTGAAAGCAAATATACATAAAAGGAAAAAGAGTGCTGATCTTTCTTTCAAAGCTTTCTACTGCCTCCAAACAGACTATTTACTGCATATACAAAATTAAAAGAGAGAGAGCAAAAACATACACTGTAGGGCTGGTAAAAGCAACAGAGCTTTGAATTAACTGTGTGCTGCACCAACATCCTGGGAGGCAGCCATGGGGCTGCCAGCATTCTGCAAGGCTGCACAAGACCTTTCATTCACAGCTGAGTGCATCAAGCTGGTGAGATGTCAACAGAGTTCAGCTGCAAACAGGTAACAAAAATAAGAGTGGGCTTACAGGCTCTGTGCTGCTGTGTGTCCTTGCTATCAAGACCACACACACACAGAGCACATAGGCACTGGGCAGAAGGCTGGAAGAAGGGAGAAGAATGTACATCTCCAGTGCTAGTAATTACTTTGTGGTGGGACCTAACCTCCACCACTGGCAGGGAAGGAGGTAATTTGACTAAAGACACACCAAGGAATTAAAAATGAAAAATATGTATCCTATAATCAGAAGCTCAAGAACAGCAAGGCCAGCAGCTCTGCCACATGAACTGCAGAGCAAGGGCTAAACACCATATTTAAGCTTCTGGAGAGCTTACTCCCAAAGCTTCCTGGGAAATGCAAAAATGCAAAAATAGAAGTATTTATGGGGAAAAAAAAATAGGTAGGCTTGTCTAAATATTAACTCAGGAGAGAGGACATTGCTCTTTTTCAACCCTCCCTGAGCCTCTCTACTCACAAACACAAAAGCACAGCTCCCTCCCAGCTTGCTGTGCATGCACCATTCAGGTAAAACCTTTAAAGTGGTATCTGCCTGGAAATCCAGAATCCCTTGGCAAATGCAACTTCCAAATGCCTGTTTGGATAACTTGTGCCAAAACTGGCCCCAGGTCACATTGTGCAGAGCCTCCCTTTGCTGCCTCTTGCACCTCTGGGTCGAGCTACCCCTGGGGCAGCACTATTGTGAAGGCTATGGATAAATGAGAGCTATTAGTGAAGCCAGCAACTAGCCCTTAATTTTCTCAAATTTGTATCATCATGAAAGTAGAAGGGAAATCCAGCCATGGGTGACCAGCAAAACAGGGCATGTCCTCAAAGGCTGCACTTTATCACCTCTAATGCCCAGACTCATCACGAATATTCAGCTGCTCTAAGACAGCAAGATATGCTGGCCTTTGGCTGCTCATTTCCCTCTTCTGGAATCCATCATTTTACTCCTCTGGAAGCTGATTAGCCTGACATCCCTGCCACCACCACTTAGATCTGCATAAACTACTCAGAGTTATTCTCGGCTTTAAGCCAGTCTAACCAGTTTGTAGGGTTACAGATGGTTTCCAGCAACAGCAACACGCTGCTTTTAGCACTGAGATTATTCTGAAGAACTGCATCTGGCACTTTTTTGACACTGCCTCTTACAATGCATGGTGACAGCTGTCATTCCAGATGAACAATCCTGGGAAACGAAGGGATGGGGGACTGGTCAAATCTCACCTTGTTACTCTCCTCTCCCCCTGCCCCCCTCCTTTTTCCAAGTTTCTGTTACACATTCCCTACCAGGATCTGGGAGTGTTGTACTACAAGTTACTTTCTTTTGACACTTTCTAGCTTCTGAAGTCACCAACCATCCCTCCTTTGCTCCAAGGGAGCTACAAGGATATTTCCCACTCTTTCCCCTCTTCCCGAGCACAGCAAGTTGAAATTATCTGAAAATCATTCTTAGTTTACTCTTAAAATAGTTCCTTAGCATCTTAGTGTATTCTGCCAAGCACTGTATTAGCAGAGCAAAGTGGCAACCCTTCTCCCAAAGCCCTTGAGAATGTAACACAAGATCAGAAAAACTTAGGCAAAGAGGAAAAATGGAGCAGGCTAATAGATCAGTGGTCATACAGAGAGGTATGGCACACTCTCCAAGACAAGAGTATTTCTGATAGAGGGTTATGGAGAACCACAAGAGAGGCTTCATGGAATAATGAGAACAAGCAAGAAGGTGCATGTGAAATATTGAAATGAAAAGAACAACAGAGGCAGGCTCAAGAGACCCACTGGAGGGGGAAAAGGGAGGTAGGTGTCTTCTCCAAACCAAGCAAGACGTGCTGTGGTAAGAGTAAATGACTGGTGTCAAGAAGTTAGAGGTGTTTATGTTTCTATTTGACATGATCCAGAATATACATGTGAACTTTTGAGCCACAGTCCAAAAAAAAGAAGCTGAGAGTGTAATCTTCATGATGGTATGAATTCTAGACTAACATGAATAGGGCAAAACTGCATCCTCAGAGGTGAAACAAAATATGCTGCAAGTCATTCAGATGTAGAGAGAAGAAAGCCTAAACAAGAGATTAATCTCTCCAAATGGCAAACAAAGTACACATCCTAAGTATTGTCACTTGGGCTCTCTTGAAAAATCTCTTCTCAGGCTCCAAAACAGTTCACTGTTGAGTAAGTGATCCTGGCTGTCAGTTCCCTTCTCAGCTGAAATTTTCTACAAACCTCAGAACTCTATCATGCAATGTGTAGATGAGTAGCATTCACCTTTACTTACACTTTTGTAAATCCATGAATGCTAGGCATTTTGGCACATGGAATATGCAATTTAGGGAGTCCACACAGTACTTAGCAAAATCCCAGCCAACACTTCTACGTTGTGTGCTAGTAAATTGCAGATGTGAACTGAACATTCAGGTTGCAAAGCACCCAGGTATTAAGAAATACCTATGAATGTTTAACTCGGTGTCCTTTTGCACATCATGTACACCTAAAAACAGGAATGTTTTCATAACGTGACCAAACAATTTCTCTAGAGAACCCATGCTTTATTCAACAAGCAGAATGCATGGTGCTTCACTAATTGAGAAGATATTCCATGTTTTGTTCTTTGCACTGTCTCATGCACAGCCTCACCTCTCCTTTACCAAATACAATTCAAATTTTGTTCCCACAGAGCTATTTAATTCCCTCCTAGGGAAACACTCCACAACCTGAATTCATTTTCACAGTGGAGCTGAAAATTCAAGTGAGACATGGAGAGACTAAGGCCAAAAAGTAAAGAGTAATTTCAAATGGCCAACTGGAGACAACTGGAATTGGATTTTTCAGATGATTTAGCCCTGTTATTACACTTGATCAAAATCCAGTATGTATTGAGCTTTCAGGCTGGGCTGTGAGCATCTACCACTGCTGCAAGTTAAACATCAGAGTTTCAACTCAGCCATCCAAAAAAGCCATTTATCCCTGCCACCCAGGGTTTGTGACACATGCACCTAAGATCTCCCGTGTCCAAGACTAAAATTACATTTCTGCAGAAAGCTTTTGTTTTGTGTGCTTTTTCTGTCATCAAGCCTGTGGCTCTTCTCTTGCAGACTTGTTGAGTGTGCATCTTCCACTGCACACCTCACACACTGAGAGAATGGTTGTGCACAGAAATGTCCTCCTCCAAGCATCATAGCTGTGGCTGTAATCAGTGTGTGTGATTTAGGCATGCATGAAAAATGCACAGCCAACTACTGGCTGTGTTTTCACATGTCTATAATTAATAGATACCATTTCTGAGTTGATAAAAAACATTTTTAAGATATCTGTACTTATACACAGATATAAAAAATTCTACATAGTCTCTTAATAAGATCATGCACAGCTTTCTAGGATATTCATATCTCTCTGAAGAACTACAACATTTTGCTTTTTTTCTTGTTCCATGGACATGTTATAGAAAGACAGGGTAGAAAAAGTGGAAAACAAGGTCAAAAATGCTTACTTCAAATGCACAGTTTTTCCTTTTTTTATTTCTATCCAACTAATTCTTCAATCTTGTCCAACATACCACCTCCTTTCCTGTGAAAAAGTCGATCCTCTCCAACACATGACTAAATTTCACCCTTTCTGATAGATGTACAGAAAAACAGAGCTTACAGAACTAACTAAAATGGCATCCCTTGCTCCCCCATTTTTTTCAGCACTCTTCATTAGAGTTTACAGAGACACTTACTGCTGGATAATGAAACAAGTTGCATGTGCATTTACTGTGTATTTTTAAATAAATGAGAGATGCACTCTGCATCTCACCCTTACTCCTCTCAAGTACAGAGAATTCAAGTATCCAGAAAAACAACATGGGTTTCACCTTTTTTTCCTCCTGCAGTACAAAGTAAGATAGCACCACTATGTAAACAACCCACATGAAGGGTGTACCACTGAACCCAATCTTTAAGGGGAATAAAAGCTCATACCACCATCACAGAGAACAGATGCATGCACTGAACGTCATTTCACACCAGTGTGCAAATAAGATCTCTAGAATCATCAAGGGATAATCCTTATCTGTACCACCAGAATGAAGAGGCAGCTTTTGACTCCTTCTTAAAGTTCCCTGTTCAAGCGATGGATGAAGTAACTTAGAGAAAAACAAAACTTAGAGAAAATTTAAGGAGGCTATCAGTCAAAGTGCTCTGCACGGGTATCAGAAAAGCCATCTCTGAAGAGGGCAATGCAGGAAGTTCCCTAATGAGTCAAACTGTTCTCCAGCCAAGTGTATTTAAATAACCTCTCTCTTCAGCTGCGTTACAGATTCGAACAATAGGGTTTCAACTCATTCCTTGTGGTGCATGGCAGACCTCACACTGTCACCATGCCCCACTGGGCTGCAAGCACAGCCCACCTGGCTTCTGTACAGCCATGCCATGCACGACCATCTGCAGTCTCAGGCTCAACTCACCCCTTGTTAATGACACCCTTTGATGCCAATGGTGCTCAAACTGCACCAAGGGTCCCTGTGTGCACAGCTGGCCTTTGGACAAGTGTTCAGTCCTCACCTGAAGGGAAAGCACCTCTTGGAAGAGGCTCACAAGCTGTTTGTGGGGAAAATGACTGCTTGATCTGTCAGAGAAGCACCTCTGCACCGTGAGCCCAACAGGGCTGCTGCATACATTTTGGGCATGCTGCTGGACATGCTACCTGCAGGGAAGGAAGTTCAGTGTCCCCAGCTTTGCAGTCTGAGCCTTTCCAGCCCCCCAAAGGCAAATTGGACCTTTCTGGAGAAACAACTGCTTCCTTCTCTATCCCCTGGGTTCGGATGGTTCTCAGTGCCCAGCTCTGGGCTCACATAACACTCCCTGTCAGACACAAGCCCTGTTCATAATGCCTGAAATGCTGAACTCCAACGCCTCTACCTCTCCCCCTCTCTCCTTTGGGAGGTGAGAGCCCACATTCATGTACAAACAGCTCCTATTACAGATTTTCCAGATGGCATTTCCCTCTCCCGGCGCGCACACACGCTCCCACCACAAATAATGAAGCCAAAGCCCTCAGAACTGCTGTGACAAAAGAGATACTGTTTGACTACCAAACATTGGGGTCCTTTTTCAAGTGCCAGGAAGGGAAAATTAAATAAAGGGGCAAAGATGAGCAGCAGTGACACACAGTAATTACAATGCATAGCAGAAATAGATTTTTTCATAACAAATGATCACCGCTCATACCGGCATCCCCTCATTCACCAGCGTGGAGTCCATGTAAAACTCACACATAATTTGCATCACTATCAAAGCTACTAAGATAGAAACAAAGACATATCACCTTTATATACATGGAAGTCAGGCAAAGATTGAGGTGGTAGCTGGATTTACAGCCTCAAAGTTGGATAACGTTAAATTTCCTTTATAAGATTATGATTTTTTTCTTTTAAGGTATGAAAAAGTTATCCACAGAAGCACTGTGGTCAAATACAACAGTTCTCTCTCTCTCTCAGGTCTAAATTTTTCTCCTCACATCCCACACAGATGCTGTGAAGGCAGATCTGTATGGCTCCAACACACATGACATGGACTTGATGCTCACAGTACATAACTAAGTGAGCACAAGCTGTCAGTGCAACACTACAGAAAAAATGAGATCACTGGTTTCACAAACAGCAGGACTGGAAGTGGGAGGAGTATTCCCATAATATGCATCATCAGGGAAACTATTCCTGGGAAATCAGCTCCTGTAGTCACTTGACAAAGGGTTTGAAAAAGCAACTGCAAAGGTCCCTGTGTTGAGAAAGGCACGGCAATAGCTGAAGGTCCAGAAGATTCCAGCTAGGGGGAAACACCAAGGAAGTGCAGTTCATTTAGACTGTATCCAAGCAGCAGGCAAGAGGGACCTTAATCACAGCCTACAAACACCTAGAGAAAGAGGTTTCAGAGAGCAGATGGTTCTTTAAAAGAAACCAAGGCTATAATGAGATCTCATCTATGTGTAACTGGAAGCTAAAGGAGACCAGGCTGCAAATAAAGCTGACAATTATTAACAGTAACCATAAGTAAACGCCCACTCTAAATCAAAACTAACATTTTTCAGACATGCTGCTGTTCAAGTAAGAGTTACAGGGTTGATGCAGAGTGACCTATTCAAATTGTGAACCTTGGATATATAAAAGTTCAAAAATCTTCTCATACTCTGGTATGAATTCAGTTGTTCTCATACATGCTTTCAGGTACATGGGTGATTCTTGGGGTGTTCTGTGCAGGGCCAGGAACTGGACTTGATGGTCCTGATGGGTTCTTTCCAACTCAGAGTATTCTATGATTCTCTGACTTTAACACTGTAGATGGTGACAAGGACTGACTGCTACCTTTCCACATAAAAATCACTCAAATACAGGCCCCCCACACTAAATGGCTTGCTCCTCATTTCCTAAATAAACACACAAAAGGAAAAAAATTACGCAGAAAAAAAATTGCAGGAATATGCTCTAAAAAAATTACCAGTATAGCTTTGACAGCAACTTTTGAAAGTACAAGTGAATTTCTTCTTTCATTTCTGTTTTATTTGAAGTCAGGGCAGTGGAAATTCACATTTTCATTGTTCACATTACATTGATTCAGTATTTGGACAAAAACAGACAGCAGCAGGACATTGTACCTCTCTATATATAGGCTATATAAAAAAAATTAGGATATGAAATATAACCTAATATAAATAATAAAACTCTTATGACTCCCATATACACATGTGTATTATATGTGTGCATACATATGGATACAAATAAAATGTATGAAGATCAACCTGAGCCTCAAGCCCAGAGGTGCCTCTATGTAAAGAGACAGCACATGACACTGATTACTGCTTGTGAACTCCTTAACTAAGCAAGGGTTTTTCATAGCCCTGCCTGAGATGAGGGAAGAAAAGTGGGAGCCATGGTTTTGGGGGTTTTGTTTGGTTTGCTTGGGTTTCTTATTTGTTTGCGTTTTTCCTTTTCAAAACATGTAGGGAGATGGACTTGGAGTTCCAAAGTTGAAAAAGAAAATTCAAGTTTTAAAAGCACATTACAGAAAAACATAACCTCAGCAGTAAAAAAAACAGTAACAATACAGATTACAGTCTGGGGCCAGCCCCAGTTTTGGCACAGCTAGGAGTAAAACAGAAACACACCATTTTAGCAATCAGCCTGTCAAACCTTCAGCCAAGACAAGCCTCTTCAAATCCAAAAGTAACTTCAAAGCATTCCTGAGCAGGAAAGCACCAAAAGGAGGGGCAGGTGGGGACCCAGCCAGAGCCCTCCAGGGACTGGGGAAGGAATGCACCCAGCCACCTGGGCACAATCTGAGGAGACACAGCATCCAAATGACTGGCCAGCACTCCACTGCCTCTGCCCTGCCTGGCTCACAGTGAAAAACACCAGAAAAATCAAACACATCCACCATAGAACACCCCGAGCACTTGAACTCATCTCAGAGGATGAAAAACCCCACACAGATGCTGCAGGCTCTGCCTTCACATTCCTGCTACACACTAGCCCCTCAATATTACCTGTACTCAGCTGTCACCCATGCATCTCACATGTCCAAAACAAGGGACAGCCACAATCCTAAAGTTTGTGCCCACAGCTAACAAGACCAAGCATGGGAGGGCAGGGAAAGAGCCTTCACTCACATCTCAAGTCACAAGAATAACCACAGTGCCTGCTGAAACTTGGGCCTTGACTTGGCTCCTGGCTGTCAGACCCACAGCCCTCCCCTTTCTAAAAAGCTGCAGAGACTGGAAAACTGAAGACAAACCTGCACTGACCACAACAGAAAATTAGGCTTCTTTCCCTATTTCTTTACAGCTGTCAGAAATGAATCTTGCCTCAAAAGGCTGCAATGAGATCTCCCTTACCCATCAGCCCTATGCCCACCCACCTGCCCAGTCTGCCTTCCCAGCTTCTTCATGTCCTTTCAAGAGCATTTTCCACTCCACAGCCACCCACTGTCCTTCTCCACAGCCACTCTACAGTTGTTTCAAAAACCCCAGGGCTCAAAACTAGAAAGCAGAAACCTGGTGGCAGTGCAGCTGGTGCTTGTACACAGGACACAGCCTCCTTTTTCATGTTGCATCCTGAAGCCCTCCCCAGGCCATATGCCTTAATTCATCAGTTCAGGCAAACAAGAGTGATCAGCCAGCTGCAAGCAGGCAGGTCAAGCCTGTAAATTTCTCTCCCTCTATTATCTTTCAAGTTTATGCAAAACTGAATCTAAGAATAGATTCTCATCATGGGAAGAAACCAAATAACACATTAAATGCCAGATGTCTTGTACACATGTGCTTTAAAACAGACACCTTCAGAGAGCCCACACTAGAAACAGCCTGCAAGTATTCAAAAAAGTTATTCTGTACAAAGCTGGGGAAATGGCCTCAATACAGTGAAGTCAGAAAAGCAGAGAAAGCCAGTCTGGACCTTGACTTTACAAACACTTAAATGTGTTCTCACATTGAACTTAACAGGACTTCTCGGAAAAGTTAAACCCAGGCTTATGAGTTTCCTAGGTTTTACAGCTCTAGCTCTTTTTAGAAAAACTTTATATAAAATTTACAATTACAGTAATAGGTCAATTCAGTAGTTGCAGAAATTACGGTAATGGCCAAGCAGTGGCCAGCAAGAAACAGCTCACAGCAGAAATTACTCGTTCCCTGCAGGAGTGGGCAGGAAAATGGAATCAGACCAACCACTCACTCCACCATAATGGCTGAGAGGAAACATTAAATGACATTTTCAATAAGGTCGTGGGAGACTTCAGGGCGGGAAAACAAAAGACAGAAACAGACACCGAAAGGTTTAAACCTGTCTTGAAGATCATGTGCTGAACAAGGCCAGCCTTTTTCTCAGCCTCCCTGCATGCTGAAGCTCAAAAACCATGCCTCACCATGGAAAAATCATGAAAACACTACAAGAGCTCACCAATCTGCCCATTGGAATGGGTATTAGGAGAATGCAAATTTTTTGGACATTCTATATATGTCTCAGCTCCTGTCACCCCACAAAACCCCTCCCAGTTCCCCAGCAGCAGAGGATCATGCTGGAGAACACGGACCTCTCCCTCCACACTCTCTACTTTCTGGTCCTCAAAAGGACACTGGTGCTCCCACTATCTGTGCCCTTTCTCCACCAAGGGGACTGGCCTTCATCAGAGTTGTCAGGAGCACTGTGTACCTTCACTGTCTAATAACAGAGATGCTTTCAATCTCCAGTGTCACGCCCTGCAGTACTGCCATCCACAAAATCCTCTTTTCCTGCTCTCACAGATTCAAGGAATGAAAAAACATTAGGGTGATGCCTTTGAATACCTATCAGAGAGCCAGGTTTACTCCAATGCTGCAATTTCCTTAAGTATTTCTCTGAGTTTCACTGTTTTGAAGTCAATAGGTGAAGAAAGGTTGTGAACATGATTCTGAGGTTAAGATGAAATAAAATCCCAAACACCAAGAACAACTCCTCCTCCTCCTCCTCTCTTATGAAACACTCTGCAGAGTGAACATAAGACAAAATGTTTTCCATTAATTTTCTATTTTTAAACCCACTTGTTAACGTTTCTTGGCTTTTTAAAACATCATTTGACTACAGCTCTATTACAGAGATCTCAGCAGTATGAATTGCTTCAGGAATTTTCCCCAAAGGAAACTCCCCTCACTTTTAGCCTAATTTGAAGCTTCTCCCTACTAACTTCCAGAAAAGCTTGGTTTCTGATGTTCCTTGTGTTTGTTTTCCCTTCCACAATGAATACCTTCTGTATGTGTCAATTTAAAAATATTCACATAGAACAGTTAGGAAATATAAAAATTAAAGACTTTCTGTAGATGATGTTTCCCAATCATTTCCAAAAATCCTTTCAAAAATAATTTCCAAAAGTCCCACACTGAAAAATCCTTCTCACAGGTTTTACTAGTTGTCCTCTTGTAAAATCTCCAAAAGATTTTGTGTTGTTCCAACAGAGCACTTTGGACTAAAAACTGTCAGCCTTTGAAGACCTGTCTGGTGGATCCTCACAAACAGCTTAGCTGGTCAATGCTTAGCCACAAGCACTAATCTCTCTCCCTTTTATTGTAATGCAGCTTACCACTCCACTGCTTTGTACTGTAAAGCTAATGGTGAAAATAAACCAATTCTTAGAAGTCCAAGTCTGGCATTGCAATTATTGCCCCAGATATTCATGATCTTGCTCCTCCACCAACCACTTCACACCAGAATAAGAAGGTTGGATCTCCTCCTCCCACCATTCTTGCCTTTCCCTTTTTCCCCTCCAGATGTTTATAACTGCTGAATTACAGAAAACTGTTAAAAATTCTATGGGTTTTCATCATTTTCTATGCACCACCATTTTCCACAGCCACAGTTCCACCAGGAGCATTTCATTCCTGCATCATCACAACAAATTAACATGGGCTCAGTGTGTCGTACCTTCATTAAAGTTGTCATCAGTTGAGATGTGGGTCAAGGGAGACTGGGGTCGAGAGTCCCCACAGAGGGAATAGCTGTGCTCAGCCTGGATGAGGGGCGCTGGGGATGCTGGAGACAGTTCCACTTCCATTATCTCATTCTTCTCAGACAAGAAGGGATCATTCAAGAGCTGGCCTAGGACATCAGGTGAAAATTCATCCAGGAACTCTGTGAAGTGCTGTGGAGACAAAAAGGCAGGGGAAAGTTTATCTCCTTGCCTGTCTGTTGTGCCAACCACAGGAGAGAATAGATCAGAACAATTCTACGTGCCCTGGTCATCCGTGCCAGTCAGCAGCAGGATCTACCAGCCCTGTCTAACAACCCCCTCCTCCAATCACTACTTCAAGCTGAAGAGCTACAGCTAGAACAGAACTCCTCTCAGAGGCATACATTACAACAGAACAGCCTGTCATTGAACTGCAACAAAAATGGAAAATGGAAGCATGGTACTCATGTCCTGAAGCAGTCTCCTCCTGCCACAGCAAAGGTACTCACTACGGTGCACCACCAAAAATGGGAAAGCCCATTTCCCTCAGACAGAGTGAAAGATCCTGCAGGATCTGTCACCAGAACACATTGTGTATGGAACAGAATATAGGGGGTTAATGCTCACTGAAGCACAGAAGAAAAATGAAACACATTCCAGCACAGACTCTGACACCACATATGACTATTTTAGCTGTGCATTAGCTGAACATTCCGTGTGCTCCAGAAAAACGGGTCCATGCATATCTGCAGCCAAGCAATTAACACATTTGCTATAAAATGGGTTTCCTGACTGATTTATGTATCTATTTTAGAAGTAGCATTCCACCTAGAGCCCATATCCAGCTTCCTGGCCCCAGAGCTAAAGCTCCTGACAGCCAGTACTAATTACCACTTTGTCTACGGCACTGAATTCATTCCACCAGCAGCACATGTTAGATCTGTGTGTAGCAGAGTAATTTCATGTTTGTTTATTATTCAAAAAGAGCACAAACCAAACTTTGCAATCTATTTTCTCCAAACTCCAATGCAGTTCCCACCAATAGCCAAAAACTTTGTCTCTTCATCTTCTTTCCAATGTCAGAAAACTACACCTTTGACAGATGAAAAATCTGCACTGCAACAAATCATTCCTGTTCATCTCATTCACACAAAGAATTCTATTTTTGTATAAAAATACTTGCACAGTGAATTGTAATGAGATTTTCTGAACAATGAGGCATTATCTACCATCTTATATAGGAATCTTTGTTGGCTGAGGCATGATGCTATAAAAGTCTACGTTTGTTTGATTTGTTTAGTTATTGCAAGCAGTATTGATCTTGGCTCTTCATCGTGCTCCCTCCGGCAGAAACAAACACTGAAATTCAAAATTCAGCTTCCTGTAGACTAAATTAAGAATTAAACAAGTCAATATCGTATAAACCCACAAGGGAAACGGTGTGCTCACACCCTCACATTTCACAGCTCCAGCAGCACCTGTGGTCTTGAACCCTCATGCTGAAAATCCTGAGCACACCTAGCTCTCACAGAGTTCCTGGATGTTCAAGCACCTCTTCCAAATGCCAACTGTGCCTTTTTTCAAAATTAGTAAGTCTTGAGTCGATTCTGACAGACATTGAGGAAAAGAAAATATTTACTGAATACAAGGCAATAAACAGAGGACCACAGCTGCTATGCTGGAAGAACAAGCTAGCTCAAGAAAAGCCTTTACAAATGGCAAAACAGATTTGTAGCCTCATATTTACTTACTGTAAATGATAACACTAATAAACTCTTAGAGGACTCTGCAAGAGGGTCATGACCACCTCAGAAAGCCTCATTTATTTTAATTTTGATACCCAAGGACTCACTAGCACGTCACAACCAGGTGTTTCCCAACAAGGATAAAAGTATAAACTACAACACCCCACTATGCAAAGAAAAAAGAAAAAGGATGCACAAGAGTAGGTAAACATCCTGGTACATCAATAAAACCACTGAATAAAACAGGGTAGGCAGCCATTAATGTGTAAACAATGCACAGAAATACTTCCCAGTCATGAAAGAAGTCAAGGATGAACATATAAAAAGCAGTGCCTTTCTTAGGGACAATGTTTTTCCCTCCAGTCTACACACTTCTTTTCATTTGGAGCAATGGCAAGAGTCAATTATATTTGTTTACATATTTTCCCAAAGCTGGAGCATTTCCTTCTTTCTAATTCTTGCATGCATTATGCTGACTGATGAGTAGCAGATGCTGGAATATGGCTGCTACAATATTTGTACTATGGGTTCCACATGCAGCTACTTTACCATCAATATCATCCAATTTCAGGATGTCATCCTTGAAAATATCACACCTATGTGTTAGCTTAGTCTGACATTATTTAGATGTTATAACTTAACATACTCCGCTGAAAGAAACATGACCCCAGGCTACTCAGCTATTTTTGGCAAATTCACAAATAAAGGTTTTTATTAGCCTTCTGTCTATCACTGCTTTGATATAGAATAAAAGCTTATCAAATGTTATTTTACTTTTCCATTTGACTGAAGTTAGGTCCATCAGATTTTATTTTTTTTTTTTTTTCCTTTCTGAATGGGGAATTTTACTAAAACCACTTTAGGAAAAGCAAAGGAGGAAACAAATATTCAACTTCAGGAAACCAGAGAGAAAGAAGACCTCAGGGTGGGGAAGGATTTTCAACATGTTTGTCAATATTTGTGCTTTCTCCTTTTCACGTGCAGCTGCAAAGCAGCAAGCTGTGAGAAAGAAAAGAATATGCATTTATAACAGAATTGTCTGATAGCAAATACATGGTTGGTTCCTAAAATGATTTTCTAGTTTCATTATAATTATCAAGTTTATTTCTTATGGTCTGTGATGTAACATTGTACACTGGCCAATAGAGCATCCCACAGGTCAGACTGTGCAGCTACTGAACTCAGCAAACGGACAATTTTAGGGATCTGGACTTCTCATTCTGATTAAAAAAACAAAAAATCACAGACTCCTTGATTTACAGGAATCTTTCACATTTTATACACCTCTCTACTACAGTGAATGCTTAAAGCTAGATCACTTTTTGCCCTTAATTAAACAATTGTCTCATTGAAAGTGGCTCCATTTCCTTAGAGAACTGAAGAAGAAAAGGCATCTGAGCAGCACCTAAAGCACAAACCACGCAGGGGCAGCCAGACCTCCAGCTCCCGAAAGCTTCCACCTACACAGAAGCTGCTCCTTCTGTCTTTTCAAAGCATGTTCTCCCATTGCCAAGCCCCCTCCTCCTCCTCCCCTCTCTATTTCCACATGCACCTTAGCAGTCATGAGCCACTTCCATAGCTGGAAAACCCCAGAATAACCCTCAATTTCGACACAGTAGCAACCACCCCTGCACTCAGGAACAGGAAAGGGCAATTTGGGAAGGAAACTCAGACTTTGACCCTTAGAACCTGTATATAAATGTGCTTGCAAAAGTAAGGAATTCTTTCTCTATGGCTTTCAGCTGGGCATCTTTCACCCACAGAGTTCACCTTTACAAAAATTAAAAAAAAAAAAAACAGAGGAAAGAGCACTTGCACTGAGAATCTGCCTTTTTTAAAATTCTTTTCCCTTTTTGTTGTTAATACCTCTGTAGACAGCTCAGCTGCCAGCTTCCTGCTATCTTCACACCCCACTGGCAGCCCCAGAACTAATTGCAGACATGTGTTAGTACAAGGACTGTTCTCACCACATAGCAAAGAAATGTGTTGAGCTGGGATTTTAACCTCTGTTAAAAGTCAGGGATTTAGGACAGATGTAACCTTATCTTCTGCCTCCCCTTCCCCTAGAACCCTGAAAAGAAAAACAAAACAGCAGCACTCCTGTTTACGTACAGAAAGCAAATTTACAGCCCTGAGGAGTTTCAGCACTCATCTGGCTGGACATTGGCTCATGCCTACATCCTGGGTGTTTTGGGGAACACAAACACCTCCAGACATCACACTGCAGTAAGCAAACACAGGAAAGCTCTCACATCCGGGTGCACAGCGGATTTTTGGATAGCTCTTGGAAAGTAGTATTTGGCTGCACACCAGCTGTGCCGTGAGCTGCAGCTCTCCACAGCATCTGCCTGTTCCTGCCACACAAAGGCCCTTTTCTCCAGCTGCCTCAGGGACCAGGGTGTTTCTTTCCTTCTTGTCTGATCAAATGATGATTTGTGAAGCAAAACACTCAGGTTTTGCTAGGTGCATGGCAGTGCTGGCTCCTCCACCAGCTGACCTGAAGCCAGATGAGAGCTGCACCAGCCCAGTTGGTTGTTTGAAGATAAGACATTACCATGCCTAAAAGTTAAAGCCATCTTCAGAAAATTAATCTTCTGAGAACTCATTAAAAAAGGAATGCAGAGAAGTCAAGAGCCCCAAATGACACTTCCCAATTATATTTTAATTTTTAAACAAGCAGCAGGCTTTGCTGAGCCTGAAAAATGCCCTGCATCAGCTGCAAGTCCCACACACCGATTGAAGCAGCACAATCCCACCTTTTCCAGCAGAGCCATGCCAGAGGGGAGCTGCAGTGACAGCACCTTTTGCACACTGCAAAACATGCCCAGCTCTCCTACACCAGCGCAAGGCATCCATGCAACATGCCAGGGTTATAACTACCCACAAATTCAAGAAATTACCCTCCTGGGAGTTAGTGGCTCCCTCCTGGCTCACCCCAAAATCCCCCCATCCTGAAGTGATCCATCACGTCTCCACAGGAGGAACTGTCAGGTACACAACAGGCACTCATTTAAAAAAAAAATCCACCATCCACCTGTAAGTACAAACAGCCTGGGTTTTATGTCTTTATTATACTGTAAAATCATTTCATGTCTACTCAGTAACTATACTGAAATTCCCTCATTTGTGGGAGAATATGAAGAGTAACACAAAACTGGTATTTGAAACCAGCAATGAGATCCACTGTAAGAGCAGACAATTGTTTGGACTCTCACACCAGCATTTACTCATTTTAAGCACTAAAAAATAATGAGGACAGACTAAAAAAATCCACCAAGTGAATAACATACAGGTTGTGTCACCAGCAAAACAAATGCCAGGAAATTCAGGGCTAATTGATTTACATGGTAATTAAATCTGCACATCTTCCCAACTTGCTCAGGTTACACAGTTGGAAATGTTGAAGTTCATGCCGAGCAAATCTTATAATCCACTCCATTATGTACACATGTATGCACACATTTTCATTGCAAACACTCAAATATTTCCACCCCACAACCAGCAAAGAAGACACACATTTTTTTAACTTATCAGGGGGATTTTTCAAGAACCATGCTTACTCCTTTGCCTGCCTTCCAAAATATTCTTTCACCTTCTTCTTTAACAACCCCCACCAAAAAAAGTATTTTGTATTTTAAAAGATAACTAAAACCTAAATGAAACTCTTCAACAGACAGAACTAAATATGGCTTAAAAGAAAGAAAAGCAAAAAACAAAGAAAGAAAGAAGCCCTTGTGCAGCAGAGGCAAGGATGAGAAACAACCCTCAAGTACAGTCTTCTAAGTCCACTGTCTGCAAGAAGAGAAAAGGATGCTATTGCTCATTCCTAACCCAAGCCTCTTGGGAGTCATGCAAAATAGGAAAATCCTTCTCACACTCCCCTGCCCTTCTCCCAGAGTATAGCTCTTGGATCTAGCCTAACTTTTCAATAGGCTGGGTGCATGTTTTGCTATTTCCCACCCTCTCCCCAAAAAGCCAAAGCCAGAGGCGTGAGTCACTGGGGCAAGAGCAGTGAGTCAGCTGGAAGCCCTTCAAAAAGGCTCCCCCCATGTGAGTCCCTGACTGAGACCTCAAAGTACATTATTAATTCTGTGCTGCAAGTAAGCATTTGGATTAAGCTCTCAGGTCAGATGCAGCTGTTCTTTTGTCTCAGCTCTTACCTCTCCACTCCCCCATCCCCTATTTTATTTGCCAGCTTGAGCAGCAGAAGCACAGAACACTGAACTTGTCCCCATTACCTGTCCCCAGGCCCTTCCCCTCACCCAGTGAGGAGCAGGGTCACAATTCCTTACCCCCAGTGATTGCAGAGGCTGCAGGACAGGCCTGACTGACCCATCTGCTTTTCACAAGCCACCAAGAGTAGGGGCAAGCCCCTCCTTGCCACCTCCAGCTAGCATGGCTCACACCACACAGGGAGGGGAGCTCAGCTTCCAAAACTTAGGCACTGGGGTCTCCAATGATTTTTGGCACCCACACAAGATACCTAAAGAGACCAGTTAGGTATTAAAAGCTGTATAGTGAAGAAAAGTATGTTTGGTTGGTTTGTTTGGGGTTTTTTTTTCCCATGCTCCAGCCATGCAGTGCCAGCCATAAATATTTGCTGTGAGATATTAACTTGCTTGGTTACACCCCAGCTACACCTCCAGGCTCTATGGAAGGAGCCTGCATTTACTACAAGTTTTACACCAAACTAGTGTCCTCCATGTCACTCACAGGGTTAAGCCAAAAAATAAACAGTGAAGAAAGCTTTCAGATTGTATACAAATTTTACAGTTCAATGGTGGGCATTTATGGCCTTCTTTGCTGCCCAAGAGCTCGCAGCAGGAATAACAAATTTTTCTCTTGCACAGCTGGTTCAACTTAGAGGCATTTTTAAAAGAGCATAGTGGCTTCAGTTCCTTCTTGACAGGAGACATCTTAACAATATAGGAGAGTTTTACACTGTTTGGGCACACTGCACTTGGCTTCATTTAACATCCCCAACATGAACATGGGACGGGATGAAAGCAAAGAAAATACATCTCAGACCTCATGTAACAACAACCCTTGTTGATAGGTAAAAATGAGCCCTTTGTAAAGGACACAGCCAGCACACTTCCTGTATTTTAAACAAAATCCACTAGCCTTGCATGCATCTTAGAGATCACAGAATATCTCAAGTTGGAAAGGACCCAGAAAGATCATCAAGTCCAACTCCCAGCTGACTTTAGAATTATAACAGGAAGGAGGAAAAGATAACCACTGGTACTGTTAGGAGACCTCAGAAAATTCGTAATTTCACATGTAGGTTCCCATTAGTGAGGGGACTTCCTGCAGAACACAGATGCCTTCCAGTTCAGCTGTTTCATGTTTAAAGTGTTCTCAACAGCCTCCTCCCTGAGGACCAAATTAGTATCTGTCAAAGGAGGATCTTTCACTAATCTGACTGGTGTAGGTAGGAAACAACTTCTGCTCTACCAGCAGTGCTTGCTAGTCCTGACTGACAAGACACTTGACATTTAAAATTTTTAAAAAATCCTTATTTTTTCCTTCAAAAGTGTTTCTTCTTTAATGGTTGCAAAGTTTAAATGGCAGGGTTCCAGCTTACAGGAGCCATAGTTTTTTCTTTTTCCTAGCACTGGCTGCAAACCTACACACCACCCATCAAAATCCTGCTCTTTAATTAAAGCTGTTTGTTATTATGAAATAAGTAAGGCCTTATGATCAGTATTGGCAACTTAAGGACAGATTGGGCATTTTATTTCACAAAAGAGTTAGTAGTCTTTATTTTACAGATTTATAGTATTGGGGGGGATGTTCTGCTGCATTGTTTATTTGTTTGTTTGTTTGTTTTTAAGAATAGAAACATAAAAGCTGAGGCTTGAAAAGACACAAATTTAAGCTCCTCAATGTTTATTTAGGCACTCTTCAATTTTGAAGAGTCAGACGATCAAGTGCCTAAATGCAGACACCCTGAGTTGATTATGGAAAATATGAATTAGCTTTTATAAAAACTACCAAAAATTCATACACATAATGGTTGAAATTGCAGATGTGTGTATAGTTTTGAAAATAAAAAACACACCACACACATACGGTTGTATGTGAACTTCCTTCAACTCAAGAAACAGGTGCTTGAGCACAGTGGAGGGAGAATAAAAAACTGAGTGGTTCCATGAAATAAATGTAAAGAAATAAACAGGTCATACTGCCCTACCCAGGAGGACGAAGTGCCCAACCCTTGCAGAGCTCAAGGATCAGCAGCCTTTGGCTAGCAATGACCTGAGCTGCCACAGGGTTTAGACCCTGCCCAGCAGGACCTGTGTCTCTATCACATAGATATTTACTATCAGGGCAGAAGGAGAAACACACTGGCAGGACTTTGTGTTCCGTGCTCCTGTCACTGAGGGTTACACATTAAGTACCGTGCACTAAAAAAATTGGTTGTGTGTCTAACACTATTCCAGTGTGTGATCTCACCACACAGTCAAACAAACAACCACACTGGAGAACACCTTGCCAAACAAGTCCTCTACCTTGCTTTCAGTGGAAACATCCTGGGGTTTGATCTGACGTACCTCCTACCCTTCCCATGAGCGTACACTAAGCCCACACACCATGGATGCACACAGAGCCAGCACCAACAGCAGGTACCATCACAGACTTCCCATCCCTGGCTGTCAAAACGTTCCCAGTTTGCAACTTTGCAGCAAGTTTCATGTCAAACCTGCTTCTGCCTCAGCAAGCTAATGAAGAGCAGTGTGACAGTACTTGATGATGACAACACCAAGGACACCCCTACCCTGTACCTGGAAGAGAACATGGTTTTTGAAGCCATGACACTGGAGCTGCTTCAGATGAGCCAGCCCTACCAAATGCATCCCACAGCAAAAAGCCTTGCATTTTAAAGCCACCCCCAGTGGTCCTCTGTACCACAAGATGGATACTTCAGGACACCCACATTGCACTTGCACAGCCTTAGCTCTGCAGAAATTCACACAGGAACCCACAGAAATGGTTTTGGCACCTCATTTTGTATGGACCAGTACTTCCATCAGCACTGGTACTTTGGGATCCTTCCTCTGAGGGAAGACACATTTCATTTTATGTCAAAACAAATGTGTGGGTGGGTCACTTGGTTTTTACTCATGTCAAAGGCAGACAAAATTTGTTTTGAAGCCCTGCTGAAATTTGCAGAAAGGAAAAAAGGAGACAGGACATGAAAAAGATCAAATAAATATACACTTACAAGCATGTGTAGCATGTGTCTGGACAAATAATTTTAAGACACCCCACACTTGAAAGCTGGTATTCCCATTTCCTATGACAAGCCTTTTGTCACAGCACCAGTAAACATTACTTCACTCAGTTCTATAAAAAATAAATAAACCATGAGTGGTATTGGTATTGGACTAGGGTTCAGGACCCAAGATAACAGTAGATGGAAACATCTGTATCCTAAGACCAGGTCTTAAACAAAAATGAACTTCTGTGCTTATTTCTCCTCTCTGCTTCCTTCCAGAGATGCAGGGACTTGTGGAACAGGTTATCTAGCAAGAGGTATGGTGGCTCTCTCTCCTCATGAGTCCTGGGAATACAGGGGAGATTTTCAAACCAGTGTTGCCATCATTTGTCTGTGAACTTATACTTCAGCTTCTTTTTTTAGCCCTCTCCCACTCAGAGCACTCCTCTCCTTCATCTCTACCTCATCTCTGTACCTTCCATTTCCAGGCCTTTGCTCCCAAGCAGGTGAAAGGGAGGCCAAGTTACTCATCCCCTTGCAGGATATAAAGAAGAGCAGCAGAACTGGGAATGAAGCTGCAAACTGCAGGCAAAGACTCTGGAGGAGCAGAGCCAGAAAAGCAAGGGAGCAGAAGGAAAACAACAGGAAGAGTCAAAGTCACACCACCTGGAAAGGGATAAAATAAACAAATGACAGACAAGCAGCATATTAAGACAGTGCCAGAACCTCCTCCAGCCCCAGCTGTGTATTTTTGCCAAGTGCCATTGGCTTTTGGGCACTGCCATTTAAATCTTGGCGTATTACAGTGTTTACTCTCGTGACTGCTCTGGACTTTGTCTCATTTGTTCCTCCCCACCTGAAAGGCAAAACCACTGCAGGTGAAGAGAAAACCACACAGGGAAAACAAACCTGCTTACCATGGGAACATATTATATATTTGAGCTACTGGGAGAAAGGAAAAATTACTGAGAATGAACATAAATCTGAACCTGGAAAACAAGAAAGAGTTAACAGAATATGCAATTCAGAGCGAGAAGCTCATTGCTTCTGAGTTTGTCAGGATCCAGAGGAATGTTAATTATAGATCAGGCCATTGCTTGGCTGCAGTTATTTGGGGAAGAAAAAAGAAGATCAAAATGTTTAATTGAATATTCCTGGGAGGGGGCGGTTCTGAATTACTGCTTTTTATATAAGACCAGATCATACAGCCATCCCACAGGATGGTAATGAAATTACTTTTATCCCAACAATAATGGAAGGGAATATAAAAACAGCTACTCAAAAGTTGGCCATTTTAATTAGTAGACCTAGAAAACTTCCATCTGAAAAGTCTAAATAGAGCTTCTAAGGAGCTCTCAAAATTATTTGCAATAGGAGACAATACTAATGGACTGTAAGAAATAATACAAAAATATTTAAGTGTAAACAAGGCAACCAAAGCAACAGCAAGTTAACCTACCTACTGTTCATTTCTGATGAAGGGAAGAGACAGAAAAGGCAAGAGAGTAGTGAAGAGCCCAAGAACTTCCAAAAGGAAGAGAAATCTAATTTATGCTTATAGTTCCACAATAACTGATAATCAAGCTTCTTAAATTTTATCTCATTCTGAAATATTATTACAAGCTTAATACCCCTTGGAGTGTAAGGCAATTGACTTGGTGCTATACAAACAAAGCCAGAGTGAGATGAAGCCAACAGGCCTCATTCAGTGTGACAAGGGAATCAGAAATCTCCAGATGTGAAACACAAATGAGCCGATTGTGCCACATGTTTTCAGTAGCTCCCACGTGGATCAGTTCTTGGTCCCAGTCTCTAATACTGTGACCTGAGGGGAAAAGCCACCACTGCTGAAGGTTGCAGATAATGCAGTATATCAACAGGGGCAGCAAGGAACAAAAAGGTCAGGTCACAAAACCAAAACACAGAGAACTTGGTAAGCAGCCATAAACAAGAGACATGTCTTAAGTAAAGCTGAAGGTAAAAAAAAAAAAAGTATCTTATGGTGCAAACAAAAGGCTCTAAATCACACTTGGGTGACTGACAATCAGTAGCCAAGACCCCAGGGCTCTGGGAGAGACATGGCTGAAGGAACATCTGTAGGACAGGTACCACAAGCACTGCACCCTGGGGATGAGTTACTGCAGATGTGTGCTCATGCTCCAAATGCAGAAGACCCCTGCTGTATTTCAGGTTCAGCCCCCCCAGCCAGTGCTGGGGTTTCACTCAGCTCCAGGTGCAGCCAAGCTCTGGGGACTCCTGCATGGCCATCCCATGCTGTGGGGCCAGCACCCAAAGAACACCAGGGAGGTATTGTAGAAATGTTGCCTTTTTTATTTAGTTAGGACTTCTTTTGTTTGTACTTGTTTCTTAAATGAGAATATTCTTAAATGAGAATATTTTGAGCCTGTAAAGCTCAACCCCCAGCTATAGCAGCTACTTCAGTGTGACACCAGTCACACAACCTGCTGCACAAGTCGGTGCTCCCTGCAAAACCCAGAGCATACAAGTTTGAGGACTTCAGAAGACAAAAAGTTGTGAAGCACAAACTTCTCTGTGTGCTTCTCTGTGTGCTTCAAACTTCTGCACCATGCTCATGGTGCATGCAGCTGCTACTGGCCACAGCCAGGCTCCACTCCTTTGCCATCAAATTTCAAAAAAAAGGAAGTTGAACAACTGGAGAAAGTTCAGAGAATCACAAGAATCACTACAGAAAGGGAAATCTTGCCTTGAAATAAAAGCAAATAAGGAAAGAGGAAACAAATGCAGAACTTGAATGCTCCTAGGTAATGAAAAAGGGAATAAGACTTAAGAGGATGGCTCTACCAGCTTGCAGCTAAGGTTACCATCTGTAGCCAGATCCATTCATTGTGGTTCATAAGATTTAAAAAAAGGGAGAACAATCAATCATGAAGGAACAGTGTGAATTCTTCAACCCAAGCCACTCTTAATTGAAGACTAGAGGTTGCCCTAAAAAGATATGCAGGAATTCAAACAATCTGGGGAAGTTTTAAAGCCCTTGATTTACATAAGGTTAAAATAATTCATCATAATTGTTTCCTTTGGCCTTCTGTCAGCAAAACAAAGCTGTTTACTAGAATGGCAGCGTGTTCTGGAGAAACCGCTGCAAAGCCAGAGCTGGGAACCTGCTGATGCGGCTTTGCATTCCTGTGTTCCAGATAACTTGATATCCTTATCAGGAAGGCAGCTGGGGAACACACTTCAAGAAGCCAGGTTTAAGGGCAAAGGTTGTTCATGTTAGACACGACGCCCCGCTCACAACCTGCTCCAAACAGCGCGCTCGGCAAACTTCAAGTGGCCGGCACATCCCACAGCGTTAGCCCACTGAAAGCCTTTCCCCTTGTTTATTTTTAAGGCTGGGCTCTCCAGCTCTGCTGCACAAGTGAGTCAGCTTTCCTCCCCACACCAGAGGGCTGCACACATCTCCCAGCTGGCTGGGAGGGGGAGCCCCTACCACTTGCCATCACTGCAAGCTCCACACCTCAACACTGAGCTGAGAGAGGGTCTCAGAGGAAAGATTTGGCGAGCTTGCATTGGACTTCAGGGTTTCTCTATCAAAGAGACTGAAAACCCAAACACATGCAAACTATTCCCTATCCTTCTGAAACCAATTTGTTCCTCAGGGTCAGAGGGGCAGCTGCAGCCACGCCACACCACACCACAAGCAAACGGGTGTGACAAACTGCAGGGAATCACAAGCACAGAGCACTGCAATCATTTTCAGAGTCCACATTTGATTTCCACATCCAATAGATGGCCAGTTTCAGTGCTGACGGGAGATTCCCCATGAGCCCAAGCGAGAGGAATGCTGAAGTGCATGCGGAAATTAAAAGGGAGCTTCCACGTAAAGGGATTTCCTTCAAAAGAAGTCATTTAGCAGTTGCTCACTTCAAAGTCTTTTTAAAGTTTTCTGGTTAGTAAAGCTGCATGTGTCTGGGCATCTCTTTCAGGGCCTATCATCCTTTCCAAGTGCCAAGTTTGCAGCAGCAGAAGGCTGCCCATAGCAGAGAAATCAAAGGCAAGTAACTTTATTCTTGCTTCAAATCTGACAAAGAGCACAAACACAAGTACGTAAGTGCAACCCTAATCAAACACAGCCAGAACAACATTACTTGTGCTCTTATTTCACATTAGAAATAAGCTTCTTTTTTTTCAAATTTTTAAAGCTTTTTTAGTTTGAAAAAGGAAAGCTTTAAAAGCAACCAGCTGACGGAATGAAAGGAGAGGGAGTATTTAAGGAAAGGAGGAGTTTCATCCAGTTTTAAAGATAAATTACAAGATTAATGCCAGCAGGCGATGTGAGTTTCTGGCACTGGAGCAGAAGGTGTTCCAGCCAGCACACACACATGGAGCCCTGTGCAGCATCTTCCCCCCGTCCACATCTCCCAAACACTAATGCACAAACAAAGCCGCTTTCACTTTCAGCACTGAAATTTAATTAATTGGATATACTGAGCAAGCAAGTGAGCTGTGCAGTGGAAGATGCCTCTCCTGAGCCACCAGAAAGAGCCTGCCAGCATCCTGGGGACAGAGACGGCGCAGGGAAGTATCAGACATTGCATAAGCACAGGCACACGTCATCGCTCATTCCCGCTATCCCAGTGCTAGCTCAGAGCCCTGCCAGCCACGGCCAAGATCTATTCCAGCTATCCAGAGGCAGCTGGGTGCCTGAATGGGGGAGCAGGGAGGGGAGGCCCAGCCTGGGGTGTGCCTGGCAAAGGACACGGGACCTGTCCCAGCACCCAGCCACTGCCTCCAGGGCCCCTCAGCCCTGCTTGTGCAACCATTACCCCACAGCTTAGAAGCAGGGGGAGTAGCATGGAAAATGCATTTTTTCCAGACTTTACCAACACATTTTCCTTCTTCTAAGGAAAGAAATACGGCCTGGTGGTTAGAGGGCCGGGCAGGAGCTGCCACCACACACCACCTGGGCCAGGCTGGGCCTCTTGTTCCCTGAGGGAAAGACGCCCTTTGCCTCTTCATTCCACACACCCCAGGGCAGTAAGGAAGCCATACTCCCCAGTCACAAGGGAGTGGCATGGAAGACTGCATCATATCTAGTGCCAAAACTTCCAGGATCATAAGAAAACCAGCTGGGAGACAGAGAAAGGCCCTTGTTGCAGGGCACAGCACTGGACAATGCACAGAGGCCAGGAGCAAGAGACACACACAAGCACTTGCAATTGTTTAGGTTAGAAAATACCTTTGAGATCATCAAGTCCAACCCAGCACTGCCAAGTCCAACACTGAACCTGGTCTTTAAGTGCCACATCTGCACATCTTTTAAAAATCCCCAGGGATGGTGACTCAATCCCTTCCCTACACAGCCTGTTCCAGTGCTTGACAACCCTGTTGGTAAAGAAAAGTTTCCTATTATCCAATCTAAAATCTCCGCTGGAGCAACTTGAGGCCATTTCCTCTTGTCCTACCGCTTGTCACTGGGGAGAAGAGACCCACCCCACATTGCTATGACTTCCTTTCAGATAGCAAGAAGGTCACCCCTGTGCCTCCTTTTCTCTAGACTAAACAACCTCAGCTTCCTCAGCTGCTCCTCATTAGATCTGTGCTCCAGATCCTTCACCACCTCTGTTGCCCTTCTCTGGACTTGCTCCAGCACCTCAGTGTCTTTCCTGTCATGAGGGTGAGCACCGGATTCAAGATGCCACCTCACCAACGCCATATACAGTACTTTAGGCTCTGAGGGCTACCCAGAGTTAAAGTGCAAGCTCAGGAGCTCAGAAATCAAAATTTGCACTCAAATTCCAGGTGTTGTGATTTCTTCTATGCAGCCTGGAAGCTGCACATGGCCACATGAGACCCCGCTGCCCAGCACAGCCCCCCACATTGCACAGCTCAAGCACAGAGCACCCAAAGGGAGGAATACCCTCCCAGAGCGGAGTGACTCTGCTTGGCTCTAGGGAAACACAGGTACAGAGCTGGAGAAATAACCAGGGGAACCTTGTACTGCTTATCAGCAATGTGTAACTCCAGAGCCAGTTAGGACTATATATTCACAGATTTATATACATGTGTATGTGTGTGAGTGCTTGTGTGTCTGTATGTACTAAATATAGATCATTTTTTTACCACGGCACCCACCGTTGGCTGCGTAACATTTCGGATGAGCATCTGCTACAGACCATCTGGGCTGGGAGGGAGGGAGACCAGAACTCTATGGGACTCTGGAGGAATTTGAAACTTGCAGCGGATTTTACACAGAAAGCTGTTGCATAAGGGACACTGACAAGTGTGTGGTATCAGGAAGGTTCTTTAACTAAAAAAAGAAAAAAAAAAAAAAAGAAAGAGAAGCGATCCTAAAACTGCTGCTTCCTGTGGGGGTTGGAGCTGGCTACAGATGACAGGACTGACTTCACACCACTTAAATTCAGCATCATGAAATGAAACCAAACCAGGTTGCCAGGACAGGCACCAGCGTGCCAGAAGATCAAGCATTGAACTGATGTTGCCCCAATGAACTGAAAGTGGTACCTGGTGTTCAGCAGCTTAGCACAGACTGTCTTTTGCTTCCGTCAAAAAACAAAAGCACATCAAAGCCACACAAGTTTTAATTCATTAAACTAACATACAAGAACAAATTCTTCCTGTGTAAAGCATTCCAACATCCTTCTAACCAAGACAGCTTCACACTCATAATGTTTATGTGTAGATAGAATCACAACCACTTCCCTGGGCAGACTGTTCCAATACTTGACAGCCCCTTCCATAATTTTTTTTTTTCTTCATATTATCCAATCTAAACCTACTCTGGTAGAACTTCAGGCCATTTCCTATTGCTTGTTACGTGGAAGAACAGACTGACCCAACCTCCTTTCAGGTAGCTGTAGAGAACACTAAGGTCTTCCCTGAGCCTCCTTTTCTCTAGGCTAAACAACCCAGCAACCTCAGCCACTCCTCAGAAGATTTGTACTCCAGACCCTTCAGCAGCTTCTGTTCTCCAGAGACCAGAGCAAAGTTTTACAAACTAGAAGATCTTATAAATCAAGGCTCACAAGAATCACATCTTATGCAATAACAATACAAAGAGTCAGACACACCAAAACTGAAACCATCAGATTTTCAGAATTGCTGAGCATCCTCCTCTCTATACCTCTATTTTAATTTTTTTTTTTTTTTGGTTGTAAGAGCTGCAAAGTCTAACAAAGGAAACTAAAGAACATGAAATAAGTTTCAAGTTCCCCAGAAAAGTGTTGGGTGTGCAAAACCAGCAAGAGATTTAAAAGCCCTGCTCTGTTCTACCAACAAGCTGTGGTTTCAGATGGCTTTGGAAGATCTGGTCTTTGGCAAGTCAAAATGAGCATGGCTGGCCCTAATGCCAAAGGAAAAGAACTCAGTATTTCTGGGATTTCTGTAAGCTGAATTGTTCTTGTGTTGTAACAGTTGCAAGCATGCACACACCGGGAACTCAAGCACAGGACAATAGAGAGAAATAGCTCTTCTTCTGGAAAGAGCAGCTGTCCCTCTTTTCCCCACTAAGTTATCTTTATTTTTCTTTATTTATCTTTATTTTTCCAATAATGCAATAAAAATATCTAGTAACATTTCAAAAGGCCCAGTAGGGTATCATTTTGTAAAAGGAACACACTAGACAATTTTACAGAAAGACCTATTAGTTTTGTTCTATGAAAGGGTTCCGTTACATAAGCCTCCAGTTTGAGCTTTATGAGGACAACCAGGCACAACCAGAAAAGCCTGCAAACAGATGGAGATAATAGAAATTTAAATGACCATCCAGCTTTTAGCATACCTCCTGTATGTGCTATTATATAAGCTACCAGGTGGGTGGGATGGGGGGAAGGAGTAGAAGAGATCATCAATCTCCCCACCCTGCCTACAGTGCTGCAATCTCTGGTGCATGTAGCTGCAGTTAGACATACTCCTCTATTCACAGGATTTGTTAAACCAGTCTGAAAAGGTCAGGACAGAACATGGAAATAGATTTAAACCAGATTCCCATGCTAATAGCAATTCAAACTGCATATTCCCTAACTAAAATGAAAATATTAAATAAAAGCAGTGACAATCTGATACGCTTTTAAAGGTTTAGTGCTCTAGCCATTCTTATTTAAGCAGATGATTTGTCTGATCCTGATGTAAATCCATCCTTAAAAGTTCAAGCAGTAAACAAGGATACATGCTGAGAATCAGCATTTCTTGATGTGTAGAAATTTGTGTTTCTGGCTTTTCTGTTGGTAAGATAGAGGCACTACACACAGTGCTGTACCTGCAGGAATGAAAGCTGGACAGGGCTTTTCACACCACATCACAGTATAGTTAGGCAATGCATTGTATTATCAGACAGCACCATGATTCTGCACAAGAATAAACAAGACACAACTGGGAAGCAGAAGAGGACTGTGCACAACTCCCCATCTTGCCTTTCACCACTCATATTCCCATGGCAATGACTCTTTTCTTCCCAGAAACAAGAGCACACTTGTAAAACTGGTGCCAGAACACCACCAGCAAGCCTCCTCTGCTGATATACACAAGCTTCATCCTTTGGCAAGATAACCTCTAGCAGCAAAAAGGTCCTGTGGTCATTCACCTTGTTCACTGTGCAAGTGGTGGCACAAGAGCACATTGTGAGCCTGTGATGGGGAAGAGCCCTGGGATGTTGGGGAAAGGGATGATATTTCACCAACAGCCACCCAGAACACCCCAGGTGCTTTTTGTGTAAGATACCTATCTAGCCCCAAGATACCTGAACCCTTCAGTCACTGCCCAAAAACTGAGACAAACAAGTTCTAGAAAAAATATCCAATAAAACAGCTCTGGTTTAAGATAAGATCGTGCTAGACACCTGCAGGACTATCACTCTCATGATGGCAGGAACAGGCCATCCTGTCACTCCTGTTCCCAGGAAGGGACAAGGTGCCCAACTCACCTTCCTGGGCAGAGTTAAGCTAAAACACTGGTGTGTAAAGCTCAGGCACCTCTTCCCATGACAGTCCCCAGCAGAGACACGAGAGGGACAACTGGAGGCAGCAGTACAGAAAAGCAATAATCCTGTGCAAAGAAAGACCAAATATGTGTCCAGAGCAGCTTCAGGCCTGCCTCAGCCCAAAGCACAAACACAGAGTTGTTGTCCTTGGCAAGAGGCGAGAGCATCCCCACAATTCCCCCCACCAACGTCCCAGCCATGCTCTCACACTTTATATTTAACTACCTGTAACCGATGTGTTAACCCCTCCCTGGATTTACATCATCCCTTTGGCAGCATAAAACCACACCGATTCAGCGGGGTTTGGTTAAAAGTTATGCACACACGCAAGGCTCAGCGGTCCCAGGGTCTCAAAAGCCTGAGTGTCGGCGCTGACCCCTGCCCCTTCCCCTCCAGATCCAAAGGAAACACAGGGACGTTTGTTGCGAGACCGCAGCGCACAGAGCGCGGACTGTGCAGGCAGGGCGGAAAGCGGCGGTGGGCTCCCCGCTGGACGGGAGCTGTGCTCCATCTGCCTTTCACACGCTTTTCTAAGGCTCTTTCTTCCCTCGGCGCAGCTCGTCCAAGGCACATAAACAGCGAAAGCGAGACGTTTCTGAGCAGAGGCAGGAGCAGTTTCATGGCCCTGCGGAGAAAGAGCGATACCCTCCGGCTGTCCCCCGTGCAGTCCCCAGCAGAGTCCCCGCCGAGGCAGGGGCTGGCAGGGATCCAGCCCACCCGGACCCCGCGCCAGGAGCCTGCAGCTGCAGGAATGTCTAGGACCGGGCGCACGCAGATTTTTTTAATTGCATGCCTCTGCTTCCACCGTCTCAGACTGCCTGGGCTGGGTACATTTTTGGGGTCGGCTTCTTTTTTGTCCTTCTTATTTCTTTCCCAAGTTCTACTTTTAAGTGGCTGGGGAAGAGGAGGGGCAAGGCGAGCAATTATAAGGCAGCCTATTGTGATGGCATGCTCCTCTGCCTATTCCTAGACTTTGAAGGGACACTCTCCAGCCTGAATGACCACAATCTTATCTTACTCTCCTTTTTGGGTAACACTTGGGTTTTTTCAAACTCTGAGAAACCATTTTTCTCTGTTGATAGTGGTGAAGAAAGCAGGGATCTCAGACAACACAAACCAGTGTGAACAAAGCTGAAGGAACACATTTCAGAAAACCTCGACGTGCCTGGAAACCCACATGCAGGAAGGAGTGTTATAACAATATCAAGCTATGAAACATACTTTGGCAACCTATCTTTAACAGCGCAAGAGTCTAAATGCTGCTCATATCCAGTGGATGAGAGCACATCTTGAAAACTGAGCAAATCCTGGCAAAGTCACATGCAAACTACTCTGCTACACCAGCTCTGCCATTAAAACTCAGACTAAGCACAACAAAGAGGCACATTCCAACTTCAAGACTCAATTTGAAGCCATCACACCAGATTGCATATGCAGGAGTTCATAAATATGCAATCTCTTATAGCCTGACTTTCCATTCTATCTGTTTCACCAAAAGGTACAGTTCAGCCTCTTTTCAGCATCCCACAGCATCAGTAGACCACACAAAAGGCCACCACCAAGAAAATCTTAGTATTGCTGTGCCACTGGAATTCTGAGATAAAAATGTTTAACAGCCATAACCCACAGAGATACCTGCCCTTCTGCCAGAAACTTTTACTTTATTCCTCATATTCAGCAGAAGGCACCATCCTTCCCAGAGGTCACTGTTCTCTCAGAGTGAGCAGCTTCACTCCACATCTGCTGCTCCAACCCAGTCCCACCAAGGTGGATTTGTGGGTTGTTCAAGCTAACAGAGACCACCTTGGCATGGCAGCATGAGGGAGCTACTCCAGGTTCAGTTATGTCAGCAGCTCTGAAGTGGAAAGCCAAACACCCAGCCAGTTGCTCATTTCTTGCTCTCCCTCCCACGGGTGATTTCAGCATATTTCTATCTGTTTGGACAATCGGGACTGACCTCATTTAAAAGGTCAGTGAGATTCCATAACTTTGGAACAGCAGCAGCCCAAGTTCTCAGCCCTGAACAACTCAAGCTCTCCCAGCAAAATTAGGATTTGTTTTCTCTCTCCACCTGTCAGAACTGTATGGTTTACAGCAGCAGCTCACCTCACAGCCTATTTCTTCTTGGAAACATAAGAGAATGTAGAAGTATGTATGTAATTCAGTGTTTTCATGCAGAATTCTTACAGTGACATGATAAAAAAAATCATACATTCTTCCTGCATCATCTGGTGTGTAATTCTTAATAAAATGAGACCTTATGAATAGGTTGTTTAGGCAGCTTCATCTAAATCACACTGCCTTGCACAGAGCACTGCTCCCTTTACAGGTATTACGAATGACAGAATTTGGTGATTTAATTGCAACAATTAAACCATTCTGGCTGAGGTCAGGTGCACAGAACTTCACTGAAGTGAAAAATGCACTTCCATTAAAAAAAAAAAAATACCCATATTCTTGCAGCAGATCTTTGCCAACAGTATGGGCAACTCTTCATTTTCTATAATTATTCCATAAAACACACTGAGGTATGTTAGCATCTATTTTCCAGATAAGGTAGTGCAAGAAGTGACCTCCTCAAACTAGAGAAGCATTTGGCCTTGAAAATGCAACAAAAACTTGAGTATTCCTGCAAGGGATCTGCAAATCTACCTATCCCCATATGTATAAATCTGGAAAAGAGATACTGTCTTCAGCCTCAGGAAGAACCAAAACTGGTAGAGACAACAGACATCTTTAAGAATTCTTCTTAAATTCATGGAATGAGCAATTTGAACTCTATCAAAGACTTCACAAAATTTCTTTGTGTGAAGATGCTCTGAAGTCCAATTTCACTAAATGGTCATGCCATGATCATAGGACAGGAAAAAAAGCAGATTGATCTGGATATCTTGTCCAAGTTTGCACTGCGTAGCTGTACTATCTCCAGGGTGAACAGCTCTTCCCTAGAGAAGAACATGTGGTTTGTGTGGTTCCCTATCTTATGATCTCAGGGATTAGCCTGAAATGCCTCGGGCTACAGCGCATCCTGACCAGGACATACTGTCTCTTATAATGTTGCAACAACAGAATTTCATTTAAGAGTAGATTTTGCAGGCTGCTCTCCCCAACCCTGAGTCACCAAAGGACTGGAGGTGTCAGAGTTACCATAAATCAGCATAATCCTGCAGGCTATACTGACAGGACTGCCACTGCAAGCTCTGGGAGGGCACTAGCAACACGGCTTCCTCCAAAACCTGTGTACACTTTTGTTACAGCACACACACAGGACTGTTCAACCCTTCCTACTGAAGGGAACATCTGCTTCTGGCATGTAATGTTCCCAAATCCCACCAAAAAAGATTACTCTAGGTAGCCACGTACTTCATGATGGCAACAGATCAGCCTCAAACTGAGCAATCTACTCATCTGTGGGCCATCTGCCATCCACCAGACACAAAGTACCTGACTTTGTTTTTTACTACAGAAACAATCCAGACATGCTTTAGCAACTGGAAAATAAAATTCAGCTGAAGCTCTTTTGGCCTGACCACTGCAGTGGGTTTGTTGTTTTCTTTTTCCTGGTCTTCCATATATAGTTGTGGCAGCAGCAGTAAAACATTCTCTGAGCCGCCCTCCCGCAGCCGAGTCTGTACCCACCCACAGCACAGATGTACTCAGAGGTACAAACCCCTCCCTCCCTATTCACACAGCCTGACAAGCCTGGGATGCCGCCTGCTGCAGCACTCTTGGTGCTCCAGCCCTCCCACAAGATCCCAAATCTGTGTCTCCTGTTCAAGGCAGCACCTGTGCAAAGTGTAAGGAACAGGACAAACCATGTACACGGCAGATTCCAGAGCACTGCACTTCCCGTGTTGCCCAAGATCAGAGCTGGCTGGTAACTATCAAAAACTCGTAATAGGAATGATCTCATTCTTATAGAGTTAAGTCACATTTTAAGCACTGCTTATGCACAAGAGTAGATTTCAAAATAGTTCACACTTCCATGTCTTCTTTTTCACAAATGCTTCCATCTAGGAAAATCCTACCGCATTAATGAGCAATATCTTTACCTTCCTTGTGGTTATGCATAATCCTAACTAAGCAAAACGTGCACCTTCCACTTAAATTTCTTTAAGTTATTTAAGCTATATTAGTTAAACATTATTTTGCTAATGTGCCAGTGCCACATTCTGATATATTCTGCTTTGGATGGTGTACTCCCACTCTTTTCCTGAAATACAGAAACTGTCTCCAAAATACTGCACACCTCCAAGAAAAACAACACACCAGTGGACAGATGACAGTTTCTTGCTAAGGCTAAGTGCACTCCTTCCCCTGTTGAAGAGGGAATCAAATTTGGATCTTCTGAGGTTTGCATCACTTCCTCGTAAAGGCATATTTTGTCTTCTTTTTTTTCCCCTTGCCTTTAAACCTCCTTTAAACTCCTCCAAGCCCAGCCAGAATCCAAACCAAAGTGGCTGAGCCAGCTTGCACTACACTTTATCAGTCAGCCTTTGACCAAAGCAAGCAATCCAGACTTCCCAGAGGTGCCTCTGACCAGCAGGCCCAGCTTCTCAGAGTGACATCGATACACACAACTGCATGACGTCTGCCAGGGAAAGATAAAAAAGCACAGTCTGCAGATAAACATTCTGCTGCTAAGTCAGAGGTTCAGCATGGATATATTAAAAATATGGAATAAGAGGAACTCAGCCTCCTTTAGTGATAACTCTTGCTTTAAGTAAGATTACAGACAGTTTCTGCTTTCTTAAATCTCTTTAAGTAAGATTATAGACAGTTTCTGCTTCCTTAAATCTCCTCCTGGTCCAACTAGTCTTTAATAAAGTTTTAAGCTAAGAGAACTCCTTGCTAATTTTTCCTCCCAAATTCTGTCAAACTGACTGTTGTTCAGTCCATGCCCTGCTCCTTAGTCTGACCACCCTGAAGAGCTTTCCAAAGCTTAATCTGGAAAGGGAAAAGGTTCTCCTATTAAAACAGCCTCAGCAGGAGCTGGTAAGTCTGGGTTGGATACACAAAAACCTAACGATGATCACAAGACCACCAGCAAGTAAGGAGCAGAAGTGACACCCTCCTGCACTGTATCGTTTCTAGGGCAGGAGTTAGGTGAAAGACCACACATTTCTCAGCCCTTCTACATCTCTCTGCCCCTTCCCTGGATCCTCTCAACAGATCCTCTGGCTATACCCTTTTCCAGTGAAATAATGGAAACTCTTTTTACTCCCTATGGTGGTTACACTTGTGCCCTTTCATATCAGCCAGTCCACCAGTGTGAGAAACTGCACTAAGCTATAGTGGAGAAGACCTAAATGAGGCAGAGATGTTCCTCACATAAAACCATTAAAAAAAAAATTGACATTTTATAATTTTTTTTCCTCCCTGTCAGAGAGGGATGGAAAAACCCTCTCCTTCCTCCCAACCTTATTTTCCTGTTTGGTTTTCTAATAATTTCTAGCAGGACACAAACACTATTTGCTAAAATGGAGACTCTGAGTAGTTAACAGGGATCTCTAGTATTTGAATATGCTGTCTGCAGTTACACTGACCATAAGGTCCCAAGGTTCCCTGCTCACTCCCTAAGTGGAGAACATCCCTGTTTGGCTTGGCTCAGCTCCCTCAAGCGCTGCGTCACTAACTGGAAACAGGCAGGTTTGCAGGGAGATTCCAAGAAGAAGCCCAAAGGAGCAATGCAACCACAGGCACCACTCCTCAAACCAAATCAGGGGAAAACACAGGATCCTGGAGGAACCAGGTCTTTGCTTGCTCCCTGGCTAAACTAACAAAAGAAGGTTTAAGTGTCTCTGTGTTGCAAATAACCACAGCGAGGAACCTGAATGTGCTGGTTACATTAATTGTGCCCTTGTACTTCAGAGGAATCCTTGAAAATCTGTTTAGAGACAAAAAACCCCAACCTCCTCCCAGCTACTACGAGACAGCACCAGGGCATGTGTAACCTCAGGGCTGCTTCTACACCAGGCCTCTCCTCCCTCTGAAGTCCAGAGGGAAGATCAGCTCCTGTATGAGTACAGCTTCAGTCCGAGATGTGTCAAATATCTCTGCTTAATGCAAGAGCTCTGAAGCAAAGCATGACGCAGACACATTTCAGATAGTCACAGCACTGCCTCAAAGCTCACACACAGTGCAGCATCTGCCAGTGACTGAGCTGCTCAAAGATCTGTTTCCCAGCACCAGCACAGCCATCTCTACGTAGTAGTGCAGACCACTGAAGTCACAGCCTGGGCTGCACACAGCTCCTTACATTTCCTTACCCTATCTGCCTCCACACTTCTTCACACCCCTGCTTGGTCCAGGTTTTCTTAGGCATTTGCTCACTCACTTCATATCATCTCCAGAGAATTCTGACTCCCATTTGTCCCTGTTGTTTGACTAAACTGATGGAATGCAGCCTGCCTGGCTCAAACACCAGACCTGTTGTTGGAGATCTAAGCAGAAGTGGGTAGTGAGATTTTTGGGACACCTGCTGGGAAGTGCCTTAAGAGGGCTCAATTAAGAGAGGACATCTAAGTCAAGAGAGACCCCTGAAAGGCCTTCTGGCAGTACTCTGAGAAGTCAGGCATGTCATGTCCTGTGGCTCCATGCCACGGGTTACCTTTGCACAGCAGAATGCCCAAGGCTGTCACAGGAGGAGAACTTGCCCCACAAATGAACTGGTGCTGAACGACCAGCACTGCTCATTTATTCCATCCCCAGCCAGCTCTGGAGGTGACTCCCAGCAGCACGTAGCTCCAGCCTCTCCTGGTGGAGCCTGACCAGCCTGACAGGATCATCAGGCTGAGGAGCTTCATTCCTTGCCAGGCATTCTGCAGGAGGCACTCCATGCTGAGCAGGTCAGGAAGGGGCCACTCCACGAGTGCAGCAGCATTCCCCCACACACACCACACCACATCACATCACAGGCACACTGGGACTTCATGCCAACAGGAGAAGCAACACTGCTGCAGAGAAGATGGGCACTCTCCTGGTCATTGCCTTGTTTCCAATACGGCTTTTGGACACTTTCAAACCACATCTGCTGTCCACACTATACTAGAATAAAATATTTTTGCTTCTAGCATGTTCCAGAGAAACACCAAAACAGCATTACCACTACAAAAGGTTATGCCATGCCATGGAAGCAGATGAAGGTAGTATCTTCTGTCTGCCAGCTACCTAAATACAGAGATGCCAAGGGAGAAAAATTACTCACCCTTCCCTAATGTCCCAGGCACTCTCCTCCTCCTGTTTTAATTTGCATGTCAAAATGAAAGACTATTTCCCTATAAACTATGAGGAGACTGACCCTCATCACATAGAGACCTCCAGGCTTGTTAAAATGCTGCAGAACTTCTGGACAGGCATTAATGAGCTAAGGCCTGCCATAGCCAAGGGATTTTAAGCTTCCTCCAGCTGATGGTGTAGAAAAGTACAGGGCTGTAGTGTGATGCACAGAGGCAGAGGGACAAGAACCAGCTTCCATTGTTAAACACTGGGGTAAAAGTTGGTACCATTGGTACAACTGGAACCATATCAACCACTGCCTTCCATTAATTATACCTTTAAAACAAAAGCTACAAACTTTGCTTTTTTATCTGTATATTTATCCCATCTTCTCACACATTCTCTTTTTCCTCATACCTCACCCTAACTGCCTTGCTTTCCTCTTTTTCTCTGCCCTTCCCTTGTCAGGGTTGAAGACCCTTGGCACACTGACACCAACCACTATCCCAGACAGAGGCTCAGAGAATACAAGGCCACCTTTGGTACTCAGCTTCAAGAGGGAAGTTAGTCCCAAATACAAGTGGCCTTGTATTTTGGGACTAACACCTTTTTTCTAGCAGAAATCTTATCCTTCTCCATACGCCTTGTACATTTTCCTCCTTTATACATGCCAAGAGGTGTCATGATAAACACAAACAGTTCAAAAATAGCTTGAAGCAATTAAACCACTTATTTAAACTTCACTGAAATCAACAGTTCAGGAAAATGACCAAATGCTGTGATGCATGTGATGTATGTTGTGCCTTGAAGTATCCAGAGTCAACAGGCCCAGCAATAAAGTTTTATAGCATTTCAAGCTAGAAAAGACTATGAAACCTTCCTAATCTTCCCTGTCCTAATCCACTGTTTCCATGAGGTACCCTTATATAGGATCTGATATTTTGTTGAAATATAACTGCCAGAAGAGAACATGGGTGTGCCTCAAAGATTAAAGAATGAGCATTTTTCTTAACTCAAGTATATTTTAGCACTTTTTTTGTTATGCTTTCCAAGTCTTGATTTCCAACATGTACTCACCTGCCCCATGGGTAGACACATTTTTCTGTTCCTAGTCACATCACTTTGCTTCCAGACTATGGATGAAAACCTTGAGAAGCCTCCTGTCTGGTACCTTTTTGCAGAACCCAATAAATCTATCCTCTGACGTCAATTCTCTGTTAGCAACTATTTTGAGTCAGTCCTTTAATTCCAGACACTTTATGGTACAATCTTTCAACCAATACAATGAAATAAATAGCCAATTGCTTGCAAAATGTCTCCATTTACTACAATTTCTTTCCAGATTTGTCTGACTATATCTGCTCTCCATTAAATTCTACCTACTAGGGTTAAAGCCTATCTGTATTACTGCACTCTGTAACTACGGAATCCTAAAAGATTCCAAGTATTTTTACATATCTTTGGTACCAGGATCTCCAGTGCATAGTTTTCAGTAATTTTCAGGTATTTCCTTATGATGTCATGACTCAATGAAAATCAATGTCAACAAGCCAAACTTCTCCACTGGAACCTTCCAGCTTGTCTGGATTTCCAGTTATCTAGATCTATTGGTTCCAAGACATTTTGTAACCTGATTAATGACAGTAGCTAATTTTCCTATGACACCATTTAGAGAAGTCTCCTTTCTACCCTTACACTTGCCAACATTGTGTTTTCCCCTTGGATATTCTTTGCTCATCATCATCTTCTCTTCACTTCACACCAATTCTTTTTGACCCTTCTCTAACCTGTAAGCATTAGATTAGACAAAAAGAGAAAAAGTACTACCAGAGGACATTAGCATTTAAAAAAGGCAAACCATAATGACAGTTTAAGATTCATAATCCCCTTTATGATAATTTTAATCTAAGCACAAAGCTCTGAAGGGATCTTGCTGCAAGTACAGAAATATTCACTATCTGTGTGTTACGAGAACCACAGCTGAAATCAAAGTTTTCAGGCACTCTATTCTGGTAATATTACTGAAAATGACATTACATACATCACATGAAACTGAGAAAGATGCCTCAAGAATAGTAATGTGAGCTTAACATAAACTGGTTTGATCACACCACTTCCTCAAACTCCTCCAAACACCTGTCCACCTTCAAAGCAATACATATTTAATGTTTGTAATCATTTCTCCATCCCCAACTGATCCTGCCAGCAAGCTGGCCCAAGCAAGGTTCTTTTTCATTAAAGCTGAAAAAAAAGATGTTCTGGACATGAAATGCCTTTGAACTGTTTAGAAAAATAATCATGATTTTAACTGCACAATTTTGAAAGTCAGTGACACTTTTTGTGTTCATTTAGATCTTGCAGTGTTTGTAGTTGAGAAAAAACCGGCAACATTAAGTTCATCTTTTCCCTGTGTTTTTTCTACCATATTTCTAACAACCCAACAAGCAAGCAACAGCAACAGGGAAACATTCCCAAGTCAAAGAGCAGACTGCCCAAAGCACTTTTCTGATGGAAATTTAGCTGAAATTTTGCTCTGAATTAGTACAGCCAAGTGAGAATTCCCAAGTCACCTTGGGCAAGTACAAAATACTACTTTTTCTCTTTTAGTCCTTCTGGCAAACGACAGCATCTGCTGAAAGCCATGAGGAGCAGACAAGCTGAATTGAAAAAGAACTGCAAAATCACTAAGGCTCGAGGAGGAGACAAATTCGCATTCCAGAGAGCTCGTGCCTTAAAAACAGTGCCAAAGCTCATTCCTGCCATGCCTGCTCCTGCAGGGAGTCATGCCTGAGCGGTGCCTTCCAGCAGCCAGCTGTGAATCCCAGGGGAGCAGCACCCACTCACAGCTGGAGCTGTCCTGCAGCTGCCAGCTCCTGCCCTCTCCCACTGAGCCTCGGGCTCAGCCAGGCACACAGGCATCCATCTGGAGAGGCAAGGGAGAAATGCTTCCCAGTGAGAGGAAAGGCAGATGGCTCACAGCCAACCATAATGGACATCCCCAGAGAGCCCTCAGTCCCTGCAGCATTTCACCAGGCAGCACACAAGGCATTAGAGCCATGTGTAGGCAGTGCCAGTTTGCTTTTCTTTTCTTTTTCTAAAAAGAACCCTTCTCCTTTATGGCCTTTTTCTACCAAATACATCCTACCAGCCTGCCTGAAACCCCACACCACTCCCAGGCTTGAGTCACACACCCAGCAGTGCAGGGGGGAGGCACAGAGGAGGAGGGGAAGGGAGCTGCAGCACCAAGGAGCTCAAACAAGACATACCATCAGTGCTGATGACAAGGCCAGTTACACCCATGATGAGAAAGACAGATGTTTTGCAGAAAGTCAGCCACTGCCTCATAAGAGGAGTTATGAAAGTGGAGAGTTCAGACATCATATTTTCCCTCAATCTTCATCTTTTGCTAGCCAGGACAGATGCCAGAAAGCCAGGTGTCTGGCTGCAAGAAATACTGCAGTCTTAGTTCTAAGTTCTTAGTCTTGGCCCCTCCTGAAGGCATCACCGTGTCCGTAGTATCACAGGTTTTTAAGGCAACTGTGCCATCACTGCTCCAGCAGTGGTGAGAAAATCCAGGAGAGAAGATCAATCAGCTCTCTGCTGCTCCTGAGTTTTGGTTCTACATATACACAAATCTCTCCTGTGGGTACCAAAGGCTCCATAAACGAGAACACACATGTCTTCAGATAACCCCCACAAAATCAAAACATTGCAGGCAGATTACTGAAGCCAGCAAAAGAACCTGTAGAAGATTGGGGGAAAAAACAGTCTTGGGATAAGCATTCTCTTGTGCACAGAATTTGCTGCAGGGATGGAGGAACAGAGATCTGACTGATATTCAAGGACTGGAGTTTGGAGGTTTTTTTTGGTTGGGTGTTTTTCAGGTTTTAGGTCTACAAGACCTCCCCCATGCTACCCACATGAGCTAATCCACGAGGTGGTCTCTTCCCACACCCATATTCACGGTTATCCACAAAAAGGAAATAACACAGGTATGAGGTAACATAGACAAACAGCCTTGAAACAAGCCAGTCTGCTGCCCAGCAGTGCCCTAACTCCATCTGTGCACTTCAGTGCCTTAAGTCCAGACTGCTGTGAAAGGAACCACAGCACAGCTCCAGCTGGAAGGGGGCTCAGGTCATCTCTAGCCCAGCCTTCTGCCCAAACAGGGCCAACACTAAGCTAAGACCAGCTTACTCAAGGCTTTAGTCAGTCAGGTCTTAAAAACTTCCAAGGAAGGAGGTGGTGCAGTCTCCCTGGGCAGCTCTCTCCAGTGCTCAGTCATCCTCACTGTGAAGCCTTTTGCTTACCAGTCTGAGCCTCTCTCACTTCTGCTGATGTCCATTTCCTCTCACCCTCCTGCCATGCTGTGGTGTAAAGTGCCCAACTCTTTTTCCACATTTTTCTGCAGACCTTCACATCACAGTGTCCAAACTTTAGAAGAAGAGAAATTAAACTGGGTACTCCTAAGGACAGAAACTGAAAGATTCTTCTCTTGCTTCACAAGTCACCATGTGCTTCAATTTTGCCAGAACTTTGAGGACTCTGATCACATCCAAAATCAGGGGCAGCACTCAACATCTTTGGTGCAGAACAAGGGCAAATTACTTTCCTCCTGTCTACTGGAGATCAGCCCATCTCACCCAGAAAAGCACACTCCTTACCTCTGCAGGCTGCAGCTGCAGCAAGGGCTCGGAGATGAGTGCTGCAGGATCACCAAACAGCCTGGGTTCATCCAAGAGTGCAGGAGTGCAGTGAGCCCAGCTCCAGGAGAGCCACTAAAGCCTGTCAGGAATATTGCTCTTTGCCCCAACACTACAGGAGAGGAGCCTCCAACTTCTGCCCTGCATAGCTGCTCAGGACATGTCCAATTTGGCAAGGAAGGAGGCCTGAAGCTCCCTAAGACACCCAAAGCTCCCTAAGAGGTTATTAGAGCAGCCTAGTCTCTATTTCTCACCCCATGTGACTGACAGATTGCATGAAAGGACAAAGCCAGCCCCAGCACAGCTGCAGAGGAACGTTTTTCTCTGGCAGAGAGGAGAGAGATGAAGTGGGTGTCACGTTTTTCCATTAAATTTTTGCCTGTCACCACAGCAGAGCCAGATCACATACAGAAGATTGAAAGCCAGTTAGCAGCAGATGGCAAAAAAAACAGAGGGTAGTAGTTTCCAAGACAGAGAGGTCACTGGCAGTATTCAGCTCCACATTTGGATGGATGGCACCTATGGGGACAGCTCTAGCAATTAGGGTCTATCCCATTTAACCACACTTTATTTTCTCACATTGCCTTCTCTGCTTCCCTACACACCCTCGGGAGAAGGAATGCTCATTATTTGGTAGCGTATGTGTATCCTTCCTGCACACATTTAAGCACTCCACTCAATCAAGTGACTTTCTTTTCTGCAGTTGTGATCTGTGTCTGACAGCTTGCAGACAGAGGGATTGAGGAAAAAGTCCCTGCTCTGAAGAGCTCAGCATCTCAGACTGAAAAGCTCAGGACCTCAGCTATACCTTGTTAAACCCCACCGTTTTTCACTCGTCTTCTCTGCTGCCTATTACTCACTTCAGAGGGGTGAAAGGGCAACATATCTGCCAGCAAAATTGTGGCCCTAAGCCAAGCTTATTCTTTGCATGCCATTCCTTTTGCTTTTACGAAGGAAAAATAATTTAGCATCCAAGCCAGCCTCCACTTTTCACCAGCACTTGACATCATGGAGGGGTGGTGGGGCCATGGACCAATCCAACACCAGTTCTTCCTTGAACATCAGGTCTGTCTATTTTTCTGCTACATACCCACATTCTTCTCAAACAACCCTTTTTCCTACTGACCCTTGAACAAATACCTCTTCCAGACAAACGCTGTTCTTTCCAGTGACATCCAAATAATTATCTACTGGTATCAAATAAATACACACATGCACATCAGGCCTGCATCTAAGCACAACTCATAAATCTACTCTGACTATTCCCACTGCACATTCCTTTAGCTCAAAATGCAGTTCCACTAGCCCTTCCCCAGCCAAAAATTCCTACCTGCCCTTTCATGTCAGCATCAGTACCTGGGCTGCTACAGGGCAAGCTATGTCAAGGAACTGATACCCCTGAAAGCTAATTTCTGGCAAAAAAAAGTCATTTTAGAACTGGATGAGCTCCCAGGCAGCTGCCACAACAGCCTGTGGTTACATCCAGGTGCAGAACTGCACTGTCAGTTCTTGTCACCACAAAAAAAAAAACACAGCCAAAAGGCATCTCCATGATTCAGAGAGAGATGAATAGGGAGCAACAGCATAAAAGAATGTGCCCTCATGAAAACACAGACTAAGAACTCCACTGTGAGAACACCCCTCAGAGACCCACCAGGAACCTATTCCTCTTGGAAAAAGGCAAGATGCTGTAGGGAGTCAGAGGAGTTAAAGGGGGGATCAAATGATCCTTCTGCAAAAGAGAGAGGAGCAGCCTAAGACAGAGGATACAGATGATGGATGTTTAAACCAAGTATTATGAAGTGACTGGAAAACAGCTTTTGGGAATGCAGAGAGGAAGGTGTACAGACAGCAGTAAGGACACCAAGGCCTGAAAACCAAGATTTGGATATAAAAAAGCACAAAAAAGCAGCACCTATCTGCAAGTACAAAGCCAGCAAGAGAACTTGCCTGGTCAGAGACAGGGGGCTACTTTCAAAGGCCCATGTCTTCAAAGCAACAACCAAGAATCCCAGAGGGACCAAGAGAAAATGAGCCCACAGTGACACAGAGCTCCCAGCTCTTTGGAGGGAGGAGCAGCCAGCAAGGCATAGCACACACTGGCCTCCTCTACAGACATAGATAATCCTAAAAAAGCGACACTGCTTTAATAAAGAACTGATCCCCATCCCAGGATAGGGGAAACACACTTAGCCCTAGCTAAGAAGGAAGGGACTGTTTTCACATTGCAAACAAAGACCTGCAAAGAGCACAAGTTCCCACCAGCCCTGTAGATAAGTTGAACAACTCCAGACACAGGAAAGCCCTGTCTGGTAACACCATAAGTGAAATTCCTTTACCCCTGCTATCGTGCACAACCTGCTCCATGAGTAAGGGCTGGCTTTCCAAAGGAAACATTGACAGAGGACAGTGCACATCAGTCACGTCCATTAGGAAAAAGAATAAATAGTGGGTTTGTACATTATGCTGGCTCAGTCCTATCTAGCATGCTTCAAAGTTGGTTCCAGGACAGACTAACATTTTTTCCAGCTCTGGTCTTCACTGCAGATCAAGCACTTCACTATACAGTTACAGCCAGCAACTCAATACCCCCATTTTTCTAATTTTAACTGTCAGAAAACAGCAGGGTAAAGTTTCAAGGTCTCCTACTTGTGTTTATCTCAGCTTTTAGAGGAACTGTAGATCAGTTAGACCCATTACAAGTATGTGACATGTCTCTTGGCAAAGTGGAATAGTTTTCTTATTTAAATTTGGGAAGAAAATGAGGGGGAGAAATGGTTTTCAGTGCAAGGCACCATGTACAATTAATTTTGCTGTTCAGCAGTTGAGATGACTTTTTTTATTGGTATGGAAAGTCATTGACAAAATTTAACACTACTGCTTTGTATGAGCTCTGTGTAAAAAAAATCTATTTAAAAATCTCACTTTCTCATTTCTCCTCTATACTGCAATTTTGGAAAAATCTTTCCAAGTACTGACTCTAAAAATATTTTACATAAAATCACCTGCAGGTGTACAGAGAAGAAAGAATGAGGGATTTCAGCTTTATGGTTTGTGGGCAACAGACCAAACCCCATGAGCAAATAAATGAAGTAGTTCTCCCCCTACCAAACTGAAACAAAAATTGATCCAACTATACTGACACCGGAGAGCTACATGCAGCCACCACACAATAAGATAGAGCCAGCTCCACGTCCACAGCCACTGCAGTAACCACAGATATCAATTAAATACACACAGACTGTAAAAATCAAGCACTGTCATCCATTAAAATAACGACTGCCGTACTCCAAAAGCTCGAGGCACTCCCTGGCAGCTCATCCAGAAGCAGCTTTCCTGCTGAAGTCATTAGAAACACAAAGTAACAGCAACCATCGTTTTTGTGGCAGAGGAAATGAGTCACCCGGCAAGCGCCGCTGAGCTTCAGAGGTTTGTGATGGGGAGGAAAGGCCAGCTCAGAGTTTCCCCAGCTCATCTTAGATGACAATCACAACCCTGACCATTAACCTTCACCTTTAGTTTTGCTTCCACAGGGAGACACAAACTCGGTAGCTGCAGCCTGGGAAGCCTTCTCCTCTCATTCTAACCTACACTACATCCCTGACCCAGGGCTGAGCTGCCCACAGCATCGCCAGCAACATGGAAACAGGATCACAGGGCTCAGACACCACTCAGACAACAGCAGCAGCAATGTAACATTCCACTAATTCCAACTTTTCCATGAGTTCCAAGTTCAATAGTCAGGCTCTTTAACAAATGAACCATTTGCGCTACTTGGCATGTGAAATTACCTTCCAGTTATCCACTCATGCAGACACCCAGGACATGACATCTAGGAATTAGGCCTAAATATCTAAGCCAGCTGCTGTCCCCCTGCACCTGTAGGGCAGCTGCAGTTCTACATGGGCCATGCCAAGATCACATCCATGCTTGCATTTGGCTGCATTTTGCTACAGCCCATGTGTTAAAACAGCCATGAAAATGGGGGGGGGGGAACGACAAAACTGCCTCCTCAGTATTACATAAGAAGGTTTTAAATGTCAAAAGCTCCTAAGAACCACCTGCCTTTCAGCCTCCATCCAGCAATGGGACAGGTAGTTGACATTTCATGGTGTGTTTGTCAAACTTGCCCATCTGCATCAGATCCTGCACTTGTCACAGAAGATGGACTGGGCCATGTCCAACCACAGATCGATTCCAGTGGAGCCCCAAGGTGGACAGCAGAGCTCTCCCACTTCAGGGCCACCTGTGTGTCATGGAAAGTAACAGCAGCAGCAAGAAGCTGGAGGTTTTGCCACCTGGCCACGCTCCTGCTCCCCTTGGGCAGTGGCAGGTGTTGTGTTTCCCTTCTGTTTGACCACCAAGAAAAAGCACAGAAGAGCAATAATAACACTAATAACACTAATAATAATAACAGCAACACTGCCTTGCACAGTGCCAGCACACAGCACTACTAACACAGTCACAACAAGCTACAGCACAGCTGAAGATTATCTAATGCAGACACGTGACACATACCATGAACACACCTCTGGGAAACCTTTCAGCCTTTGATTCCATGGGAAATGAAACCACCCTGGAAAAATAACTGCTATAAAGCTATCTGGCATCCAGGTGAGCACTGAGAGGACTTTAAGGAGACACCTCCAGGACTGCTGCCTGCCAACAGCTGAGCTGAGCTCCTCGAGGCCCCACTTTCTCCAGGTACAGCCGATGATATCACTGACAGCACCAGTGGGGTGAGGGAACGGCTCCTCACACAGCTCCAGGCACTGGTGAAATCATCAGCTGTTAAAGAGAAATGTAAATCCCCAGGAGGTTGGATTTCAGCCCTGGTAATTAAGGCAGGCTGGAACAGTTTAAAATAGAGGTCAAGTTTTTAAGTGTGTGCATAGTTTCACACGTGTCTGCGAGTGTCAAACCAACAAGAGCCAGGCACAGCCTTTTTGGTCATAGAGGGGTTAAATTTCAACCCAAAATACACAAAAGGCAGTTGGCATGGAATTGTCACCCTCACCAGTCTGTACACACAGGTCTGACTGTGGAATGACACTGATCCCTCTCCCTGCTTGTGAGCTCTACCCTCAGTCATCATCATCTTCTCCCTCCTTCCCCTGCCAGTCCAGCTCGTGCTCCCAGGGCTGCATGAGTGTCCCAGAGACCTTTCCCAAGCCCATGGCTTCCTTGGATGCAGACCTGCACATCCAGCTAAGGGGCACCTCAGGAGCATTTGAAGACCAGAAGATGCTGTAGGACACGTGTTCCTTGGCTGTGAGGGTGACAGCACAGGGCGTGGGCACTCCTGCAGAGGGAGCACAGGAAGGGTCTCCTCACCATCCCAATCCTTCCAGAAAACCCCTGCAGTAGGTTTACAAACAGCAGAGTAACTGGGGCAAACCAGTCCTCCCTGACAGAAAGCATTGCCCAGGAGAAGAACAGATGTTTCATCCAGAGAGCCTGCTTGTTTGTTTTGGGTTTTTCAAATGATTCTATGAAGTTTTGGCCAGAGGTAAGTAGAGACCTTGTGTTTCATGGTATCAAGCACAGTATTTTCCTCCACGCAGCAGGGCACATTCACAGAAGAAAAAATTTAACAAAAGTGGGGTTTTTTCACTCTAAAGTATGTTACTTTCATAAACATTCTTTTTTTCTTTAAAGATTGCAATACCTCACTACACCTACTTTATAGTATTTAGTTGGGCCATTTTTTCTGAAACTTCTTTCAGAAGAATTCCAAGGACAACCAAAAAGAGAAATTGACTTTTTATTTGACTTCAAGAGGGTCTCTGAAGAAATCTTAAACTCCTAAAAAGACCCAAACACAAACAAATCAATGTCAGTCTTACTCCCAACAAAGGTCATCACAGCCCAAGATTCTGCAGAGCCAGCTGCCCCTTACAAAATGCTCATCATCACAGCATTTGAAGCTGAAAATCCCCAATAAAACTTGAAAACAGAAAAGAGAAAAGCATCCCACTTCCATCCACCAGACAAACAGGATTTTTTTTTTATCAAGATACACTTAAATCTCCGGCTCCTTGAAGGAGGGCAGAAAAGACACATATCCATGTTCCTGCAGCCACAACTTCTAGCCCAAGTGCAACATCTTCAAAGCACTAATTAAAGAAGACATGAGAATGCTGAGAAAGAAAACAAAACTTAAGAGTGGCAACTCCAGTCTCATCACAAGGATCCAAACAGAGCAAGAGGAAGTATGCCAGCACAACTGTAAAATCTGAAGGGGAACACTCTCCAAAGAGCCTCTCATTTCATTCACAACATTCTTGTTGAGAAAGAAAAACAACCACAAGAAAACAGCTGTTTGAAGGAAGAGCTTTCCATTGTTAAGTGCTCCTGCTGGCTCTTTTAAAAACCCAAGCCACCATAACATGATTGCTTTTCTGTGGCTCTACCAGAAAACACACATTGCGCAAGAAAGCCCAAGACTTTCAAAGACAAAGAAGCCAAACACTGTTTAAAGATCGTCATGCGTGCAGCAGGCTCGCTTCCTGCTGGAATGAGGCTTGGAGCTTGTGACGGACACGATCCCGGATCAGGAAGACTACCACACACCACAATAAATAAGATTTTCCTTGTTTGCCTTACAAGACTAACACAACATCGGCACAGAGGCAGTGTCTGTGTGAACACCGCTGCTCCCAGCAGAGCCGGGTGCCTCACTCCAGGGCTGTATTTCCACATCACCCTCTTTGGTGCAAGAAGAAACGTGGAGCGCCTAGAAGCCCTTGCCAAGTGCCATCCCTGGGCACTGCCACATCCCAGTGGCCACCACCACGTTCCTCTGGGTCTCCACCCAAGCACGTGCTCGACAACCACACCGAGCGTGGCTGTCCCGTGCCTGGCACCAGGAGGAGTCTTCCGTGCTGCTGTCCCACGGTGTCCGGGCACGCTTCCACTCGGGATTTACACCTACAGGGGTTTACATAAGTGTATCGCTGTGCTTGCGAGAGATCTCCTGAGCAGCAGTGAAACAACAGAGCAGAGAAAACATGACACATTTAAAAGGGAATTATAACATTCCCTTTTCCTCGGAACTGACTGCGTTTTGCGCAAGCCAAAATATGGGGATTCCAGCCAAAAAAATAAACAACAAAAACATGGAAACTTGTGTCACTTCCTTCCTGCGCTTGGGGAACGGGACGGAGCCGGGACAGTCTCGTCTTGAAGAAGACACGGCCGGCGGCTCCTGAGCTGTCGCCCGGGAGAAGCGGCAACGCCGAGGGCACAGACGGCCCCGGCCGGGCGGGGGAAGCGGCGACGGCCGGAGCGGGGCTGCGGGACCGCGGTTACCGGGAGCCGCCGCCAGGCTCGGAGGAGAGGGAGCCGCGACCCCCCGGCGCACAGCGGACCCCAAGTCCACCCGGAGGGGCGACAGTCACGGCGAGGGGCGCGGGGAGCACCTGTTGGCCAAGCCCGCCCGGGACGCCCGCGGGGAGCCCGAGGAATCCCGCCCGGCCCCCGGAACGCGGCCGCCCACGACGGCGTCTCAGCCATCCCAGCCCGGCCTCCCGGCGCCGGCAGGAGCCGCCGCCCG
>VWZP01007503.1:0-11300 GCA_013396995.1 Dicaeum eximium | reverse complement strand
GGGAGGGACCGCGGCGGCCCCGGCGGGGACGGGACCCGGACAGTGCGGCCCGGGGTGCCCGCGCCGTGAAAACAGGTCAGAACGCGCCGTGTGAGAACCAGAACGGCACAGCTCTGGCACCCGCACCGAGGCCGCTGGTGCCTGCCTCAGATCGCTCCCACAAAAAAATAATCTCAGGCAATGGGAAATGATGGTATTTTAAGACTTGTGTTCCTGCCAAGCCGGGGCAACGCTGGCATGCCATTGTTCTTTAAGGGTGAAAAGTTGCCAGATATTTAGGGTTCAGAAAGTTGAGCACTGCTCAGTGCCTGTCCGCAGCTCCCGGAGCTCAGGCACGGCCGTGCTGCGGGGTCAGCTCAACATTAGTTGACATTTCCAGGCTGCCTTGTGCAGGAACCAGAACTGGACTCCCTGGCGTGGTGTCCCTCTCCTAGAGCTCCCTTTAGACATCCCCTCTTGTGGCAGCCACTTCATCCACTGACAGAGCCAGCGCCTGTGCAGCACAAGTCATCCAGTCCTCNCCTCCATGGCGGCCGCAGGCACCCCCGCCGTCCCGTCGCTCTGTCTGTCTGTCGGTCCGTCCGCCGCCCCGCTGCCGGACCCTGCCCCCGCCGCTGCCCCGGGCCNCCGCTGGTGCCTGCCTCAGATCGCTCCCACAAAAAAATAATCTCAGGCAATGGGAAATGATGGTATTTTAAGACTTGTGTTCCTGCCAAGCCGGGGCAACGCTGGCATGCCATTGTTCTTTAAGGGTGAAAAGTTGCCAGATATTTAGGGTTCAGAAAGTTGAGCACTGCTCAGTGCCTGTCCGCAGCTCCCGGAGCTCAGGCACGGCCGTGCTGCGGGGTCAGCTCAACATTAGTTGACATTTCCAGGCTGCCTTGTGCAGGAACCAGAACTGGACTCCCTGGCGTGGTGTCCCTCTCCTAGAGCTCCCTTTAGACATCCCCTCTTGTGGCAGCCACTTCATCCACTGACAGAGCCAGCGCCTGTGCAGCACAAGTCATCCAGTCCTCTCTCAGGAGAGCCAGGACCAGCCCCTAAGGAAAACAAAGCCACAAGGATCTCCCAGCACTTAACAGGCACAGCAGCAACAAAATTAGGAAAGATTATGATGATTGCCCCAGGTTTGTTCCCTTTAAAATTTATTCAACAGCTGGAATTTGATTAGGAAAAAAATTAAAAGTGCAACAAAAGTTACACAAGCGAAGATCTCCTGCAAAGATCAGTTATTTTCAGTTAGTTGTTGTCAAAGAAGTCAGTGTGATATTTGCCTTTGGCAGCAAAGAAAAACATCTAAAGCCAAACCTAAAGCCAAATTACCAGTACCTGAATTGCTGCCTTCCACTTTGGCAAGCCCAACCAGAGGTACAAACATTTTGTTTGTACTGCCAGGCACTGTTATCAAAGCAATTCCATTGTGCCAGTCCAGAGATGCAGATTGTGAAATTTGTAAAGGTCAGTTCCTTATCCAGGAGCCTCCGTGCTTTCATTGGATGCATTCTTCCTTTCAAAGCTTTTGTAGCCTTGTGATAATCCCTTTAACCAAAGGCTCTCCCTCACCCTGCTGGCTGAGATTAAATCGATGCTGTGACTAGATAATTTCTTGAGGCTGGGGCACTAAAGTTATGTTTTGCCCATAAGAGAAGTCTAATGGGATACCCATGTTTGCCTTGTAAACCAACAAAATGAAAGCTACCTTAGGAGAAGGTGGTCCTGACTGGGTAAGTGCAGCTTCCTTTGCTGAGTATGATGAGAACAAGGAGCTCCAAGGAGTGGTATTTGACCAAGACTCCAGGGCTGAATTTTTCTCACCCTAGCACATTTCTCAGGCAGAAATATTTATGTAAGGAAGAAGTTGCTCAGCACATACTTCTGTTATTCCCTCTTGGGTAAAGCACTCACACAAAATGAGGCACCCTGGGTTAACAGCAGGCTGCTTTCCCCAGTGCTTTCCACTCTTCCTGCACCACATAAAGGTGTGTCCCTTTCCCCTCTGCACTTCCCCAGGAACTCTCTCTTTATCACTGGCACTGAGGCACAGCTGCTGCTGTGGGACACAGAGCTGCTGAGAACTCATAAGTATGCTAGAAGACTTCTTTGCCCACTGAAATATTTTGACACACAAAACTATCTATTTCTGGGGCTATAATATAAAAATAAAACACAATATTGGTAACTGGCCATCCTGCCCAGTTAGTGACACATTATTAAAATTAGTGTTCAAGGCTACATGTAAGTTTTGAGCTTCAAGATCTCTGAAACAATTACCCAGAACTTTGTAAGGAAATGTGAGCAATTTGCTTTGCATGGTGGCAGCCAACAGCATGGAGACCACAGTGATGTGTTTGTGCTGCAGCACCAGTGCTTCTTAGGAAGGGAGATCTGAAACAGCAAGGTTCTGCTAGAGACTGGCAGCACATACAGGGCATCAAGGAGGAAGAGATAAAAGTGGAAGAAACTAATCCTTTCCAGAGAATATTAATTAATTATTCAGTGTGCTGATACAACACATGGCACAGCAGTCTAACGTGTCACATGTTGCTGCCCACAGACTGACACTACACCAGAAATCAGGCACGGGGGAAAGTGCCTTAAAACCAACAAGAACATGATACAGACACAGCCATCCTAACTTTATCCCATACTCCCTGCAGGATTTAAATGGTGGATTGCAATAGTTACCAGCCTGCTGAAAATCAAGGCTGTTTCTCCATGCTTCATTACTTTTCTCTTAGAGCACCTATAATAGTATTTTTAAGTTCCAACTCATGTAGTTCTGAGAGCATTTTTCATTTCTTCTTTTGTGTAAGACCCGTTCTTCACCCCACTCTTCTGAAGTGGGTTTGAACTCACTCTGCAGCACAGGGGGAGAGTGCAAAAATTGACCAAAAATCTACAAGAACATAAAAGGGGGGGAGTTATTGTCTGCACATAAAGGGAAGAGAACACCTCAGCTTTTGTTTACTGAGAATTCTGTTCCCTTTCTGCAAGGAGCAGAAAGCCCACACAGAAAACACTCACAGAAAAGCTACAGAGAAAACCAAACCAGCTAAGAAAGAGGAGGCTGCTAAGGCAGAGCTCCAAACAAACATTTTACTTAAAATATCAAAGAACAAAGCAAGCTACAATACAAAGCCTGGCAAGGAAAGGTGTTCTCTTTCTCCTTGCAGATCCGGGTTACAGAAGCCACAACTCCTGCAACCACATCGTTACTCAGCTCTCGATCAGGTCAGCTGCACAAAGGTTCATTAAATATTTACAGGTGACATTTTTCTGACTTGTGACAACCAGGATCAAGATAACCATCCATTTTCTACAGCTGCTCTGTTCAAATCAGTTTGAGAAACCAACCAGCAAGAAAAGAACAAACAGCAACAGAGCCCACAGGACAAAAATTGCCAGGTTTCTGACCAGCTACCAATAAAAATCTTACCCTTTGAAAGCAACAGAAAACAGCCACAGCTAAAGATTTCTTCAACAAATTCAGCACCTCTTAAAGAGTGCAGGACACAAGTTTCAGTCTAGGAATATACAGAATAAACCAGCAGTCAATTCCTGATCACAGTAGTTACTGGAGATTTTTGTGAAATGGCCAGGTATGGTAATGAGCTGAATTTTTTACGTGGGACTAAGCAACAAGCAGAAGAAAGAAATCTCTCACACACTGACACACGTTTCCCACAAGAGGATGTCTCAGGAGAAACCCTGTGAAAGTGATTTCTTTGTGTGCTGTGCAAAGGCTTTATTTGCACTGCCCAGTATCGGGCAATGCACTAACAAAGCAAATTTCTTGTGTAAATGAGATTTAAATCACACTGCTGTGCTGAGAAGCTCACCACTGCCAAGATAAACAGACACCAAGTCTTAGTTTGTACATTCAGACATGCTCACCTACTTGGGAGAAAGGCTTCCACCACAGAAATTTCAGAGTTAAAAATAGAAGGTGAGCTTGAGAATAGTAAAGTTTTCTTCCCACAATCCTGGCATTTCATTCCTTTTCTGACACATGAAAAAAGTGGGATAGCCAGCCCTGAAGAGAGCCTGTTACTAAACCCACATAATTGGTATACTGACAGAAATGCAGGCTCCCTTTACCAGAATCTTCTTTGCTGTTGTACTCGGGCTTCTCTAAGCTACAATTCAGCTTTCCTGCCTTTGCAATTCCTGCCCTTCTGCAAGGGCTTTCACCAGGCCCCCACAGGCACTGCTGGTCTTGAACTGAAATGTGACCTGTGTTTGGGAACACAGACACAGTGCCCCCAACCCCACAGAACAGAGGAGAACAAGAGGGCTATTTTGGTCGAGTGAGACTTTATTTCTTTGGCTGAAGCATCTTCTCCTTCATGCCTCAGTTTCTGTGGACAGAGCAATTTCTGCAGATGGATGAGAATTCAAGTTGAAAGCATTCTTTGCTGTGTGACACAGGCACAATGCTGCGGTGTCTTCCTCAAACCAGCCAGAAAAACAAGCAGAGAAGAGTGTTTCCTACACCTTACAGCAGGCTGACAGAAATAACTGAGTGCCATGGAACTGCCTTGCAGACCAGAATAGCTCTGCCTCAGAGCTGTTCAGAAACACTCCAAATACTTGGTGAACATGCTGACATTTTAAAAAGAAGTCACCCATATTTATCTTTTCTAATTATCTCCACAAACACATAAAATAAATTCCTTATTAAGGTCAAACTTCTAAATATCCTGGTTGATGCAAGCAACGAGGGTTTGCCTCTTCAGGTTTACACAAGATGCTAACGCAGACAAGAAAAAGCAGAATGCCATTTTCCAGGGGACACTGTGGGAAAACACTCATTGCCTAGTTATAAACAAGGAATCACTGTGTTTCACTCAGGTGTTACCATTCCATTTCCTCACAGAACAAGTACCTATCCCTAAAAAGAAAAACCCCAAACCAACCAGATGCTATAGGAATGCTGATTTCACACAGGATTTTCTCACAAGTGAAATGACTTAGTTACAGATTAACTTTGCCCCAGAGTAGCAGAGCAGATATAAGAGATGAACACACAACAAGCCTTTGCCACTGGTTATTTCTGCTGTAACTAAGGCAATGCAGAATCATTTGGGAAGGCCTACCCCACTGCCAAACTGTGCTGAACATTCAGCACACTGCTTCCAGTGTGTGCTCAAAGTCAGTGTCTGTTGTCTTTGTAGTAGGCCAATCTTTCAAAGTGTACTAGCTACTTTAAATACAAGTGGAAGGGCAAGAAAACTCAAAGTTCTTGAGCAAATATTTTTCCTTGCTGGCATCTAATCCTAATATTTTGTGCTAGCTCTGCTGTCTCCACCTTGAGCCAGGGGCAGAGATTAGCAGGAGCCATTCAGCAGCTGCAGAGAGTTCTGGAAGTTCTGGCCACTCCATTGTGGTGGTGAAGGGAATCCTTGCTGCCACTTCTGCTCTGAGTCTGGAGGAGAAAGGCAGCTCCCAAACCCCAAAAGAGACACTGCCATGAGCTCCACCACCACAGCAGTGCAAACAAGGTGACCACTGAATGAACAGAAGCTCAGTACATTTGCTCAAGGCCTCCCAGCTCAAGACAAACCCCAGCTTTTGGCAAACAGGAACAATTTGTGTGGACCAAGCACAAACTGTACTTGGATCACTGCTGTGCAAGAGCACCATCACAATTCTCACAGCAGTACAACAGGCTCAGATTAAACAAGTAGTTAAAGGAATTAAAGTCAGGACTGTCTATTTAAAAAGACAATCTCCTGTGGATAACAACCCACTGAAGTAGCTAAGCCTTTGCAATACATCTAACACCCCAGTATGGCAGTGACAGGGGCTTGGATACTTGTCAGAGCTTTAACATCAACCAGAGACAGATGCTGAATTGAAGGAATTGAAGTTTTTGTTAGTACAATGTTCATAGGGCATTAAAAAAACCCCAAAATTCTGTAGGAGAAAGAGCTGCAAAGACTAATAATGTGTTCTGCACTGGGCTCAGAGAGAGATAAGATACAAAATCCCACCAGCTCTGAAAGCAGGAAATTATCACTTCTAATATTTTTCCGTCCCTATTCACATCATGTTGTATTACAGTGGGAATTTCACCTTCTCTTTTTCCTGTAGTAGGATTAAACACCTTTTAGTTGAGCAACTTCTTACCAATAATACAATAATTCTCACTCTGACGACAAAACGAAGTGAAACAAGCACCACTCCCACACTAAGAATCCCGGACGCGGAATGTTTTTCATGTTTTCCAGGCGACTTCCCAAAGGCACAGCCGAGGCAGTCACTCCTCCAGCTCCTCCTGATGGCAAACCAAGGGTACAGCACCCCAACGAGGGACCGGATGGGAATCCTGTGTCATCCTACCCCAAATACCACAACAAACAAAACCCAAGCAGGGTTTGGTGAAAGACAATACCTAGGCTCAGCAGAGGGGCAGATGCAAATGCACAGGAGGCCTTCTCTGGGTCTGTGACGGAAATCTCCAGCTGAGCACTAGTCAAGGCCAATGGTTCTGTTTTAAACTCACTGTCCAACTGGCTTAGTGAAGGGAAAAAAGGGAATGACACCTATAGAACAGAGGGAGTCAACAGGGAGAGGGGATCAGGCTGGCAGGCCCCACAAGACAGGAGAGAGATTAAGGCAGATAAGGACAGAAGGTTTGAAAATACCTGAAGATGCAAAGAGTGACTCCCCATTTATATATTCATCAGCTCAAGAATTGATACAGCTCTCCTTTTAAGAAGAAAAAAAGAAAGTAATCCAAAAGATCATAACAGAGAGAAAGCACGTGGGAAAACAAAACACACAGAAGTACCCTCCAGGTAACAAACGTTTTATTTATTTCTTAAAGAAACTACAGCAATATACGTGATTACAGAATTAAGAAGCAATGAAAAACCAAAGGAATGAAATGGCCTGGATCAAAGCACTAAGGACATCATGCCTTGTCTCTCACTGAGCCGTCACTCAGAAAAATCACATTATCTGAAAAGAAATTTTAAAAATTAATCTTGAGCATTGTTCTGCCTTGTTGCAAGCCTTCACACTATGAAGCCCAGGTATTTGTGTTAAAATAAGTTGCTAAGATGTGCATTTTGGAACAGAATAATAGTTGATAAAACAAAACAATGTCCAATAAAGGGCTCTTTACCTCCCCTGAAAGCTGACAATTTAAGGTGGCCATCTGTACAATGAAACAAGTGTGCTGAAGCTGATGAAAAGCTGCTGGACAGTCAAAGACACCAGAAACATTTTAAAATAATGGTTTAGTTCTTTGACTGCAGTTTCTATCAGTTACAGCTTATTTCCTTTTTCTTAAAAAATTCTCAGTCTGCACTATATACTATACTATATACCATGTCAACAGCCTATAGGACTATGGGAAGCTCCTACTTCATCAAGCCTAAGGAATTTCTAAAGCATGTTCAGACTGGGCCTTTTGAACAAGAAACCATTAGGAAAATACTAATTAGAAAAGAGAATTGCTTCTCCCTTCCAGTAATTTATAGCACTGCTAGCTTTTAAAGAGGCTGCAGAAGCATCCAGGAATATGACTGTTCTCCTGCCTTCCTTTTTCTCTGTCCCAGTTTCTTAAGACATATTTGTGTAACAGAAATGTTTGCTCTACTACCGAATTCATTAATCCCTCACTCAAAAGCAACACAGTAGCAGCTCTATCCACAATTAAGATGTAGGATGCTCAAGCTATTTAAAGGCTCAAGGAAAACGTTGAGTTTCCTAGTTTTACTTTGTTGTGTCAATCCAAGGCGCAAGTCTACTCCTTATCCATTCTGTGGGGTAAGCAAATGACACCAACAGTTTGCAATTGTATACTCTCATTTTCTGTGTGTTCACAAGTAGTGCCAGAGGAAATCTGGTAGACACATTCTCTCAAAATCCCCCATTTCAGAGGTCCTCCACCCCCTTTCCATTTTGAAAGGGCAAGGGGCAGCTTGGTGCTTTGCACCTTACCTGCTATAATTGTTGTGGCCTGTCGCCTCACATTGTTCTTATCTGTATATTCACCATAATCTATCTTCCCTTCAACAAATATTCGAGAGCTGAAAGAAAATCAAGGAATTTGATTTTGGTCAGAGAACTCTGCTGCTGTTTTTCATTCTATAATTATAGAATGGTATGGGTTAAAGTGGGATCCTAAAGACCATATGTTCCAACCCCTTGGCCATGGGCAGGAATACCATCCACTAGATCAGGCTGCTCTAAGCCCCATCCAGCCTGATTTTGAACACTTCCAGGGGTGGGGCATCCACAGCTTCTCTGGGCAGCCTGTGCCAGGGCCTCACCATCTTGACAGTAAGGCTGAAATCCATATATCCAACCTAAATTTCCCCTCATTCACTCAGAGCCTGTGACTCTGTCTTATCACTACACTTCCTGATGAAAAGGCTGAATTCAGAATCTGATTTGAAGTGCACAGGCTTTTGGATCAGTTGTTTGTAGCTGCTCTGCTATCTTGTTTTATGGCACCTGTATCTTACCACAGTTAATGATCACCATAACTATTACAGTAATCCATTATTAAGGCATTAAATCCTCACCCACATTTGTCACTCACTTACCCCTTCCTCACATACTGATAGGTGACATCCCTGAGGCCTGGTCTGAAGACAGAGATCCTGTGCCATGTTGTCTTCTGACTGATATCACCTACGGTACACAGAAGTAACAGAGCTGGATGCCAAATCCTCTTTGTGATACAAGACTCAGAAATTAGTTTCAACACATTGAGATTCTCAAAGTATGAGAAGTGATTTGAAAACAGAAGTATACTAGCACTCCATCTCCCACTTCACTCCAGAACTACATGTCCCACTTGTCTGTGTCCAAATCAATTCTTGTGCAGAAGCACAGTTCAAACCAAGACATTGCTTTTTCTGTAAGACAGTGATCATGCTATTAATTTTTTTTCTCTTCAGATGCTCCACACTGAATCAAATTTAGAGACTGAGACATCTGTAGATGCAAACTGATGACAGAATCAATGAGAAAATTATATTTTCGTTATTTTTCTCCTTCTGAAATACAAGTGAGAGCACAGAACCTGCCTCTGACAAACCCCACCAGTGACAAACTGCCCACTCAACACACTCCTGAGAAAGGTCAACAGCAGATTTCTCCTCAGTATATTCTGCTGAGGATCAGGAAAAGACACACAAATGCACCAGCATCTCTGCTGACCTCAAAGGACCCTTCCTACACCCCAGAGATTTGCAAGTGTGTTGCTGCTGGCCATGCAGCCGTGACCTGGGACACGTTGCTTGTGCAGACTCACCTCCCTGGCCCACTTCACTATCTCCTGTCCGCCACATCTCATTGGTTGCAAGGGAAAATATGGTAACAGGATTTTTTCCTTCCACTTGCCTCATGATAGGGTCCTGTCCAACCCGACCAAGCAGCTGAACACGATTCATGGCTGGAACAAGAGACCAAACACACAGGTGAATTATGATGCTTCTAAGCATGGTGAGCCATCAGTCAGCAGCTTTTCTCAAGGGCCAGGATCACAACTTCCTGCACCTCCTGAGCACTTTTTAAGCTCTTGTGACATTTGGCTGTTTCAGGCCCCAGCAGATGGTTGATTGTGTCTGTACTGTCATTATCACTGTGAAATAACTGATTTGAAAAGCCAAAGGTTCTTTATTCTTTCTATTCCATCTCTTTCACAGACACATCCATGTATCACTTGAGACTAAATCTGCATTATCTTGACTTTTGTTTCATAATGATAAAACACAATGCACAGGACTACCTTTGAAACAAAGTTGCATCACTATACTCCATCCCTTGAGAGTCAGTTTTTCCACCATTACCAGCCCTAGGCAGACACAGTCTATCCCTTCTTCATGTTCCAGGACAACTGGAAGAGGTCAGGGAAGGATCCCTTGTGCACAATGAGCACGTGAAGTGAATAGTGAAGACTGAAGTACATCTGGAGCAAATCCTGCTGGGGCAGCTGCACACACACAGTGCCCCAGGGCTCTGAGAAACAAGCACACAAGACGCCTGAAGGCAGGTGTTAGAAACCATGCCAACAGCATGTGCCAAACCACAGGTTTGCTGCCACAGGTAAAGTACAACTACCTGCCCTATAGAGATAGCAGTCCTTGTCAGGGCTTTTTTCTCTTTGCCCTAAAGTGCTGCTTCACCTGACAGATCAGACAGGAAGGCACTCGAGTGTGTGCTTGAAACAACACATTTTTAGGTGCTATACTGAGGCACTGCCATTCCTACCTGCTTCTCTCCTACCCTATTTCAGACATTCTCAAACTGAGATAAATACAATGAGTAACAACTAAATTACATCTCAGGTGTTACTTACATCTTTCAAGTACCAATGGGGAAACCGTATCAGACTCATGTCTTACAAACTGGCGTAGCACCTGAAGGAACAGAGAAATTTGAGTTTCCAAGACACAAACTATGAACAGTGTTTTCATACACCTCATCATCTGAACACCTGCAGAAGTTACACAAGTATGTTCTTTTCCAGGTAAGTAATGGGGGAACTGAGGAAAGCAATCTGTTCAGCCAAACGAAGCTAGTAAGATTATTTAAAGAACATCTGGTTAAATCAAGGTTAAAGAGTTGCCTAGAAAGAAGAGTGGCCCAAGATATACCTCCAGCAATTATTTTTGGGACATGCAGTAACTACGGTTTTTCTGTAATATGTAAATAGGAGGGGAGAAGGTTTGTAGAAGAGTGGGGATTTGGTTATTTGAGCTTTAGTCTTTGGAAACAAACAGGTCTGATAGTTGTGCTTTGTTTCAGATATTAACCAGGTGTGCCCAAAAAGTACATCCACCCACCGGAATGAGCAGTGGATGTACTGACACCCTTGTTCCCAAAGCAAACCTGGGACACAAAGCTCTTAGTACTGCAAGTGGGAAAGCAGTAAACGACTGTCATTATTCCAGCAAATATTCCATCCCAGAAAAAAGGAGGAGGGGAAAAAAAAAAAAAAACCAAAAAAAACCAAAAGCCCAGAAGCACTTCTGCTAGAGGTCCATATGCAGGAATTGGAAAAAAGCCTCATTTCCCAGAACACGTGGTTCCACAGTTCGCACTCTTTCGCTCCAAGAGCAGACCCAGCGCCGAGGCCCCGGCCCAGCGGGCACGGCCGGGCTCCGGCTCCGGCTCTGTCCGCCCCTCCCCTTCCCGGGGCAGTGTCCGGAGAGCGGCTGCCGGCCTGCCGGCGGGGCAGAGGGCCCGGAGCTGCCGCTCCCCCGCGCCCCTTCCCCGCCCCGAGGGCGCCCGGGCCCGCGTTCCGCCGCGGCCGCCGCCCGAGCGCCCCGCGGCCCCGC
>VWZP01007502.1:155648-168869 GCA_013396995.1 Dicaeum eximium | reverse complement strand
TTTACATATTTTTTATTTTTATTTTTTCTAATGTGATAAGAATTATTAGTGAAAATATTATTCAGTAATTAATAATGAAATAAAATTAATAATCTCTGGAATTGGGATAATTTTACTCAGTCTCTACTCCTGTAGTACTCACGTTGTTCTCCAGGTGGTGGTGCTGGGCAGGAAATTAAAAACAGCGGAAAAAGCTGAATCAACCTCCGGAATTCCTGAATGATCCCTGAAAATCGGGATCGTTTTGGGCACTGAGTTACTCCAAACCTTCCTGGGGAATTCCGGCTTCAGCCAGAGCCGGCTCGTCCTCCCTGGGAGGCTGCTGGAATTAATTGGGGGATCGATAAAATGGGATTAATTGGGAATTGATAAAGTGGGAATTAATTAAGGAGATGTATAAAATGGGAATTAATTGGGGGATTGATAAAATGGGATCAAGTTGAGTTATTGATAAAATGGGAATTAATTGGGGATACTGATAAAACAGGAATTAATTGGGGGATTGATAAAATGGGAATTAATTAAGGATTGATAAAATGGGAAATAATTGGGGGATTGATAAAATGGGAATTAATTGGGGGATCGATAAAATGGGAATCAATTGGGGGATTGATAAAATGGGAATTAATTAGGGATATTGATAAAATGGGGATTAATTGGGGGATCGATGAAATGGGAATTAATTGAGGAAATGTATAAATGGGAATTAATTGAGGGATAGATAAGTGGGGATTAATTAAGGGGTAGATAAGGAAAGTTAAGATGATAAAGGGGATGAGATTTGCATGGAGAATTAAGGATAACAAAGCTGGAATCAGGCTGGGAAACCAGGCTCCTTCCATATCCCATGGATGAAAATAAATATTTGGGAAGCTTTAACAGGAACTGTAGGATGAATCCCAGAAATTCAGGAGGAAACAGTATATTGGAGATTTTTTTTTTTTTTAAAGTTTTCTTTTGTTTTTTCAATGCTGTTCCAGACCCTGTGATAATACCCCGAAAAAATGGAGTTTTATTTCTTAGATCATTTCAGTTCCAGGAGATAAGAACTGAAGGAATGAAGGAAGCTGCAAGCTTGAAATAGGGAATAAAAAAAAAGATGAGCTGGCTTCCAATGTGGCGTGAAAAATAAAAAACCTGAAGGAAAAAAACCCTTAAAAACAGGGTTTTAATTTTTATACTGATATTTAAATCATTTAAATCACAGAACGGACATCACCTGGTTCAAAATACGGATAATTTCCATCAATCCCATCAGGTTTTGTGCTAATCAGGATCAATTATTCCTTCCTGGATTGCAAAAGCCTGCTCTGCATTTCCTTACCTTGGAGAAGGAGGTCAGGGATGCTCCTCAGAACATCCCAGAACCTGCAGGGAAAAGAGATTTTCCTTATTCCTTTTTAAGATATTCCTTATTCCATTATTCCTTGCTGTTTCTGGGGAATGGCTGTGGAAACTTCATCCTGGAACTCAGAATTCCTGGGATTTTCCTGAAGTTTCCCAACCGTATCAGAGACGTCTTGGAGAAATCTTGGAAGAGCCATGAAGGATTTTCTGCTCTGGGATTTTCTTTTCAGTCAGTGGAAATATTTTGGGGTCTGTTGAGGGATTTTTCCTGGGATTTGGTGGGATCTTGGAGAGCTGGGATCCCTCAAAATGGTGGGAAAAGCTGGGAATGTTGTTGGGAGATGAGAGCCCCTGGATTATCTGCAGATGGATCAGAAAAATGAGAGTTGAAATCAGTTTGAAATCCCCAAAGGGGGAAGCAGGGCCTTGTTTGGTGTGGGAAGAGGAAATTCCCAGGATTTCGGCCTCACTGCCGCCGTTTGAGCTCCCAGAGAGCTGGAGGAGGAAATGGCCGTGGAGGATTTAGGGATTTGACTTCCACAAAATTGGGATGGGGTTATTCCCAGTGCTCTGAGGTGTTCCCACAGGGAATATCCTTGGGATGAGGTTATTCCCAGTGTTCTGAGGTGTTCCTATAAGGAATATCCTTGGGATGGGGTTATTCCCAATGCTCTGAGGTGTTCCCACAGGGAATATCCGTGGGATGGAGTTATTCCCAACATTGTGAGGTGTTCCCACAGGGAATATCCCACATTCCTGGCTTGGTTGGAATGGGGTTATTCCTAATATTTTGTGGTGTTCCCACAGGGAATATCCTGGTTGGGATTATTCCCAGTGTTCTGAGGTGTTCCCACAGGGAATATCCCACATTACTGGCAGGTTTGGGATGGGATTATTCCCAGTGTTTTGTATTGTTCCCACAGGGAATATCTTTGGTTGGGATGGGATTATTCCCTATATTGTGAGGTGTTCCCACAGGGAGAATCCTTGGGATGGGGTTATTCCCAGTGTTCTGAGGTGTTCCCACAAGGAATATCCTTAGGATGGGGTTATTCCCAGTGTTCTGAAGTGTTCCCACANCTGGTTGGGATTATTCCCAGTGTTCTGAGGTGTTCCCACAGGGAATATCCCACATTACTGGCAGGTTTGGGATGGGATTATTCCCAGTGTTTTGTATTGTTCCCACAGGGAATATCTTTGGTTGGGATGGGATTATTCCCTATATTGTGAGGTGTTCCCACAGGGAGAATCCTTGGGATGGGGTTATTCCCAGTGTTCTGAAGTGTTCCCACAGGGAATATTCCATCTCCTGGCAGAGTTTGGGATGGGATTATTCCCAATATTTTGTGGTGTTCTCACAGGGAATATCCTGGTTGGGATGGAGTTATTCCCAGTGTTTTGTACTGTTCCCACAGGGAATATCCCACATTACTGGTGGGTTTGGGATGGGATTATTCCCAGTGTTTTGTACTGTTCCCACAGGGAATATCTTTGGTTGGGATGGGATTATTCGCAATATTGTGAGATGTCCCCACAAGAAATATCCTTGGGATGGGGATTATTCCCAATGTTCTGAAGTGTTCCCACAGGGAATATCCTTGGTTGAGCTGGGATTATTCGCAATATTTTGTGGTGTTCCCACAGGGAATATCCCCCATTCCTGGTGTGGTTGGGATGGGATTATTCCCTACATTGTGAGGTGTTCCCACAAGGAATATCCTTGGGGATAGGATTATTCCCAATGTTCTGAGGTGCTCCCACAGGGAATATCCTTGTTGGGATGGGGTGTGGGGTTATCCCATGTGGGATCGCGGCTCAGTCCCAGCAATAATCCCAAACCTTGGTGCTGTTTGTGGCACTCAGGGCTTCGAGGGGTCACATCTGGCACCCCACCCCAAATCCTGGAGCTCTTCTGCCAGAACAAACCCCAAAAATCCTTTCTATCCAAAAAAACCCGTGGGCAGGCCAAATATCCCAAGGTCCCTGCTGCTGTGTCAGTGCAAATGCCAACCTATCCCAAAAAAAACCTGGGGAGAAAGGTGATTTTGTTCTCCCTGACTTAACTCTGCTGTTATTTCTCAGCTAAAAATACCCAGAGAAGTGTTTTGTCTGCCTATATTTAGGTCTTGGCTGGTGCCATCAGTTTCTGAAGCTCTTGGAGCTTCAAAAAACTTTATTTTTATGTTTTCTTGGAGGCCTAAATAAAAGAACTATGATTAATATGAGGTGTAGCTACCCAGAGGAATTTTAAGATGGATTAATCATAGATCAGGAATTAAAATTATGGTTATTTCAAAATCACTTGTTGTCCACAACTTTTATTTTGTTGTTGCCGCTTAATCTTTTAATTCCTTTCCATTTACTGAATTCATTGAATTTTACTCCAAACACTCCTTTTTGCATGAATTGCAAGGTGATCCCAATAATTTTATTAAGGATGAGCCTGTAAGTTTGGAGCTGCAGGGTTTTGCCTGGAGATAAAAGCGGTTGAAAACAGAAGCACACACACACACACACACAAAAAAGAGCTTTTAATGATTCAATTTTAATTATACACCTCAATCCTGAGTGCAAAAAGACAGCTCGGGGTGTGTGTGGAAGGGGAAGAAATGAGTCACTGTTAATCAGCACAAGACAACGAAGCTTCTGAAATGTTTTCTTCAAACTTCACCCTCGCTAGGAGAGAAAATAAATGAAAATTATGGAAATAGAGTTGATGGAAAAGCTGAATCAGACACGGGGCTGACAGGATTTTCTGACTAATGATAACTCATCTCCAAGGAAAGAGCAAAGGCAGATGGGTTTCACCTGCAGGACCAGCTCAGCTGAGCACTCATCCCTGGCCTGGGGATTTGAGCCGAGCTCAGTGGGGGCTTGGCTTAGGCTGAGCTTTAGGGGCCTGCCCAGCCCAAACCCTTCAGTGATTCCATGATTAGATTGGTTTTGTTCAGGATTTCCTTGGGTTTCTTCAGGTTTTGGTTGGTTTTCTTCAGTTTTTGGTTATTTTAGTTCAGGATTTGGTTGGTTTCATACAGTTTTTGGTTGGTTTTGTCCAGATTTTGGTTGTTTAGTTGAGTTTTTTGTTGTTTTTTTTGTTCAGAATCTGGTTTTGTTTGGGTTTTGGTTGGTTTTGTTCAATTTTTGGTTGGTTTTCTTCAGTTTTTGGTTATTTTAGTTCCATTTTTGGTTGCTTTTGTTCAGGATTTGGTTGGTTTCATACAGTTTTGGCTTGGTTTTCTTCAGTTTTTTGTTATTTTAGCACAGGACTTCGTTGGCTATTTTAGTTCAGTTTTTGGTTGGTTTAGTTCAGTTTTTGGCTATTTTAGTTCAGTTTTCTGTTGGTTTTGTTCAGGATTTGGTTGGTTTTGTTCAGGATTTGGTTGGTTTTGTTCAGGATTTCATTATTTTGTTCAGTTATTGGTTGCTTTTGTTCAGTTTTTCATTGGTTTTGTTCAGAATTTGGTTTTGGTTAGGCTTTGGCTGGTTTTGTCCAGTTTTTGTTGGTTTTCTTCAGTTTTTGGTTATTTTAGTTTAGGATTTGGTTGGTTTAGTTCGGTTTTTGGTTGGTTTAGTTCAGTTTTTGGTTGTTTTAGTTCAGGATTTGGTTGGTTTGTCCAGTTTTTGGTTGGTTTAATTCAGTTTTTGGTTGGTTTAGTTCGTTTTTGGTTGGTTTAGTTTGGTTTTTGGTTGGTTTAGTTCAGTTTTTGGTTGGTTTAGTTCAGTTTTTGGTTGGTTTAGTCCAGTTTTTGGTTGGTTTAGTTCAGTTTTTGGTTGGTTTAGTTCAGTTTTTGGTTTGTAACACCTGGACATGGTCAGTGGTGGACGCTCAGGTGGTGCTGGCTGAGGGTCGGCCTCGCTGATCCTAAAGCTCTTTCCCAACCTTAATGATTCTGTGATCCCATGATTTTGTGATTTCCCAAGCAAAACTCACCAGAATCCACCTCTAAATCCCATTTTTAGACACTTGTGGCCAGGTTGCTCTCTCAGTTTCCCAAATTCCCCATGGTCCCTCTCCAGCTGGCCCCAGGGTGCCTTTGGACCTTTCCTGAAGTGTTTTCAGTGCCTACACCTGGAATATTTCCAGATTTACTTTTTGTGGCAATTCCCTGCTGGAATATTTGGAGCAGAGGCCTGGATAACCCTGGGAATGAACGCTGGGAATGTCCCTGGAATGCAGCAGAGCATTGGGAATGCAGAATTATCCCGTGCTGCTGCTCAGCCACTTCTCCCTCCCACTGCAGCACCAGAGCCTTTTCACCCAGCCCTGGAGACTTCTTATCCCCTAAAAAATCAGGGAATTTTTGATTTACTTGGACAGGCCACAGCCACTTCCTCCTGACCCTGTTTTTATTGGCAGTGGCACTGAGCTGCTCTCGAGGGTTTTTGGCTGTGGATTTATTCCTTTAATTAATCCATGATGGACAAAGCTTTCTGGGAATTCTGACAGGGGAGCCAATCCTGCTCTTTCCCAGCTCCAAAACACGAGGCACTGGCAAAGCTGGGAGTTGTTGAACAGGGAGTGTTGTGAGTTCTGTCTGGCATTCCTTAGGGAAAAATAAAATCCACCTTACAAACCTGATTCTGGTTAATCTGAGGGAGCTGATAAGGGGGAGGTGATCTGAGACACAAAGAAATAAAATAACTGGGATGAAACTGGGATTATATTCTGTAAATCAACTAAAAGTCTGGAAAAGCAGGAGGAAAATACAAAACTTTGGATTAATGGTGGAATTTTCTGTTCCTCAGCCATTGTGGGACCGATATCAGAGACATTTGTTGGCTCTTGAAGATGATTTCAGTCCTTTTGTGGCAAGGACGAGGAGGGTGCTTCAAGATCCCTTTTTTGTCCCTTTTTTTGGGCATTTTTCCATGGGAATCCATGGCAGGATGCAAAAATGGGCAGGCAAAGTGGGTGCCTGGATTAGATCCGTGGGATTATTTGGGAGTACCAAGAAGTGACAGAGCAATATTTGTTGGTTTTGGTTTTTTTTTTTTAAAGTATTTGTCATTGAATTAAAAAATTGTGGAATTGTTTAGGTTGGAAAAGCTTCTGAGGTCATCAAATCCACCCATGTCCCCAGGTGCCACATCCACAGAGCTTTAAATCCCTCCAGGAATGGAGGTTCCACCGCTGCCCTGGGCTGCAAACCCTTTCCAGGAAGGAATTTTCTCTGCTCCATCTCTGTATTAACACAAAGCCTTTTCTCATCAGGATATATGAAATTTTCACATTTTTTCCATTGGCTTCTCCTTTCTCTGGAGTCACCCTGGAGGTCTCTGCCTGTGAGGAATAAATTGAATTTTTTGGGTAATACATTACAAATATCATCTGTGATCTATAGCTGTGAAATGAGGAAATAATCACAATTAATACAGATTGCTCTGACATATGGGATTACTCACTGTGGATATATAGAAGGCATTTCAGTGTTCTCTGGGAATAAATCAGGCACAATCCCAAGTTGCTAAGCAAATTCCCTTCTTACATCACGCCCTGGTGGCTTATATAATTTGATAATAAAAGTCTAAATGATATAAATTTATAATGAATTTATAAATATCAATTTATTCCCAGTAACTAGGAGGGAACAGCAGAAATACCTGTAAGAAAAAAGGGCAGCGTGGCGTGGCATGAAATTATATTTTTTTGGCAGATAAATCATGTTTTGTGGGGGGTTTAATATGGAAAAAACGGTTCCAAATCCAGTTCAGGAGAAATGGGGAGGGAAAGGCTTTGCTGTTATTGGTTTGCTGTTATTGCCAAAGCCCTCATGCGTGTTCTGAACGCAAATAATTCTCCCACGCCAGGGAACACCTTGTAAAGCTCAGCTCAAACATGAGCAGGGCCTGCCTGACGTCGGGGATTAATTCAGGGTGAGCAGGTGAGCATCCAACAGCTCCCAGGGAATATTTCCTAAAGATGGAATTGGGTTTTTTTGGACTGAGCTGGAAATTATTCTGGCCCTTCTCAGCCTTGTTGAGATTCTGGGTGTTTTAATACTGAAAAATTTCTGGTTGAGTTCAGTTTTTGGTTGGTTTTGTTCTGTTTTTGGTTGGTTTTGTTCCGTTTTTGGTTGGTTTTGTTCTGTTTTTGGTTGGTTTCCCAATCAAAAATTCCCTTTCCAAAAATTCCAGGCCCCCCTGAATCTGTGGGAATAGACATCCAGACTGGATAATTTTAAACTTTTAAATATAAAACAACCTCATCTCCCAACAGGAATCTAAATAACAGTGGATTGTTTGGGTTTTTTTGGTTTTTTTTTTTTTTCCTCTCAAATGTAGGGGATTTGTAATATAAACCTGTAATTAGGGATGGATTCCTGCTTCTCATGCAGCAGAAAACTTCCAGGGAAGGAGAAGGAAAATCCTTAAACGTGTAATTTCCAGTTTTCTGTCGTGGAGCCATCTTTTAGAAGCTCAGCCTGTGAGGCAGCAGATGCAAAGGCAGGTGTTTTGTGGTTTATTTTTTTTTTTTTTCCTTTAAAATTGACCATCTGAACACCATGAAACCTTCTGCTTTTGGGCTGGAAAGATTTTCCTGGGATTTCTTTAGCCTTCTGTTAAAAAGAGATGATTAAGGGAGGGTTGAAGATTTTTTTATTTCATGGAATTCCAGACTGGTTTGGGTTGGAAGGGATTTTAAGGATGTGCTCGTCTCATCCCACGGCAGGGACACCTCCCACTGTCCCAGGCTGCTCCAAGCCCTGTCCAACCTGGCCTGGGACACTGCCAGGGATCCAGGGCCTTCCCTTTTATCTCTGGGAAACATCAGCAGCATCTCTTCCCAGATGAGGGGATGACGCTCCCAAAAATTCCTTTGCTGTTCTGTTTTTATTCCTGTTAAACCCTGGCTTTGGTTTGTGTGTTCTGCAGGGGGGACACGGAGATGTGGCTCAAATTCCAATGGTGAATTCCTATTTTTCAGGTGAAGTCACCATTTTAACCCCCCAGAGCTGGGTGGGATGGTTCAAATGCCAGTGGGGTGTTTAGGTCGAGCCTAGAAGCAGATTTGCTGCTTCTCTGAGGGAACTAAAGTAAAACTGGGCCTAGGATGGAGTGGGATTAACTAGGACTGGTCTGTCCCTGATGGAATTAGTGGCGGTCACCTGGGATGGACACAGGGCATCTCCTGCATGTGGTGGGAGGGAAATAAGGGGAAAAATGAATTCTATTTTGTATCATTTCCTCTCACACCTTTCCCTCAGTCCTTTCCCTGCTCCTCTCCTTTCTTTTTTTCCCTTTTCCTCCACTCCTGTTGTGTCTCCAGAGCTGCTCCATCCCTGAGAGGTTCCAGCTCTGTGCTGGAGTCCTTCCCTGCAGCTCCTTGGGCTTTCCTGGGAATCTTCTCCAGCTTTTCATAGAGCTGCTCCCAGCTTTCCTTTCCACATCCCTGCCACCTTCTCTCTGTCCTTGCCTGTCCTTCCTCATCCTGGCATTTTCATCCCTTCAGCTCCATGTTCAAGCTCCATTCCCCTGATGCCTTGTGCAGGCTGAGCTGGAGCAGAGGCTGGGCAGAGTCACAGAATAAAGCAGGGATTTATTAAAAGGATTTATTCAAAGGATTTATTAAAAGCATTTCCTCCATGGATCCACCTTGGGCAGCACAAGAGCCCAGCCAGGGCTGCACCCAAGAGGAACCAAAATGGGCACAAAATGGACACCGGGCACGGCTCTGGCACTTTGATCAGTTCTGCTCCATTTGCACCTTGGAGTTCATTGTCCAATTCCAGCTTTAGCCCATCCAGTCCCATCCTTCTTGTTTTTCTCTCTTCAGCCCACGTTGTTTGTGCTCCTGGGCCTGAGGTTTGGATCATTTGTCCTTGGTCCCCAGCTGGAGAAGGAATTGTTTTGTGTCCCTGCTCTGTGCACAGAGCTCACCATGCCCTGATATGGAGCCCAGACCCTCACACTAAAGCAACACAGGATCTGAAAAATAGAAAAGCCAAACCCTGAGGCATCACCCTGGCTTCTCTTCTCCTGGCTGCTTCCCTTCTCCAGCTCCCAGTTCCTTGATGTTTTCCTTGTCTTGCTCCAGACATTTCTCTCTTTGATTCTTTTGCTTCATCTCTGCCTGTCTCCCATTCCGGGCTCGCTCTGATTTATTCCCTGTGCTGGCTCATCCTGGCAGCTCCAGCTGCTGCCTCAGGGGCTGAGCTCAGGATCACATCCCTGTCAGTCCTGTGACATTTCCACCGCAGATCTGTTCTGTGCTCTGCTGCTGGCTCTGCAACCGAGTTATTTTCCACTACAAATGACAATTCCTGTATTCTCTACTCTCTCATTCCCTCTTTTTTCTCTCTCCAGTCTCTGTGTTGGTTTAATCCAAGAAAAAGTTGTTTTATAGGGTTTTTTCCTGCCTTAGTTTGCTTTGCTTTTCCTCAAAATCTTATTTTCCCACCCTTTCCCAAACCCAGACTCTTTACCTTTTATTTCCTGCTGGGAATGTGCTTTGCCTGATTTCCCTGCCTCCCCTTCAGGCTCATGTTTATCTCTCCCAGAGCCAATGGAGCTGCTTGGCTCCTGGAATTTCTCTCCTGGAAATCCACTGTGGATCCTTTCCCAACCCATTTGGCAGAAATCCACCTTAAGTAGGGACAGTGCTGTGAAATCCCATCATGTCCTGGCCCAGTAATGGGTTTTTTTTTCCATCAAATGTGGTCTAATTTTAGTCTAAAAGGGATTTTAAGGGGTTGAATCTTTCTCTTGTGTATCCTCAGCTTTAATAAATGTTCTGGAATTGTCCATCTCTCCTGACCTTTCCAATCCTGGGCCTGATTTAAGGAAACCCTGCTGTGTGTGAGGGACCTTCCAAATAATTCCAGAACTAATGAAGGAACAGCCCCTGTTGCTCCAGGAGCACATGGACATTCCATGGATTAAATAACAAATTACTGAACAGCAATTAAAACACACAGAGGGGATCTGTGTGTTTTATTTTATGAAGAAAAATCTTAATTTTCAGATTGTCTGGAAGTTTAATGAAGATTTTATTTTTCCTGTTCATGAAGGAATTCTATCAGCCAGGATTTCTGGAAAGGAGACTTTGTACTTGATTAAAAATATGTTTTCCCCTGGGTTTCCTTGCTTGGAAAAAGAAGCCCAAGGAGCACCAGCAAAGCATAATCCCTTGAAATAATTTCTCTAATTCATTTGCTGTTGGTGGAATCTTTTTGGGATGCCCTTGTGATGGATGGAACAGTGACTGCAGTAAGAGAGGGCAATTCCTGATTGTTTTTATCTCAATGTGCTCTGAGGAAGAATTTTCCAATTGCTCTGCCCCTGGCTGAAAGTGCTGTGAAAAGTCAACTAAAAGCTTTTTCCTTTGCTACTGGAGCGTGTAGGACACTTCACAATTCCCTTTCCCTGGTGTTTTGCTCCATCCTGGCTGTTAGGGCTTGGGAACAGGTAAATAATGGTGCTGCTGAAGAAAAAAGATGTGTTCTTGTTGCTTAGCAATTGCTCTCAGCACACTCAAGATCAGCTTTTGATAAAGATTTGCAGGCTTGGAAATGTTGTTTGCCACCCTATCAGTTATTTTAATCAAATATATTAAAACTTTCAGACTCTTCAGCGAGTTGGGGATGGAATCTCACCCAAATGCACTCAAACTTCTGGAAGTTTCCTTAATTGTCCCTTTTCTTCCACTTCCCTTCAATCATCTTTTCTACCTCCTCGACAATTCCTTCATTTTTCTGCTTCCTTTTCCCATGGAATTGTTCTCTTGGGCTGCAGACAGGAGTCAGTGCTGGTGGCACAGATCAGTGCAGGCTGAGCAGGGATTTACCTGGGAATCATTTTCCTTTGTGAGCCAGGGTCAGTCCAGGCTTGGCAGGAACAGCTGGAAAACAGCCCTGGGAGGGGGATTGGGGGTGGTGCTGGGTCCGGGCTGGATCTGCCCCGCTCAGGTGAGGCCCCACCTGCAGAGCTGCCGCAGCCCTGGAGCACAGGAGGGACCTGGAGCTGCTGGAGAGAGCCCAGAGGAGACCCTGGAGCTGCTCCTGGAGAGCTGGGGGTGCTCACCTGGAGAGGAGAAGGATCCAGGGAGAGCTCAGAGCCCTGCCAGGGCCTGAAGGGGCTCCAGGAGAGCTGGAGAGGGACTGGGGACAAGGGATGGAGGGACAGCACACAGGGAATGGCTGCGAGCTGAAAGAAGGTGGATTTTGGGATGGAATTCCTGCTCATCTTGGAGAAGCTCCTGCATTCCCTGGATGGGTGTTCCCTCTCTTCCTGCTTTCCCAAGGGAATGGAGCCTTTCTTCCTCCCCCAGGCTCCTCTCCCTCCTCAGCAGTTCCATCCTCTGGGATTTGTCACCCCAGGACCTTGTCCAGGCTCTGGGGCTGCCTGTTCATGGCTCGTTTGTGGATGGGCACATGATGGGAAGCACTTCCTTAGTCCTTAGCGGACACATTGGAAAACAGTTTTATTGCTTTGGAAATGGGATTTCCCTCTGTTCTCCCTGTCCTTTGAAAAGCTTTAGGAAAAGGCATCCATGGAAATTGCTCCAATGCCAGATGTATCCCCACAAACCCCCTCCAATATCCCATTAGAGTTAGAAAGTTCACTTTTATTTCTGGCTGGAATTCCAGTTTTTATTTCTCTTGGGAATTTAATTTGTTATTTCTGGTTGGAATTCCAGATTTTATTTCTGTTGGGAATTTCATTTTTTATTTCTGTTTGGAATTCCAGATTTTATTTCTCTTTGGAATTCCAGCTCCAAAGCATTTGTGTGGATTTGATTCCCCTTCAGCTCCCAGGCTCCCCTTTGTCTCTCCCTGTCTGTCAGTGGAGTAACAGATCCCAGCCTACCATGTCAGAATTCCTAAATCATCCAATATTCCCATTCTGCTGCTGCCTGAACTCTCAGGATTAAATCCCACTGCAGTTCCAGTGCCCTCGGTGAGGCTCGGGCAGATATTTTGGTTTATTTTGGTTTTTAATAACTGGGACTAGGGCACAGGGCGGGTTGGGTGGGTGTGTGGGAGCTCCTCTCCAGGGAAGTTCTCTGTGCTAAGGCTTTGCTGGAAGCTGAGCAAGGCACGCTGGTGTTCCTCTCAAGTGTTTGGGATATTTGATGGAAAACCCACTGGAATGGACAGGGGTTTGATGTGCAACCCGAGCACTTTCCTCACATGCTCTCCCTATCTCCTCTCCCTTTAAAAATATTTATTGAATTTGCATTTTTGGCCTCCTCATTTTGGCCAGTTTCAGAAGTGCCCTCCCTCAGGGATTTATTGTGCCCTTACACTCCTTGTCTTTAACTTCCTTACCTGAATGTCGCTTTTTATAGAACTTGCTTTCACGGTGGAATATCCAGAGATGAAATTCCTGGGTTTTTTTCTGTTTTAAATACATAGACTCTAAAAATGATTGGAATTAACTTGGCAGGGAGCTGCCAGCTCCCCCATCCTTTGATTTGGCCGAGGTTTGACCCTTTGGCTGCATCCCAGGACGATGGAGCCTTTCCGTGGGGCAGGAATTCCCGCGTGCTTTGTTCTTGCAGAACACAATTCCTCGCCTTTGTTTTTGTTCCCGTTTAGCCTTTTTCTCTCCTCTTAGTGTTCTTCCATCCTTCCCAGAGCCGGGCATCGCCCGGGAGCAACATCGGGATGTTGGACAGGTCCTTAAAATTCCCTGGGAATGCCGCACGCTCCCCGCAGGGCAGGACAGAGCTGGGTTGTCAAAATAACCCCGAGCCAATGAGCGCGGCTTGGGTGGAGCCTCCGCGGTGCGGGATAAACTAATTCTCAATGAAAGCCTGGCCTAAAGCGCCGAGCGGAGCGGGGTTCTGGGGCTGATCCCTGAAACCCAAACCTACCGCTTTTATAGGGCTGATCCCAGAAACCCCAACCCCGCCGCTTTTACCGGGCTGATCCC
>VWZP01007502.1:140877-154942 GCA_013396995.1 Dicaeum eximium | reverse complement strand
GGCTGATCCCAGAAACCCCAACACCGCCGCTTTTATAGGGCTGATCCCTGAAACCCCAACCCCGCCGCTTTTACCGGAGGCAATCCCAGAAACCCCAACCCCGCCGCTTTTACCGGAGGCAATCCCAGAAACCCCAACCCCGCCGCTTTTCCCGCTCGGGGAGGGCGGGATGCTGGAGCAGAGGCTGATGAATTTTTCATGAGAGCTGAAAGAAGGACCGGGAGCGGCGTTCCCGGGAGCAGCGGGCACAGCCGGGGCTCCGCCGCTCGCTGCCGCTGCTCCGGGCGGGGCTCGCCCGCTGAATGAGCCGGGCCAGCTCCGGGCCATGCGTGGCCAGCCCTGAGCGCTCGCAGCTCGCCCAGCGCCGCAGCGATGACGGCCAGGGAGCCTTCCCGGGAGCTCGCCACTCCCGAGGCCGAGGTTTACATCAGGACTTTCAAGGAGCAGATGCACCTTGAGCTGGAGCTGCCCAAGCTGCCCGGGAACAGACCCACGTCGCCAAAGATTTCTCCTCGCAGCTCGCCCAGGAACTCTCCCTGCTTTTTCAGAAAGTTGCTGGTGAATAAAAGCATCCGCCAGCGCCGTCGCTTCACGGTGGCACACACATGGTAAGCTCTGCCGGGTTTAAACTGGGTTTAAACTGGGTTTAAACTGGCTTTAAAAGCAGCGGAGCTGTGGTTTGAGCTGGGGAGAAGAGCGCGGCTCGTCCCTGGGTTCTGCGGGCGGTGAATGGAGCAGGGCAGGGGATGCTGGGTGCGGGGCCTCGGCTGTTGTTCGGCGCTTCTCCGGCAGAAATCCGGCCCTTTATTCCCGGGAACAAAGGCAGCAGCCCGCAACTTTGCCGGGCGCGGTGTGGTTGTGTGGGAGAGCCCAGGATTTCACTGCAGAGCCCAGGGATTCCTTGCAGAGCCCGGGAATTCATTTCATGACCTGGGAATTTATTTCGTAGCCCATTAGTTCATTTCAGAAGCGATGGAGTAATTTCAGAAGTCATGGATTCATGACAGAGCCCAGAAATTCATCTCAGAGCCCATGGATTCATGACAGAGCCCAGGAATTTATCTGAGAGCCCATGAATTCATGACAGAGCCCAGGAATTTATCTCAGAGTCCATGAATTCATCTTGGAACATGTTTCAGAACCCAAGAATTCATTTCAGAACCCAGGAATTCATTTCAGAGCCCATGAATTCATTCCAGGACTCATTTCTGAGCCCATGAATTCATCTCAGAGCCCAGGAATTCATCTCAGAGCCTTCAGGACACGTTATTTTATTTCTTCACTCTCTCAGCTCAGGGTGATTTGAGCAGGGCACTCCCGGAGTTAAATCCTGGAAAAAGCTTTGAGGCAGTTTTTGCTGGCTACAAGTCTCCCTCCTTTCCACCTTTTTTCCAAGGGAATCCTGCCTGAGAGGTTTCTTTTCCCTCCCCACAAACCTCTAACCCCAAAGAGTCGATTTGGGTGCCGTTAGAGCTGGTTGGGGCTGCCTCTGAGGGGCACTTACCCTGCTTAAACCATAAACAGCCATCAAAAGATAACATAAAATCCAGGAAAATCCCTGAGGATCTCACTGGTTCACTTCCTAAATTTCCTCTGGATGTGCCTTGCAGGATCCACCTTTTCAATCCCAAAATAGGCACCATTTGAGTGTGGGAATTGAACCAAAAAACTTGGAGTAATGTGAATTTTTTCATCCCTCCTCACACAGCCTTATATCCATTACTTTCCCATTCCTTTAGAATTCTGGAATCCTGCAGATTTCCTGCTTTTTTTGTTTGCTTGTTGGTTGGTTTTGGTTTGTTTTTCATTTAAATCCAAGCAGTAATAACAACCTCGAGCTGGTTATGAGCTGTAGCAGCTCCAGAGCATTCCTGGGGATTTTTAATTGCATGGAGTCACTGGAGTTTGGGGTTATTCACATTAATTCCCTGGAACATCTGTCATGGAGCTCATCTGATCCCAGCAGCCTGTCCAGAGAAACGAGGGGACACGATGGGACCATCTGGGTTGTTTGGTGAAAAAAGAATTCAAATGTTTCATTTGGAACTTGGATCAACTTGTAAAGGAGGGGGATCCCTCTGAATGGAAAAAAAGGGAAGGTTTTCAACTCATTTTTTAGGAGTTTTTAATATTAGGTGATTTGGAACTGTTGTAAGCTTAGATAAGAAAGAAAGAAATGTAGAAATTAAGAAAATCACTCTTAAAAGGTTCCAAGAATGTTTGAGTGTGAGCACACCCTCAACACAAACTGCACACCGAACCCAGCTTAAAATTCATTTAAATATTTAAATATTTCAACATTTAAATTTTCACTGTTTAGATTTTTCATATTGAAATTTTCAATATTTCCTTGGGGTGCCTGGAGGGTGTTCCTTGTGTGCTGTGGGGTCCAGCCGAGCCCCTGGATGTGCTGGGGAATTTGGGATTGGGATGCAGGGCATGGAGCAGCCTCACCTGTGCCCAGCCAAATTCCACTTCCACAAGGTGCCCTCTGTGGGAGCTGGGAAGGAAGGGAAGGAACTGCCTGGGAATAAATGGGCACTGAATCCCAGGCACACAGCAGGAATTCTTCCCTTGTGGATTCATTCCTGGATTTTATGGAATCTGTAACTTTTCCAGCCCCCTAACCAGGGAACTCCCTCACTCTGGGGTGGGAAATCAGCATTTTCACCACGTTGATGCTGTTGGTTGAGGAATCTTCTGCTCCTTATTTCCAGTTTTCTGCCTTCCCTCATTGCTCTTTCCTTTGGAAATAATGGCCTTTTCCAGGCATTTTCCTGCTTTTCTGACAGTTCATGGCAATTCCCTCCTGCTGCTGGTGCTGATGGAATCTGTGTCACCACAGCTGCTCCCAGTCAGGTCTTGCCCAGAAAAAAAAAAGGAAAGCAAATATTGAGTGGTTTTTTTTTAAGAATAAGGCCATGATTCAAATGTTTCCAGGATCCAAATGATTCTTTTCCTCAGGGAAAGGCTGTTCCCACTGGCCACGATCCACGTCACCACAGTGACCTCCAGCCCTGGCTCAGTCTCATCCCTGCCTGCTCCAAAGCCTGGATCCCATCTCCAAACGCCTCATTCCCATCAAAGAGCAGCACTAAACCTCTGCAGCTTTGGGATTTTCCTCCACCAGCACCCACCAGGCTCGTTCCTGTCTTGCACCTGGCAGTTTTGTCTCGGAGATCCCTGAATCCCACACGCTCCTCCTTCCTTTGAGCATTCCCATCGGATCCCTTGGCGCATTTTGGGGGGATTTTGTGGGAAAAAAAGGCAGGCAGAAGCCGTGGGAATTTTGGACATGGCGAGTTTCCTTTGGAGGAATTGGAGAGGGACCAGCATCTCCTGGAGATGGGCTCAGCTCTTCCTGCAAATCCAGCCAAATCCCAGCACATTCCCATCCCACATCCCAGTCTGCTCTCCCTAACCCCATCCATACCTTCAGGATTCCAAAGGAATAATTTAAAAAATATCTTTGATTTTTACACCTTTTCCATCTTATTTTTGCCAAGCGAGAACTTTAAATCATCCATTTTACCCCCGTAGCAACGTCTTGGAAGATCCCAAAATTCAGAGTTTTCTAAGAGAACCCCACAGTTTATAACACAGATTCCTTTGTTTTGCTGGATTGAGCCTTAAAATTATAAATAGTTCTTCAAGGCCAGGTTGGACAGGCTTGGAGCAACCTGGGATAGTGGGAGGTGTCCCTGTCTCAGGGGATGGGATGAGATTTAAAATCCCTTTGAACCCAAAGCATCCTGGAATTCTGTGAATATTTCTTCAACCTAAATAATTTATTCAGTTTTGGTTTATTCAGGCTCTGATGAGCTCCTAAAGAAGGGATTTCTACAATATGATGTCAGTTGTCTTTTCCTAATGAAGATTTTAATGGATTTTTCCCAAATTAATTCACATTTAGCTTCATTAATTTAATAATCACCTATTACCTCGTGGATGAAGAAAATACAGGACAGAACAGAAATTAAATCTTAGGGAATTTTTCTCTGCTTTTTCCCTTGGTTATCCCTCAGTGCAGCTAAAACACAGCCAGCAACTTGCTTTTCAAAATACAATATCAAATAGAAATAATTTTATTTTAAATCCATTTTTTAAAAACATGCTCTGTTTTCATGGCACAACAATCTTCTTTGGAGGAATTCAGGGAATTAAATAAGATGGCACAATCCAGTTGAGATTTTTCCAAGCCTGGTGAGTAACAACGGAGCTCTTGAATTCCTGGAAGCTGCAAAATTTCATGAAGGCGAATGGAAATGATCAAATGATTGTGTTGGCTTTAGTTTTATGGTCATGGAGCCAAATCTGAAAGAATTCAATGGAATGGTGCTTCAGAAAGATGGAATTTTGGAGAGTATTTACTTGGAATTGCTGAGGAGAACAGGAACTGATAAGATCCATTAATTTCTCTGGAGGTTTTGATGATGGTGGAGGAGCTCAGGTGCTCCTGGTGAGTCCTTGGAATGGAAAAGATCCATGAATTTCTTGGTGGTTTGGTGGTGGTGGAGGAGCTCAGGTGCTTCTCATGGGTCCCTGGAATTGATGAGATCCATGAAATTCTCCAGTGGTTTGGTGCTGGTGGAATTGATGAGATCCATGAATTTCTTGGTGGTTTGGTGGTGGTGGAATTGATGAGATCCATGAATTTCTTGGTGGTTTGGTGCTGGTGCAGGAGCTCAGGTGCTTCTCATGGGTCCCTGGAACTGGTAAGATCCATGAAGTTCTCCAGTGGTTTGATGGTGATGGAATTGGTGAGATCCATAAATTTCTCCAGAGGTTTGGTGCTGGTGGAGGAGCTCAGGTGCTCCTGGTGGGTCCCTGGAACTGATGAGATCCATTAATTTCTTCAATGGTTTGGTGGTGGTGGAATTGATGAGATCCATGAATTTCTCCGGAGGTTTGGTGCTGGTGGAGGAGCTGAGGTGCTTCTCATGGGTCCCTGGAACTGATAAGATCCATGAATTTCTCCAGAGGTTTGGTGCTGGTGGAGGAGCTCAGGTGCTCCTGGTGGGTCCCTGGAATGGATGAGATCCATGAATTTCCCTGGAGCTTTGGTGCTGGTGCAGGAGCTCAGGTGCTCCTGGTGGGTCCCTGGAATGGATGAGATCCATGAATTTCCCTGGAGCTTTGGTGCTGGTGCAGGAGCTCAGGTGCTCCTGGTGGGTCCCTGGAATGGATGAGATCCATGAATTTCCCTGGAGCTTTGGTGCTGGTGCAGGAGCTCAGGTGCTCCTGGTGGGTCCCTGGAATGGATGAGATCCATGAATTTCCCTGGAGCTTTGGTGCTGGTGCAGGAGCTCAGGTGCTCCTGGTGGGTCCCTGGAATGGATGAGATCCATGAATTTCCCTGGAGCTTTGGTGCTGGTGCAGGAGCTCAGGTGCTCCTGGTGGGTCCCTGGAATGGATGAGATCCATGAATTTCCCTGGAGCTTTGGTGCTGGTGCAGGAGCTCAGGTGCTCCTGGTGGGTCCCTGGAATGGATGAGATCCATGAATTTCCCTGGAGCTTTGGTGCTGGTGCAGGAGCTCAGGTGCTCCTGGTGGGTCCCTGGAATGGATGAGATCCATGAATTTCCCTGGAGCTTTGGTGCTGGTGCAGGAGCTCAGGTGCTCCTGGTGGCTCCTGTGCCACGCCCTGCGTGTCCCGTCCTGCTGAGGTGGCCCTGCCCAGCGCTGCCATTCCAGGATCCCAAATCCAAGCTCTCCTGGCCCCCTTCTCCCAGGATTTGGCCTGGAGCAGCTGATTCCTGCTTTTGGGACAAATCCAGTGTCTGTCACTCGTGCTGGGTGATCTCCGAGGTCTTTTCCAGCCTCGGCGATTCCGGGATTTTTCGGGATGTGCTGTTGGCGCCGTTCCCACACCGCTCCGTATTTGGCAGGATGCATTCCCATATCCCAGTGTTGGAAACACCCTTGGCTGTGCTTTGATGAGCTGCTCTGCTTGTGTTCTCACCCTCTCTGTTGATGTGATTTCCAGCTGCTTTTCCCAGTTTGGAAAAAAGCAGGATGATTCTCCTGCTTCCAGCAGTTCCTCTTCCAGGCTGGGGTTGGACTCGCTGTGTTGTTCACTGGAAGTTCCAGGAGAAACAAACTGAAGGGAGTAGGGGAAGGGATGGGGGGAAACCAGAAGGTTCCTCAGTTTTCTCAGCTGAGTGTGTTCTCCCATCTGTCTCCATCTCCAAGGAGAATTCCTCAGCACTTGGAGCAGGGATTGCGAAGGACAGGGAGGTGAGGAGGAGACAGAAACAAGCCCACACAACAAGCAGAGAACCAGCTGTGCCATCCCTGCATCTGCTCTCTCCAGGGAAATTGGCTCCCAGCCCTGCCTGAATCCATGGAAAACAGAAAGGAGCAACTTCCTTCATCCCCCAGCCACATATGTGGGGAAAGATGGTGTTAAAATAGTGTCCAGCTGTTCAAAATTCCAGCAAAACACAACAGATCCTTGGATTAGTAACTGGAGTTGGATGGATTCAGCCATTCCCTGGGAAGGGGAGAGAGGAAGGGAGCAGATTCCTTCTCAGGGAAATCACTTCTGGAATTTTAATAACTTTAATTAGGTTTCAATCCCTTGAAATCAGATTTTTAGTGGTTGCAGTGTCCAAATCTCTGAGGAATAAACACTCCCAGAGGATCCGTGGTGGCTGAGGCCTGCCTGGAGAATCCCTGGCCTCCAGCCCTCCCTCGTGGGCTTAGCTGAAGTGAAATTTTCTGTGGCAAAAGGGTTTCTCCAGGAGGTTTTCCCGCCGGCTTTGGCTTTGTTGGAGGTGTTGATGTGTGGAACTTCCCTCGTGGCAGCATCCCCACGTTGGGGCTGGGTGTTTTTGGGGTGTTTTTGGGATGTACACTTCCCACGGTCGGGCTGTTTTTGGGATGTGCGCTTGGCTCCTGCCGGGCTCCGCTCGCTTGCCAGGACAGACTGTGGCAAACACACGGTTTGTTGTAACTTAGGCACTGTGGGTTGGCTTCACTGCAGATCTTGACGTTTCCTGATCCTTCTTTGAGTTTTTTTTTTGGTAATTTTTTAGCTTTTTTCGTTCTGAACCATCCCAGTGTTTTACTTGGCTTGTCTGGCATCGCCTCAGGGGTTCCACAGGGATCAGGGGATTGTGGAATCATAAAACCAGGATGGTTTGGGATCAGAGGGACCTTAAAATCATCCCATCCACACCCTGCCGTGGGCAGGGACACCTGCCACCAGCCCAGGATGCTCCAGGCCATCTCCACCTCTGCCCTGGGCAGCCTTTTCCAATGGCTCACAGCCCTTTCCATGAAAAAACCACCCGGATATCCGAGCTAAACATCACCTGGGGCCGTTCCCTCTCCTCCTGTCCCTGTTCCTGCGAGCAGAGCCTGACCCCCCCGGCTGTCCCCTCCTGGCAGGAGCTGTGCAGAGCCACAAGGGCCCCCTGAGCCTCCTTTTCTCCTGTTTTTTTTTTTTTTTTTTTTTTTCCTAGGATTTTCTCTTTATTCTTAAAATGTTTTGTGCTGCAGCTCCGTTTCCAAAAGCTTTACTGAAGCCTGCAGGTAGAAACTGCAGAATGATGGATGACTTCATTAGGTGGAAGTTGCCTTCCCTACCAATCACAGAAAATGAGCTTTTCTGTGTTACTGGATCGTTATCCCTGAGCTAACTGGAGAAGCTGAGCCCCGCGTATTTCAGAGCTCATCCCCCAAAAATGAGGTTTAAGGGGACTCAGCAACGTTCAAAGGCATCCAGGCCTGGAGGTTCAAAGATATTTTCAGATTTCTGTCCTTCAAGCATCATAGAAGTGAAATGATGTGTTATTAATTAGAGCTGTTAATGCAGCAAACCTGGGGAACGTGGGCAGCGCTCCCTGGGTCAGGCTGGAATTCTGTGCAGGGCCAGGGTTGGACTGGGTGATCCCTGTGGGTCCCTTCCTGCTCAGGGTATCCCAGGTTGTTGAGTTTTATTTTTTTTGCTAGGATTAGTGTTGGGATTAAATGTGTGAGATGGTATTTATTGCTTGGACTCAGATATTTATTAGTTCTTATCTATGTCACAGTCTCACGAACCCTGAGTTCTACAGCACCTCACTCTGACAAACTGCAAAAATGGCTTTGTATCTTTTTTTACAAGGCTTTTTTTTTTAAAGATAAACTGTCTAATTAGTGACACAAATTATTTTTACTTTTAACTTAAGAACTAATCACTCATGGTTTGTAATGCAGATTTTTTTATTTAATTATACAATACTACTTAAACTCGTGAAGAAGGACTAGCTTCTTCTATAAAACTTTTATCTCATTTTATATATATTATTATATTCTAAAACTTTAAACCTTAAGTTTTTTACTACGTGATATTACACACTTTTATTCAAACTACACACTTACAATCTCAGTTTTATCATTTAATTTTGGAAGCCTTGTCCACGGCCTCAGGTCAAATGCAGTGTTCTCTTGGGGGCAGTGTCTGTCAGTATAGAAAGTCTGAAATTCTCAGCAGCCTGGGTTCCAGCACTAAGATTTATCCTGCTTGGATAAACACTCCTCTTGCTTATCTAGGGATTCTTTTATTCTGGTTTGTTTGTTTTTTTTTTTTTCTGAGGAAAGTGGAGAAAGAATGGAAGAGCATCAAACATCAAATGTGGAATTTCAGGATGAGGTTGGCAAGGAACACGGGACAAGGCAAAGAGAGAAAGGGAGAAGGGCAAGAAAATCCAGGTCTGGTGCTGTTCGTGCATCCTAAAATTTGGGGAAAATAAGGAAAATTCCCAGCAGGAGAAACTCGTGTTCCTCATCCTTCCTTATCTCCCAAAGCTGGGAATTTATCCTGGAATTGCTGGTGGGTATTGGAGTGCTGGACAGCGTTTTGTACTTGAGTTTTTCCTTAGTGGCTGAGTGAGGGAGGGAAGTTTTGAAAGCAGTTGGTGATTCTAGAACTGGGATCACTATAAATGAGTGATGGCAAGAGCTGAGTATCCAGCTGTTTTCCAAAGCTTTCTCCTGTCCTTAGGGAATGTGTCCTTTTAAATCTGGGCTGTCAGACTGGCTCCTCCTCAGTGTCTGCAGAGCTGCTGGAGGTCAGGCCTGGCACAGGAGGACAAGTGGCCCTGGTGGCATCTCCCCAAGGACTGAGCTCCTTCAGCTGGTGCTGGGCTCAGTGCTCCCCTTTCCCGGGAGTTTTCTGTTGGATGAAACCCCTGGATCCATTTGTAAACAAACTCGTGGAGAGGTCACAGCGTGTTCATAAATTACGGCTTTGGGTTTGGTACCGTTTGATATCGATCTCATCTGGAGCCTCCTCCAGCTCCACAGGAGATGGATAAAAGCAGCAAATGGATTTCTGAGGCAGAGCCAGGGACAGCATTTATGGATTTGGTTTTCTTCTCAAAGACAGCTGGGAACAAAGCAGGAATTATGTCCTCACCACAAAAAACCCCACAGAAACCTCAGACAGCTCCATTGTCATGTAACTGATATTTGGCAGACAAATATCCATCAATTTTGAGAGCAATCCATGAGGAGCAATCCTGCTGTGTCAGGAGATTTCCCTGGGTGCTGAGGTCCAGCTGATCCCGTTGGGATGTGGCAAGGAAGGAACAAGAGGGGGGAGGTGGGGCAGGATGGAGAAGACACTCATGGAATGAGAACGGGGGTGATGAGCAGCCCCACTCCCTACAGACCCCATCTGGAAGGGCTTCCCTGGAGTCCGGTGTCCGGGCAAGCCTCAGTCTGGGATCCAGACTCAGCTGCTGCTGTTTGTTCCAGCTTTTTCTTCCCTACAAACACAAGGTTCTCTTCTCCCACCCTGCCTCCAACACCACCACCTTCCCCAAGCACCCCGACTGCAGAAAACTTTGGTTTTTCAAGCAGAGGTTGATGGAAATCTGCTCTGCTGCACTTCCAGGCTGCCTCCAAAAGGAAGCAGAAAAATCCTGAAATGTCAGCCTTTGCTATTTTTACAGCCTTTCCCAGGAAGCAGCTCCAGCTTTGCCGTCTGCTCCCAGTTGGGATCCGCCGGAGCCGATGATCCCTATTTGCCTTGGACTCGTCACTTGTTGTTTTACAGGGAAAAAAGCTGTTGTGGCAACTTGTAAATGCCTCAGTTGGTCAGCCCGGGGTGAAGGGAATGGGAATAATCCTCAGCCGTGCTTGGAATGTGTTTGGGGAGTGGCCTTGAACCTTTGGATCGGGGTTTTGTGGGTTTGGACTCTGTAAATTACAGAACCCTGGAATGCTTTGGCTTGGGAGTGACCTTAAAGCTCATTCCATGGGCAGGGACACCCTCCAGTATCCCAGGGTGCTCATCCAGCCTATCCCTGAACAATTCCATGGGGAGTTGTAAGAACCTGTTAGGAGAGACGTGGGACCTCAGGCAGCTCTTTAAAATGCTGTTTATTGTATCCAGGTGTTACAGCATCAGGGTCAAGGTGACAGAGCCCAGCCTAGAGCTGCCAGACACAGCTTAGGCCTGCCTGAAGCCACCTCAGTTCTGGTTCCAATGCATTTTATATTTTCCTTTGCTGAGCATCTCAGTACAACCAACCAATCGATGCCTTCCCTGTTACCTGTAGTCCCTCACACCCACTGACATTCCCGTGTTCATGGCACTGGTACCAATCACAGAAGGAATATTTAAGCCAGAAGTTGGTTTTCAGTTTTCTTGCAGTGGAAAATTCTGAGACCTTTTTTCTACCTGCCACATTGGCATGTCTTGTTTGCCTGTGGAATCTTTCTGTTTGGTAAAAACATCTTTTGTTTGTGGTCAGATGATCCTTGGCTCTAAGCCATAAAATACCCTTTGCTTTCTTAGTTATCCAGTAAGACTGGCTCAGCAATTCTTTATTCTTCTGTATCAAAACTTGCTTCCATCTCTGTTCCTTTTTCAGATTCTGCATTCAAAAATCTTTCTGCCAGGCACACACATCTGTGAGACTTTCTTGTCAAACTTCCATCCTTCCTAACAGGGAGTCCACACCACTGGGATTCCTTGGCAACAAAACCAGGTCTCCAAGGAAGGTTAAGGGAAAAACATCAGGGCTCTGTGGGATGGAAATCCCTCCGGAGAGGTTGTTTTGTGATGTTTATTTGTGTGTTGGGAATTCGCTTTTCCCCACTAACAACGTTTGACAGGGAACGCTCAGAATTGCCTCCAGCTGGGCTTGAGGTGGGCTCAGAGCAGCTAAAAGTCATTAAAAGGACTCCAGTCTGTGTTAATCACAAAGCAAAACTTGAAAAATATTGTGAATTAAGCTCGTGGATCTATTGTGTAGTAACAGATGGGAAAATGAGGAATTCTCCTCGTGGGCTGGGCTGGCAATTGGAATTGTCAGAGAATTCCTGTCAATCCCAATCTGGATCACTCATCCCCTTCACTTCTGTCACTGGACATCATCACACCCAAACACCATTCACACTCACGTTTCAGGCCAGTCTTTTTATTAATTTTGCTGTTAATTAACTTATTTTCACTTATTATTTAAATCTCAAAAGCACAATTAAATGGAAAATCAGGATTTGCTTCAATGCTGGAAGGTGGGAGAGGAACATCAATGGTGGGACTTGATCTTTGAGGTCTTTTCCAACATTCCTGGTTCTGGGATTTTAAGGTGCAGGAAATAATCAAGCACCATAATTAGAGTTGCTTTGTTAACAGTGTAAACAATGAGGATGGAAGCAAGCTCAGAAATATTTGGGGTTGATGTTTGAAATACTCATTTAGAGTTTTGTGCATGGCAATGTGAGGGAAATATTCACAAATCTCAAAGAGATGGAATTGTATAAGTTAAAATCTACAAAACCAGTGACTGGACAGTCAAAACTGGTGTGAACTGGGGGTAACTGGAGAGGTCAAGCTGGAGATTCAATCTCAGGCATTTCGTTGTCTGTTGGTTGGGTTTTGTGTTTATTTAGTGCTTCCCACTGTATTTTATCGTTAAAAATCGAATTTTCACATGGTTGGGATAAATTGCTCTCCTAAACCAAGTCTTGGCTTATTTCTGATTTCTCTTAACGAAGGCAAAGAGAAAGAAATTCGAATTATTTCAGTGCTTCAAAGCAAACATTCCCTGTGCAATCAGCACCGCGGGTTGGTTCACTCAGGTGTCCCGCGGTGGTAAGTGATTCCTCGGGAAGCAACAATCTGGGAAGAGTGGCAGCAGCCCCTGGCACATCCCAGTTCCCTCTTTTGGGATGGGAACTGGGAACGGACGGGAGCAGTGACACAAACTGGGAATGGCCTCAGAGCAGTGACACAAACTGGGAATGGACCCGGAGCAGTGACACAAACTGGGGACGGACCCGGAGCAGTGACACAAACTGGGAATGGCCTGGGAGCAGTGACACAAACTGGGAATGGCCTGGGAGCAGTGACACAAACTGGGAACGGCACTGCCCGAGGCAAAGCCAGGTTTGATTTTGCAAAGATAAGCTGAGCTCCAGTTTTGCTTTTTCTTCCATTCATGGCTCAAGGAAAGGGAAGAAACTGAAACAGATTATTAAATGTCCCTTTTAGCCCCGGATCACTCCAGGCAAAAAGCAAGATGCTTTAAGGAATCTCTGGGAAAAAAAAATGTGGTGTTTAGAGAGAAAAATAGAACATTTCGTGTGGTTTTGTTCAGTTTAAAACGACTGGGGGCTTGGGGAGAGCGTTTGGCTAAATAGCTGATGAATTATTCAGGGTCACTAAATTAGGAGCTCTGCCATAAAGATTAAAATCCAGCGGTTTTGGCTGTAAACAAAGAGAAAAAACACCCAGCATTTAACTAAACAACAAATTCAGGGGTTGAAGCCTGTGGAGCTTTGAAGGGCACCAGCTCTTGGATGAGAGAGGGACAATTTAATTAGCATGGATTTTTTTAGTAGTCAATATTAAAATCTCTCCCCAGAAGCTGTAATTCTGATTCCATAAGTTTATATTCCTAAAGCTCCGGGATTTATGGGGAGAGAAGTTTGGATCCAAGCACACAGGGGGGATTTCAGGAGCTCCATCTTTATCCCATAATTCCATGGAATGGTTTTGTTGATCCAAACATCTGAGGCGTTTTTGATGCTGTCCCTCTGCCAGGCCTGATCTGGAGCTGAAAAACAAAGGGGAAGATGTTCCCTGGTGAGCTCACAGCCTTAATTAACACGATTAACAAATACAATTACCACAGAGAAAGGTTAGAAAGAGATGGGAGAGATAAAAGCAAATCTCCAAGAGGGACAAGAACGAGAGCAGGGATGTGAATGTTCAGTCCTGGGAGCAGCAGCCACGGATCCAGATGCTTTTCCCAGCTCCAAGTGCCCCATTTTCATCCTGGATCTCTTGGTCTGCATTTGCAGGAGTTGAAATGTTACATTTCTAAGGAAGAATTCCTGAGACCTGGAGAGCAGAGCGTTGTAATGTGTGTCACCTTTCCAGGCAGTGGGGATTTACAGGAGTGCAGAAATCTCCAGAAAATGTTTCTTGCACTTGGAAATAACTCTTTGTTTCCCATTCCAGTCTGGTCCCAGGGTAGGGAATTTCCAGATACTCCTATTGGACAAATAAATCTTTATTTCCCATTCCAGTCTGATCCCAGTATAGGGAATTTCCTGATGTTCCTGTTGGACAAATTTCCCATTCCATTCTGATCCCAATGTAAGGAATTACCTGGTGTTCCCATTGACAAATAACTCTTTATTTCCCATTCTGGTGTGGTCCCAGTGTAGGGAATTTCCTGATATTCCTATTGGACAAATTTCCCATTCCGGTGTGACCCCAGTGTAGGGAATTTCCTGATGTTCCCATTGACAAATAACCCTTTATTTCCCATTCCAGTCTGATCCCAGGGTAGGGAATTTCCTGATATTCCTATTAGACAAAAAACTCTTTATTTCCCATTCTGGTGTGACCCCAGTGTAGGGAATTTCCTGATGTTCCCACTGACAAATAACCCTTCAGTTCCCATTCCAGTGTGATCCCACTGTAGGGAACTACCTGATATTCCTGTTTGGGAATCCCAAATTCCATTTGGGAATTCTAATTAAGAATCCCATTAGGGAATCTTAATCCTTGTAAGAACTAAGTGGATGCTCCTGCTCAAAAGGAGAACTGTTCCAAAAAT
>VWZP01007502.1:129847-140833 GCA_013396995.1 Dicaeum eximium | reverse complement strand
AAAAAAAAAACAAACCAAAAAACAAAAAACCAGTGATTACTTAGAATTTCAGAGCTGTCCCTTCAGTGACCTTTTTTGGGACAGATGTCTCCTTCAAATCCCTTTTTCCTTGATTTTTGCTGCTCCAGCGGTGTATAATTTTATACATTATTTTATCTCTATTATAAATATATACATTATTTTGGGGTGTAATTGCATTGATTTGTTTATTTAGTGGGGTTGGTTGTTTTTTTTTCCTGAGGATCTGCTCTTCCTGTGGATCTGGGAGCTGGGCTGGGAGGATTTTGTGGTGCAAAATTGATCTGTGCAGCTCTGAATTAAATTGATGTGAGAACTGTGACTGGTTTTGTCACCAATAATTCCTGCCTTGAGCAGGATATTAAAGAGGCCAAATGAATTCAAAACAAAACCACCACCAACCACACATTTTTTTATTTGACTTCCTGAATGTTCAATTAATTGTTGACAGAGATTTTTGGGGTAGATTGGGTTGGGGCTGTACTTTAAATTAAGCTTTTGTGGGTTTATTTTGCAGGCAGGGAAGATCCTGCCCGATTTTGAAAAGGTCACCAGCGTTAATCATTTCAGGAAGGCAAGAAAATATTCGAGTAATGACTCAACTGAAAGGAATAACCAAGATTAAAAGCTTCTTAGTGCTTAATAAGCGTGATCTTGATTAATTCATGTTTTTGTGACAAAGGTTGGATTATCGAGCTGAAAAATACCAACTTTTGGGAGGGTGTTATTTGGTTTTTGGGTTTTTTTGCTTGATTCCACAATTAGAAAAATTGGAGATTGACGAGAAGAAGGAATAGCAGGTACCTGATGCAGCCATTCCTGATCTGGAATTGTCCCAAATGTATTTTCCAGGAGATCCTTTGGGGATGGGAAAATCATCCCAGGTCTCATAGGAACGAGATCCTGTTTTCATTCTCAGGCTGCTTTATTTGCCAGAGGTTTCACTCATCCTTTCAGCACCACAAAGTGATTTTTGAAAATGATCCACCAGATTTCCACAGAGCTTGGGATTTATGTTAAATAGGATGTATGGATGTAATACAAATAGAGAATGGACCATCTTTGAAGGAATTCAGAGTTACTTGTTCTTGTTTGCCTTCCCCTCACCCCAAAATCTGGGATTCCTGGCTAAATACTGAAGGATTTATCATCATAATTTTAATTTATTGTATTTTTTATTATCTACCCTGTGTTTAAATGTATTTTTAATACACCAAATGATCAGGACTGTTCATGTTTAGTAAATACAGTGGTTTAGAAGGTTTTTTTAAAATAATCCACACTTCTATTCTGCATTTCATTCCATTATTCCTGGTAATACTTTTATCTTTTACCACTCTAAGATGATTTTTTTCTTTTTTTTTTTTCTGTATTAATACCTGCAAACAAATGTTGACAATCAACATAACTATTTTAGCTAAAAGAGAGCTGTTTCTTTATCTCAATCCTTCTATATTCTAATCCCAGGGGGGTTTTATGCTGCTTTTTTATTTCCTCTCAAACCCATCTGGTTTCTCACACACGTTTCAGGTGTGAACGTTGAATTTCCCTGCTTGGAGTCTCCCTGTAGTGCTAATTATTCCTGATAAACAAGGGAATTTGGAATGCTTTGGACACAGGATCCAAAGAATCCAATTTCTCCCGAGTGTCCTGCTGCTCTTGCATCTCTCCAATGCATTTTCCTGCAGACAATTTGTTTAGCCCAGGATTTAATCAGCTGGAACATCTATTTTTGATCCTGCTTTTACCAGGCCGGGCCTCACAGGGAGTGGATGAATTTGCACTCATGCTGAGGTGAAAAATGTCACATTTCTAATCTTGCCTGTAGTTTTTAGAATTAGGAGGTGCATCTTCATAATTTTCAATCTTTTTAAGGCCCTGGCTTGAGCTTTTAAAGCATTTTCCGTGTCTGCCCTGCTCTAATCCTTCTCTGAACTGGTTCTGATTGGTGTGACACGTGTGGGGCTCCTGCTGCTCTCCTTGGATTTGCATTCCCTGCGCCAGATTAATCTCCAGGCCATCGAGCTGAACTCTCCTGAGGACACAGCAGGAGGAATTTCTGTGTGGATGTTCCTGGGGAGGAATTTCTGTGTGAGTGTTCCTGGATTTCAGGAGTTTCACCAGGCTCCAGCTGGTGGCTGCTGTCCCTCTCTGTCCCTGTCCCTTTTGGGGACCAGTGGGGTGCCAGGGGAAGGGACAGCAGTGCCCAGTGATGCCTTAGGATTGTAACTTTTCTGTTTTCATGGATTTGTGGTCCTGCAGTTCTTTAGTGCAGAGCTCCAAACCCCACACACAGTGGGAGCTGCTGCTTCCCCATTTGGGGCAGACACAACAATTCCTCTCCAGGCTGGGAACCAAGGAGCCCTCACTGCCTCAGCGCCCGAGAAATGTAAACAAAAGTGACTTGGGTGAGCAAACTTGGGGTGCATTCGTTCATTACCTGAAGCTGGAATTGGGAGATTCACCCCCAGTATGCAAATGGACCAAACTTATGAAAGTGTGAAAACCCAGGACTCATTTTGGGTGCAGCCCCTGGGGGCTTTGTCTGCCCTAAATGTACCTGAAGGCTTTTCAATAAATATAACCAATTCCTTGTTTTGTGTGCAGCACAAATTGGCCAAGGGTTCCTTTTCTGTGCCTGTGGGTGAGTTCTGAACTCATCACAGCACGAGGGGAACCTGCAGTTTCCATAAAATATTTCATTTTTAAATTCGTTTATTATGGATGTTCACAGCCATCCCATAAATTCTTTTTGGGATTTCAGCAGTTTTTCCCTAATGGAATTAATAATATTGCAGATAGAAATTCTGGGTATTTGTGGGACTTTGGTGAAGGTTATGGTCAGGATTTATGGGCACTGAGTGTATCTGATTTGTTGTTTTCCAGTCAAAATAATTGAAAAAAGTTTGTGGAAGCTCTCTTTGACCTAGCCCCAATTACCAGGCTCTGGTGGAAATTATGAGGGGAAAAAAGAGGGAAAGGATGTGGAATGTGGAGATTCCTGCCTCCTCTGGGCTGCTGCTGATACCCAGAGCGGGGAATTTCCTCTTCTCGGAGGAATGCCCATCCCATCGTCGTTTTCCGTGGGATTTTGGGACTCTTTGCCGACACCTGTCAGGTGAAGCCGCTTCTGTGCCAGATCCCAGCGAGCACCTGGAAGCTGTGGGGAATTCTGGAAGCCGGGAGTCGCGAGAGATTGATTTTCCCCCATTATTTGAGCACATTCATGGCTGATTTTTCCCTTTGAGGAGCGTGACTGTTGCGATGATTCACGGCTGCTTTCTGGGAGGCATTCCAGCCAGGAATCACAATCACAGCGCTCCTGTTGCTGCTTGTTTACTGCACCAAACATCCAGAACGCAAATTGGAACTCATTAATCTGGCTGCATCTTCCCAGTTATAATTGTTAAATTAATTTTCGGGGGTTTTGAGCCAATTTCATGGGGATGATCTCCGAGTGCACGTCACACTTCACCACTGGCCTTGTGCTGAAAGCTGAGCTGCTTTAATATTGAAATCTTGATTTTAGGCCAGCAGAGAGGATTGATATTTTAGCCTCCAGCACTAAAAAAGAATTGTTTTGTGCTTTGTAATCTGTTACAACAACAATTTGCTTCTTCTTGCAATACATCTTTTTGTTTGGCTGGCTGAGCAATATTTTCATTTGTAACCTCTGTGTCCAGAATGGAAAACGTAACATCAGAGCAGCCTAAGGAAACACCCTCAGAGCAAATAATTTGCATTTTCACAGGATAATTTTAGGAGATGCTACAGGATTTGCTGTGAAAAAAGTGTGGCAGACAGGAAGAAGCAAAGTAAGATTTTCATCAGAAAAGAAAAAGGCAGAAATAGCAAAACAGCAGGGGAGATGTAAAAATTGGTATTATTTACTCTCCAGGCAGTTGCTTTCTCTTAGTTCCATAAAAATTGCAGGAGAAGGAAACTTCTTCCCATGTAGGGCCAGGAATGATCCCAAAACTGCAGCAAGGGACATAATCAGGATTTGGGCACTTGGAAAAGCTTTGGAGGGAGGATGGAGAGGAGCTGAGCTCCATTCCCTGGGCAGGTCTTGAGCTGAATCCTTTGTAGAGTGAGGCTGGAAAGTTTTGGATGAATTAGGACCAGCTGTGGTTGGTGGGAGGAGATAGAACATTCTGGAAATGTTCCTCACAGAGGGGTTTTCTGAAATTTCTGCTCGCGGCAGAGGGACAGTGGGAATTCCAGGGAACTTCTGTGGGGAACTGAAGGAATTCAGGAGCAGGTTGGCTTGGGAGGGATCTCAGGGATTGTCCAGTCCCCCCAGCATGGCAGGGACACCTCCCACTGCCCCAGCCTGGCCTGGGCAGATCCAGGGACAGCCTCCGCTGCTCTGGGAATTCCATCCCAGCCCCTGCCCACCCTCCCAGCCAGGAATTCCTTCCAACATCCCGTCTGAATCCACCTTCTTTCAATTTACAGCCATTCCCTGTCCCTCCATCCGTTGTCCCAAATCCCTCTCCAGCTTTTTTGGATCCCCTTCAGGCCCTGAGAAGCTGCCTCATAACAACGTAGTACAAATAGTAAAACAACAGCTCTGAACATAAAAGAATATGTATCTTAAAAACCATTACTCATTTATCTATTTAAAGAACTTTTTTTTTTTAAATGTAGGTGAGTACAAATCTCATTGTACTCCATAAATCCAGGGAAAAGGAGCCTCTGGCAGCAGTGCCAGGGTGTTCTGGCAGGTGCACTCCACCTCCCACCTCTGCCTCTCCGGGCTTTGTTGGCCCACACAGCTCCAAATAAAAGCTGGATCTGCTCTAAAAAAAAGCTGGAGAGGGTTAGAGTGCAGTGGGAGGGGAGGGTTGGAGCAGTCACATCCCTGCTTTGCCTGGAGGTTTTTTTCTGTAAAAATCCGTGGTTTTGGTGAATTTGTTGTGTCAGAGATGCCCTGCACAGGCTGATTAGTCACTGTAATTAAAGCCTGAACCTCCCTGGGAAGGCAGAAGTCCCCTTATTTCTGCGTGTGTTGTTTGAACTGCAGGTCAGGGAGGGAATTAATTGCTGGCAAATTGCAGCTCCAGACTCCCAGATCCCACTCTGCCCCTCCCTGCACTCCGGTGTGGGATGGTGAACGTGGCAGGAATGGCACCAGGGAACAGCAGGAACGGGGGGATTCACCCCCCTGCCCTGCCCTGCCCTGCCCTGCCCAGGTGAGGCCCCACCTGCAGAGCTGCTCCAGCCCTGGAGCTCAGGAGGGACCTGGAGCTGTGGAGAGAGCCCAGAGGAGACCCTGGAGCTGCTCCTGGAGAGCTGGGGGTGCTCACCTGGAGAGGAGAAGGATCCAGGGAGAGCTCAGAGCCCTGCCAGGGCCTGAAGGGGCTCCAGGAGAGCTGGAGAGGGACTGGGGACAAGGGATGGAGGGACAGGACACAGGGAATGGCTCCCAGTGCCAGAGGGCAGGGCTGGATGGGATATTGGGAATTGGGAATTGTTCCCTGGCAGGGTGGGCAGGGGCTGGGATGGAATTCCCAGAGTAGCTGTGGCTGCCCCTGGGTCCCTGGCAGTGCCCAAGGCCAGGCTGGACACTGGGACAGTGGGAGGGGTCCCTGCCATGGCAGGGGTGGGATTTGTCCCACCCAAACCATTCCAGGATCCTTTGGTCCTACAGCATCCCCATCCTCACTGTGGCTGTTCCCAGCAGATTTTTGGCTTCCATCAAGACTCAAATCCTCCAGGTCTCTTCAGTGAACTATTTTTATTTATAGGGGTTTTTCCTGGAGCAGCAGCTGTGTCTCTCCTGCCTCCCTTCTCTAAATATTCATGTCTGGATTGTTGGAAAAGCTGGATTCCATCATCCCTTCTGTTGTGGCCATCCCCTCTCTCTATGGGAGCAAATCCCTCTCTCCAAGTGGTGCTGCCACCTTTACATCCCCCAAAGAGGAAATTCCCCCCTTGTCCCTCTAAATTATATCCATGTTTATATGGAACAGCAATGGAATTTTAAAAAAAAACCATCAGATTTGTCCAGCACTGGAGTGAGATTGGGTTTGCTTTATTCCAATTATTTAAATGAATGGTCTGGGAAATCCAGGAAATTCTTGTTTAATTCCATTTTTTAAAAATTGACTTGAGGAACTGGCAAATGGTGCAGCAGAGGAGTTTTCACCTGGTTTCAGTGCTGGGAAATGGCTCCAGTTACTGCCTGTGTCCCCAAATTCTGTGTATCCAACTCTGTGATGCCAAAACCCAGCAGGATTTTCCTGGGCAGGATTTAATTTGGTGTTTCTTCCTTACTAAAGTATAAATCTTCGTGTTGTTAATCCAATTCTTTGGTCTCTGGATAGAATAAAAGCAGCCCTTTATGTTAGGCAGGACCTGGATCCAAGGTTAATTTGAATTTTATGGATAATCCCTCATTCTGTTCTGGACACAATTGGATAGACCTTCCCAGAATTTGAGCATCACATCCTTAATAAGGTTTTATTTTGTTTATAAAGCATTTTAGTGGCAGTGGATGAATGTTCCCACTCAGGTATCACTTCAGGAGTGTATTCCTTGATTGGTTTATTTTTAATTTATGAGGACATTACTGTGTCTTTACTCTTAGGTTAAAAGCTCCTTTGCTTCCTGGGACACTTTGTCCCTTCACCAGGAGCTCGTTCAGTGAGGTGAAGCCACGGAATTCTCACTCAGAAAATGGAAATCTGATTTTTATTTATTCTGTTTCACAAATTACCGGCCGTTTGCGGGGATTCAGAGAAAGATGATTTCTTTTTGCTGTCGGCTTCTCTTCTGAAATCCCTCTAAATGTCATTTATATTGAGGGGGGATTATGGAATCATGGAATGGGTTGGCTTGGGGTAGAACTGGAAGAGCTTTAAGGCCTCTCCCAACCCAAACCAGTCTGGAATTCCGAGTTCATGGTGAGGTGACGAAATTAATTCAGGAATGGAGTGAATTCTGTTCCTGGGAATTTCTGCTTTGTTCCACAGTGCTGTCCAATTCCCAGTGCTGGGAATCCTTCCTGCTGGGATTTGGGAATTTTCCTGCTGGAATTTGGGAATTTTCCTGCTGGGATTTGGGAATCCTTCCTGCTGGGATTTGGGAATTTTCCTGCTGGGATTTGGGAATCCTTCTTGCTGAAATTCAGGAATTTTCCTGCTGGAATTTGGGAATTTTCCTGCTGAAATTTGGGAATTTTCCTGCTGGGATTTGGGAATCCTTTTTGCTGAAATTTGGGAATTTTCCTGCTGAAATTTGGGAATTTTCCTGCTGGGATTTGGGAATTTTCCTGCTGGGATTTGGGAATCCTTCCTGCTGGAATTTGCCCTTCTCTGTTTGCTGCTGTGGATGCAGATCCTTATTTTAAAACAAATTCCCTCCTTCCCGGATTGGCAGGACCCTGTTGCCTGCACAGGGAGCAGAGTTCAGTGCCAACAAATCCAGGACCAGAGGAAATGATTGGATAATTCCCTGGGTCAGCAATAATGGCACCTAATTCAGGGTACTTCGGGAGATTGAATTAGGATTTGAAGTGGATCCTTTATTAGGAGCAATTTCTGAAGGTCCCCTTCTCCATCAAGCAATAATTCTTAGGAAAAATGCTCCTGACACCTCAAACTAGGCACACAAAATGGGATTTTTGCTGCTCTTTGTAACAGGGAGCACTGGGAGTTTTGACCTTTAAATATACACTTTTTTTGGCCTATTTGATATTTAAATCAAACAGGATTTTTTCTGTGTTGGGTGTAACACTCATTAAAGGAGGTGCCAGCACCCAGCTCCAGTTCAGTTGTAAATAAATAAGAAATAAATACTAATTTGGGGTTGGCTTACCCCAAAGAGGGCACTGAATGCAGAAAAAAGTATCCTTATTTTAGGGGAATGGGATCATGGGTTTTCCATGGGATCTCCTGGTTGGAATTGCTCTGAGAGGTTTCTTCCAGTCTAAAATTCTGCTGGAATCCTAAAACCTGTTTTTGTAGGAGATTTAAGGGTTTAAATGGAGGAATGTGGATGCTGTAGCAGTGTTGGGATGTTTTCCCAAGGAATTTTCCTTGCTTTTGTTTCTGTGGAAGCTTTGCCTCCCCTCATTAACTGAGAATGGTTCTATCGGTGTCAGAACTTGGGAGTCTGAGCAGATTTCACCAGAAATTTGGGGGTTTAAATTGAATTTAATTTAAATTTTTAACTTAATCATGCCAAAGACTGAACATCTTAGATGGCAGACACATCACAGGCATTCAGCTGATGGTTAAAACCCAAATGAAAGGTGGAAAAAAGGCTGAAAACAGAAAGATTTGTGGTTTTGCCTTTTCAAATTTGTTTTAATTGGTTTGAACTCAGCGGATGCTGTGGCAGGGAGTGGCCTGGAGTAGGTTCAGTCCCAAATCCTTGGCTGTCACTGCCAGTTCCCTGTGACATTTAATGTCTGTCACTTGCTCATCACTTTAAAAACAGTAGTGGAGGGGGGAAAAACTGGGAAATAATGGGAAAGCAATGGTTGTGTCAAGAAAACGCTTGAAATTCTGCACTTTAATTATTGCCTGCTGCCATGAAAGGCACAGGTGGGAGTCATTAACTCCAAAATAACCCCAAAAAAACAACACACCCCAAAGCAGCCTCTTCGAAAACAGATAATGGGGAAATTACAGGTGAATTCAGCAATGAGGAAAATGAGAAAATTGCATAAGAAGGAGAAGATTGACAGGAGTGAAATTTTTTCTCGGGAAGGACCAACAGGGAACAGAAAAGGGGGAATGTTTGGAAATTCCAGTGAAGATTTCAAAAAGCACACAAGGCCCAAGATACAAGCAAATATTGTGAGGGAAAAACCCCAGGAAAGCCCAGCTGTGGAGATTCCTGCCTGGAAAAGGGTCTCTTATCTGCACTCCAGAGCTGTTATTTGGGTAATTATCCAAGAAATATTTGGGAATTCTGACGGGGATTTGGAATTCCACACAAAGCCTGAGATATGAGCAAATATTGTGAGGGAAAAACCCCAGGAAAGCCCAGCTGTGGAGATTCCTGCCTGGAAAAGGGTCTCTTATCTGCACTCCAGAGCTGTTATTGGGGTATTAATCCCAGAAATGTTTTGGCAAGATGGGAAATGAGTGGGTTTGGACATGAGAGAAAAATAGGATGGAGAGCAGGCTGGAATTACACCTGGCAGGAAAAAGGGTTCAAAAACCTCTCCTGGAGCTTCCAGGAGTTGCTGAGTGTCCCTCCAGTCAGGAACATTGCTGGGATGGGGACTGTGACAAGTGAGAGAATAATCAGGAGAGCTCGGAGCCAGCTCAGGAGCCTTTGGAAGTGCTGAGTAATTTTTTAATAATCAAAGCCATTAAAATATAATGAGAAGGTGGGGAGGGGAGGGAGGGCTCATCCTGGCTCATCCTCTTGTTTACTGCTGTATGGGGGAACATTTCCCTTGGATTCTTCCTGGGATATTAATATATTCCCTCCAAACCTCCACTGGATGTGGGACCCAGGGTGGGGAAGGGAAATTTCCCTTGGGTTCTTCCTGGGATACAAAAAAGCACTGAGTGCTCCCTCCAAAAACCCCTTGGCAGGGAAGGGAAATTCCCCTTGGATTGTTCCCAGGATAATGAAACACCAAGTGCCCCCTCCAAGACCCCCTGGATGGGGAAGAGAAATCTTCCTTGGATACAAAAAACCACTGACTGTCCCCTCCAAAAACCCCCTGGATGTGAGATCCAGGGCAGGGAAGGGAAATTCCCCTTGGATTGTTCCTGGGGTGTTAAAACACTGACTGTCCCCTCTAAGACCCCCCTGGATGGGGAAGGGAAATCGTCCTTGGATTCTTCCTGGGATATAAAAACACCAAGTGTCCCCTCTAAGACCCCCCTGGATGGGGAAGGGAAATCTTCCTTGGATTCTTCCTGGGATATAAAAACACCAAGTCCCACCTCTAAAGCCCCCCTGGATGTGAGATCCAGGGCAGGGAAGGGAAATTTTCCTTTGATTGTTCCTGGGATATTAAAACACCAAGTGCCCCCTCTAAGACCCCCCTGGATGGGGAAGGGAAATCTTCCTTAGATTCTTCCTGGGATATTAAAACACTGACTGCCCCCTCCAAAAAGCCCCTGGATGCGGTATCCAGGGTGGGGAAGGGAAATTTCCCCCAGATTCTTCTCGGGGTATTAAAACACCGAGTGCCCCTCCAAACCCCCCCTGGATGTGGGATGCAGGGTGGGGAAGGGAAATTTCCCCCAGATTCTTCTCGGGGTATTAAAACACCGAGTGCCCCTCCAAACCCCCCCTGGATGTGGGATGCAGGGATCTGTGCCCGGCTCAGCTGTTCCCGAGCGGGAGAGGCGAGGGATGCTTCCTGCGGCATTGTTGTAACCATGACTCCACGGACGTCATCCCGGGAAAATAGCGCCGGGAACATTTGTGGAACAAAGCTGAGGGTCCTCGGAGGAGCGCTGCCATATGCACGCCGCTCATTTGCATATAGATTAACTCGCCGAAATTGAAATTGGAGCTGCAAACTGAGCCGCGGGAATCATTGCGGGATTCGGGAAGGCGATTCCAGAGGGATGTTGGGATGGGGCAGGTTCGTTCCCAGGGATGCTTTGGCTCTGCTGATTCAGCAGCTTTGGTCCTGCCCTCTGTGGGATAATCCTGGTGGGAGCTGGGATGGAAAAGCACCAGAGCCCTGGGAATGCTGTTAAAGTCGTTTTTGTGGCTCTGTTGGACCTCGAGCGACCCTGTAAATAAAAACTCTGGGAAAGGGGGGGAACAGATGGGAAACAGAGAGGGATGGAGGAATGGCAGTGGAGGGGAAGGACCAAGGGGATGGAGGCTGGAGGAGGAGAGAGGATGGATGGATGGATGGATGGATGGATGGATGGATGGATGGATGGATGGATGGATGATGGATGGATGATGGATGGATGGATGGATGGATGGATAGATGGATGGATGGATGGATGGATGGATGATGGATGGATGGATGAT
>VWZP01007502.1:110832-122895 GCA_013396995.1 Dicaeum eximium | reverse complement strand
ATCCCATCCCATCCCATCCCATCCCATCCCATCCCATCCCACCACTGGAGGTGGCACTGGGGCTCCTTTGGCTCACCCAGGTGTAGGACTGGATTTATTCCAGTGGGATCCCAGCAGAGAATTGGGAATTGCCACAGCTGGGGGTTCTGAGGGAACGGGAATGTTGCTGAGAGCTGCTGTCACCATCTCTGCCACCAGAGATTCCACAGGGATTGAAGCTCGGGGCTGGAGAGGAGAAGGATCCAGGGAGAACTCAGAGCCCTGCCAGGGCCTGAAGGGGCTCCAGGAGAGCTGGAGAGGGACTGAGGACAAGGCCTGGAGGGACAGGACACAGGGAATGGCTGTGAGCTGGAAAAGGGGGGATTTAGATGGATATTGTGAAGGAATTCCTGGCTGGGAGTGTGGGAAGGCCCTGGAACAGAATTCCCAAAGAATCCCCTGCATCCCTGGAGGTGTCCCAGGCCAGGTTGGACACTTGGAGCAGCCTGGGACAGTGGGAGGTGTCCCTGCCATGGGGAACAGGATGGGATTGAAGGTCCCACCCAACCCAAACCATTCCATGCTGCACAGCTACAGCAGGGAGTGCCACATTCCTTTTTTTTTTTAATTATTATTTTTATCTGGAAAACAAAAGTGAGCGTTTACAACAGCTGGGGATGGATCCTGGAGCTCCCGAGCTGCTGCCTTTTCCTGGCAGAGGTTTGCTGGGAGCTGCCATGGGATCAGCGCTCCTGGAATGCTTTTTAATCTCCTGTAATCAAATCTATCATCAACAAAATGAATTCCCATCCTGCTCCTCTCCTGGTTCTCATGGAAAACCATCCGAAATGGCTCCTAATTCAGGATCTTCCTGAAGTATTCCAAGTAATTCTCATTTGATACAGATGTTAATTGTTAATTTTGACAGCATTTGTTTTACCTGGAATTACCTTTTCCCAAAGTGGGGAAAAGCTTTGGCGGGGAGTTCTCTTGGCATAAATTTAAACCCAGGAAAGGATTTTCCTGAACATGGAACTTTTCGTGGTTGTCTTGGAAGTTTTCCACAATCAACCAGGGCTGGAATTTCATGCGAAGGGTGAACTTTGCATTCTCATTTGATTTTACGATTTTAGTTGAATGCTAATGAGCCTGTAATTATAATTTCTGAAAGCTAATGACTGAGATAATGGGCTCAGGGCTGTTCCCTGATGCTCCATGGGGGAATATCCGAATTCCTGCACATCCTCGGGGTGAGCAGGGTGGGTGCAGCTCCAGGCTGGGAATGAGCCCTGCTTGGCCCGCTCTGATTGTTGGAGCAGGAGGGACAGGACCCAGGGAACCTCCCTGGAGCTGTGCCAGGGAACGTTTAGCTTGGATACCGGGAAAAGGGGGTGCAGGGGCACTGAACAGATCCCTAGGGAATTCCAGAGCTCCAGGAGCGTTTGGAAAACGGGCACAGGGTGGGATTGTTGGGGTGTGTGTGCAGGGCCAGCGCTGGATCAATGATCCCCGTGGGCACTTCCAGCTCAGCACATCCCAGCCTTTGATGGCTGTGACATTCCTTTGTCCCCGATGTTCTGTTCTGGCACCACCTCCTTCCTGCCCCTCTGCACCCCTGCCTGGCTCTCCCTGAACTTGGAAGCTCAAGATTAAAAATCCCAGTGCTGGACAAACCCAACTTCCCATCCTCACCCTCGCATTCCCTATGAAACTTCCCCAAAACGACTGAACTGGGTTAATCAAACCCAAATTTTGAATTCTTCTCCTCAGGAGCCTGGAGCTCGTTGTGCTGTCGCTGCTGCAGACCCACTCTGCCTTCCCCAAGTTGTTTTCTTGTTGCTTTTCTATGGAAAAAGAGGATTATTCTGGTTGCAATTTCCATGGAAACAATTACCATAAAGTATTGATTGCCCAGGATAGATTGGGAAGCATGAAAGGATAGAGGTTGTCTCCATGGAAACACGGACATTTCCAGCTTTTCATTCCTTAAGAAAAGAATTCTTATGGCTTTCCTTTAAACAAGTTTCTGGTCCAGTTGAAAATAATTGTGTCGTTTTAATTAAATTCTTGGTGTAATCAAGAATCTGTTTTAATAGCATTCCTGTATTGGAAAGAAAAGTCTGGAATGGCATTTTCCTGAAATAAAAAATAAAGGATTTGCATCATTTGCACAGCATTTTTCACACTGAAAAATAGCTGAGCTACGTCATTAATTGTCTGTGAAAAGCAGGTCAAAAATTGGTCTTTTTCTTCTGGAATTCAGGAAATTTTGGTAGGGTTTTAGTGTTTTCTGGGGTTTTAATGGATCAATTAAGGAATCACCAACCTGGGACAGCTCCAGGTGGCACAGGGAGTTCCTCAGGCTGGATTTGGTTGAGGAAGAGCTGAATTTGGACTGGAATTGTTCTGATTTCAAATCCTTTATTCCTCATCTGAGAACCTTCAAGGCTTCAGTTGAAATTCCTCCAGAGAAATGATGGGAGAATGGGTCCTTTGATTTTCCAGGAGTGGTTTGAGTGCTCAAACCTCCAATCCCAGAATCCCAGCCTGGTCTGGGTCGGAAGGGACCTTCAAGCCCATTTTGTTCCTGGGACACTTCCAGGGATCCAGGGGACTCCATGACCTCTTTGGTTGAAAAATCTCCCAAATTCACAAGGAGCCCATCCCAACTGCCAGCCTGGAAATCATTCCAAGCGTTTCCCTGGATGGTTTGGTACCAGTGGAGACTTCACATGAGACTTTAAATGGGTTTAGAAATCTGGTGGAATAAATGGCCCAGAGGAAAACCCTTGGAATGTCCAAATAATCCCCATGGAGGAGTCGGGGTTTGGAACGAGATGGGCTTGAAGGTGCCTTCCAGCATGGAATCATGGAATCATGGAATCATGGAATGATTTGGGTGGAAGGGACCTTAAAGCCCATCCAGTCCCACCCCTGCCATGGCAATGGATTTTTTCTGTTTCTAACTAAATTCTCTTAAAAGCTGATTTTTTGCTTTTATGGCTTTCTGTCCATTTTTCTGTTCCAGACTCCAGGGAGTTTTTCATAATTCCCTTTTTCAAATGGGAGGTTCAGGGCTGACCTCACTTCCAGATCCTGCTCTGCATCATTCCTTACGTTTACATCTCGATTGTTCCCAGCAAATCCAATATTTTTCCTGCTTTATCCCAAAAACCTTTGCTTTCTGTGCTCTGTCTCCATGCTCTGGTTCTCTTCATCAGCATGAGAGCTGATAAATATTTAGTGTGATATAAATAAGTACCTCGATACCACATTAAACATTCCATCAATTAAAATTCCTGCTAATTGAAGGCAAAACTTGTCAGTCTGAAGGAAAATAAGTCCATTAAGGAAGGAAAAATGGCACTTAAGAAGGAATGGGATTGTTTTGGCAGCTACAAAACAATTGCAGCTTTTTCAGACTAGATATAATTATTTTCTACTCTTTTTCAGCTTTTTTCCATGCAAATTGAGGGTGAGACCTTGCTGGGGATTTGGGAATTCCATAAAGAGGAATGTGCAAACTCCTCCTTTTCAGGAGGAAACAGTCAGGCTCTGGAGACAAAACAAAGGGTTTTTGACATCTTTTATTTTTATTTCAGGATATTTTTACCCCCCTTTTTAGTGGCATCAGGAACGTCTGGTTTTTGTAACTTGGATTCAAATTGTTCCTGTTTGTACTTGGATGTATGGAGTTAATCCCTGGTTGGAATCACAGAACCTGGAATGTTTTGGGTTGGGAAGGACCTTGAGGATGATCCCATGGGCAGTGACACCTTCCCACTATCCCAGGCTGCTCCAAGCCCCATCCAACCTCAAACAAAACCGGGAATACTCCGTGTTTAATTTTGGAAATGAGGGGAGAATGAGAATTACTACACAGCAAATCTGCTGGAGCAGGAGAAAGGGGGAAGTGCTAGGATCCAGGAAAAGCTGAGGATGACGGAGCAGAGGAAAACCAGGAGCTGGAAGATCCACGGGTGTGTGGGCTGGCAGAAAATGTGGGTCAGCAGCAGACAGAGCAGTCTGGGTGTCAGCAGGGGTGTGGGGTGACAGGGCAGGTGTTTAAAGCTGAAACTGCCACTGGAACTGGGATCTGCTTCCCAAATTCCTGCTTTAGTCCAGAGTTGGCAGCTGCTGACGTGTGGCTGGAAGCAGAGTTTGTCCTGGCGATCTGCAGGGAAAATCAGTTTGTAGTGGAGAGCTGGAGGGAAGGACTTGGAGATGCCAGGGGAAATCCTAACGAGTCCAACATTCCCGTTCCGCGTCCCTTTTCCTGGAAAAATGCAAACAAATGGATTATGGGGAGGGCAGAAAAGATTTCCTGTGCTGGGATGTGAGGGGGATTTGGGCTGGTGAGGTCAGGGAAGGGATCAGCCTTGGAATTCGGGATGTTCCTGCTGCTCCTTGGTGATGAACCCACAGGGATGAGTTTGGCTTCTGCTCCCAAAGCAGGGGCACTGGGAAAAGCTCAGCCTCTGCCCCAAAAAAGGGGAGAACACTGGGAAAAGCTTGGGCTCTGCCCCAAAAAATGGGAGAACACTGGGAAAAGCTCAGCCTCTGCCCCAAAAATGGGAGAATATTGGGAAAAGCTCAGCCTCTGCCCCAAAAATGGGAGAGCACTGGGAAATGTCCAGCTGGGAATTCCTGCTTTGATCACTGACGTGTCCCTGTAGAAGTAGGAGCTGGGTGGGGAGGAGTCCCTTCAGAACCATTCGTTTATCCCTAATTTAGGCCGTTTTCTGCCCAATGTTTCCCAATTTTTATGTAATTCTTGGTAGTTTGGGAGGTTTTTTCTCAGACTCCCTTCAGGCATTTGGTGCAGTTGGAGATTTTTCCATCCTGGACTGGTTTGGATTGGGAAGGACCTTAGAGCTCATCCCTTCCATGGGCAGGGACCTTCCATGGAGCAGGCTCCAGCCTGGCCTGGGATAATTCCAGGGATCCAGGGGCAGCCACAGCTGCTCTGGCAATTCCATCCCAGCCCCTGCCCACCCTGCCAGGGAACAATTCCCAATATCCCATCCATCGCTGCCCTCTGGCACTGGGAGCCATTCCCTGTGTGCTGTCCCTCCATCCCTTGTCCCCAGTCCCTCTCCCGCTCTCCTGGAGCCCCTTCAGGCCCTGGGGAGCTCCATAAATCTGGAATTCCTGGAGCAGTGCCCATGGGACCATTGCTCCTGATGGAGGAGGCTCTTTTCCACCTCTCTTCCCTCGGGATCTGTGGAACCACGGGAACAAGTCGAGGTTTGGAGCTGAGTTGTCATTCCTGGGATCTCGGCGTTCCCAGTTTCATTTTGGCGTTTTCTGAATCAAATCAGGGACAGCAGCAGTGGCTTTGTCACCGCAGCCCCAGCAAATCCCATTTTTATAAAGTCAAACCTTTCCTGTTTGTTCTGAGAACCCTGAGGTGAATATTGCAGTATCAGGGGAATAACTCATTTTCTCTTGGAAAAGGGAATGCGTCCCTTTCCAGGCTCAGCAGAGTTCCGGGCTCGGAGATGTCTGGTGGAAAAGAAACTTTTTTATTATTATTATTATTATTGAGGCCTTTGGTGATGTCTTTAATCTCCAGCTGAAGCTCTTTCATCTTTTATGGAAAAGAAAGGATTCAATATCCCTGCAAGGTGCACAGCAAACCTCTGACTTGCTTCCCCACCGTTCCATGGGGTCAATCCGCTGGAATTCCAGCCTTTCCCGCAGCCCTGTGCTGCAGGAAGCCCATCTGGAATTTTATTTTTTAAATTCCAAGCAAACCCTTTCATCTCCAGCTGTCCCAGCTGCCACTTCCCTGGAAGTTGAGGGGTTATTTTTGTGTTTCTTTGGAAGGAATATTTGGAAAATTTTGGGATGCTTTCTGTCTGTGAATTCCAGAATCCCAGAACCACTGAGGCTGGAAAAGCCCTCCAAGACCATCGGCCTCTTCACAGAACTCCAGAATGGTTTGGGTGGAAAGGGAATTTAATCCCATAAATCCACTGGGTGGACAGGGAATTTAATCCCATAACCCCAGTGGGTGGAAAGGGAATTTAATCCCATAAATCCACTGGGTGGAAAGGGAATTTAATCCCATAGCCCCACTGGGTGGAAAGGGAATTTAATCCCATAGCCCCACGGGATTGAAAGGGAATTTAATCCCATCCCGTTCCCCCTCCTGCCACACTTCCACTTTCCCAGGGTGCTCCAAACCCTTTCCAGTCTGGCCTTGGGCACTTCCAGGGATGGGGACTCCCCAACCTCCCTGAAACCCCCAAATCCACAAATCACCCATCCCAACAGCCTGGAGAACATCCCAACCATTGGAAGAAGCTGCAGTTATTTCAGGGATCTTCCCAAATTGAAGAGGCCATCCAGGAGAACCTTTATCCCTCTGGGAACTGATCCCCTCTTGGAAAAACACCGGGAAAAAAAAGCCGCTGCTCTTCATCCCTGCTGTTATTTTCATTCCTTTGTGCTCTGTTTGCACAGAAGCGTCACAATTCCATTTGCTGCCTCCCACACGGAGCTGGGGCCTCCCAAATGCAGCAGGTTCCTGTGGAACCGGGGCAAATCTGCCTGGAATCCCAAAAAAAAAATAGGAATTTTGTTTTCGTGCTGTTATCTGAGTGACCAGGGAGGGGATTGGGATAGATTTGGATTTTGGGATAGGATTTGCCTCTGGAAAAGGCTCTGAATTAATTTTAGGTGTTGGTTTTGGAATTGAGTATTTGTGCTTTCGCATAAAATATAAAATTTGTTAAAATCTATTGAAATGTGTTAAAATACGGAAGTATTGCTTAATCCTGGTTTTACCTCTCCCTCCCCAGTTCACATCGAATTGTTTGGTTCTAAATTACTTTGGAAAAGAACTTTGTGATAAAAGAGCAGGGTTTGGGTTTTGGGAGTTGTTTAGATGCTTTCATTGTGCGTGATTTCCATCATTTTATCCGGAATTTCGTTCTTTGGAATAATTAAATTAATATAAAATATTCATTTAATGTCATAAAACTGTCACCAACAAAAAGTAAAAGAGGTTATTGTTTATTAATTAATATATGGTTATATATTAATTAATGGCTATATTAAATTTATTAATATATGGTTTATTCGGGTTTTAGATTTTATTATTATTTTATTTTAGATTTTTAAGATTTTATTTCGATTTAATTGAAAATTACTGCTGGAAGTGCAACAACTCATCCCAAACATTGGGAATTTACAGATTCCATGGGATCCTGGGAGTGGCTGCCAGGTTGGAGAAGCCGAATTCGTGGATCCCACAAAATTGGGGTGGGAATTCTGTCCAGAGGTTTTGAATGGATGCAAAAATAGAACATGAGGCAGGTGAACAATTCCTGGGAAGGAGAAGCTGCGGATTTCTGGGATTAATTCTTGGGATTGAGTTTCCTGGAATTCCATCCATTTCAGGAGCTGTTCCTGGGGAATATTTTGAATATTCATGGGACATATTTTACGTCCTAAGAACAGCGTGTTGTGGATGGGTGTTATGGACATTGTAATTGTAAATTACAGCGTTTTGCTGGGTGAAATTCATCATTAACTCGCTAACGAGCTGCCAGGGCAATTAGCAAAGGCAGGCCTTCAAAGGAGAGCTGGATTTCATGGATGTGGGTGGGGAAATTGGGCTTGGAATTAAATCTGGAAAAGTGGAATTTATTAACCAGTGTTCCATTGCTCCAGTGCTGACTGGGACAGACGGATCCAATCCTGGGGGATTATTGCTTTAGGAAAAAAGGAGTTTTCCTAAAAATCCCAGCAGTCGCCTTTGGTCGCATCTCCAGCCATTCCTGATGGATCAATCCCTAATTTTTAGCCTTCCCGAGGCAGGTTTCCAGGGATAGGCTTTAACCTGAAGGGTTAAATGGGATTTTGGGGTGGAATTCCTGGCTGGGCTGGAATTCCCAGAGCAGCTGAGGCTGCCCCTGGGTCCCTGGGAATGCCCAAGGCCAGGCTGGAGCACCCTGGGGTGCGGAAGTGTCCCTGGGGTGAGAGCAGAGCTTTCAGCACATTCCAAGCCAACCATTCCAAGATTCCGTGATATTCCAACAGGATTTAATCGGAGTCAAAGGTAATTAGATTAATTAGCTTCCCTCAGATAGAAAGAGTTAAAAAGGAACAAACCAGCTGAAAACGCAACAAATTCCCCATTTCAGTTTTCCACATGTAGAGGACAAAATTCCTCATGAAGATTGGGACTAAAACCCATCTTAAGGAGGATTTGTCCAACAAACTGAATTATTCATGGCAGCTGCAATGGCAGGGAGGGGCTGCAGGGAGATTAATTAATTAATTACCCCCCTCAGCCTCGTTAGGGCCACTGGAAGCCCCCTGGGTGGAATTCCTGTCGTGTCCAATTAGCAGCTCATTAATCCCGAGGTGACTCTTTCCTTGAGGAGGGATCCCATCCCATTTGTTTGATCCTGATTTTATTAATTAGGATCCGATTTTATTAATCGGAATCTGATTCTGACTCGTTTGATTCTGATTTTAATAATTTGGTCCCATTTCCAGGCAATACAGTTTCCAGTCGCTCTCCAAATCCCAAAAGAATCAACATTCCCTGATCTAAAAACTGGTTTTTCCCAGTTTTTATGTCTAAAGACACCAATCCTGCCATTCCCTGAAACCCCTGGGAATTCCTGACATTCCAGCAGCTCAGCATCCCATCCTTCACCCCCAAAAAATCAGAATTTCAGCAGAGTTTGACATTTTCCAACGGTCATTCCAGATTTGATTCCTCTCAGCAGCTGGGATGGTTCCCGGGGCGCTCCTTTGGTGATGAAGAGATTAAAATTCTGTTTTAGAAGAAATTTAAGCTCTTTTTTAACATCAAGCACAATAATCTTTATCCATAAAAGCCTGAAAATTCCCTGCCCTGTGCTTCACCTCAACTGCTTCAACTCAAAAGTGGCAGGATGCTTCCTTTGATTGAAAATTCCTCTATTTATGGTGGAAAAAAAACCCTAAAATGCAACGTTTAATCCAAAAATGTGACAGGCAGAGGATAAATCTTCCTCATTTCCAAACATTTATACAAGGAGAAGGAAAATCCATCCAAATCCAAGGGAAGAATCTCCAGAGAACAAATAAAACTTCAGGGCTGTGGAAGAATTTCACTCCCGGGTTCTTTTTTGCTGTGTGAAACACCAAGTTACGATTTTGTAACACTTGTTTTTCATCTGGTTTTTAATTTGATAAATTTGTTTTTAACGTTTTATTTCCCCGAGCAGCCCAGCAGTCAAATTTAACAGAAATGTTTGATGATCTGCTCAGTGCACAGCAAAAATACCCCGGAATTTAGAAAAGTATCCAAGCATCAAACCCAACAGCAGAGCTGGAGAATGACTCAAAATTACAGATTTAAAGCAGAAATAACTCCATAATTTTTGATATTTCTTCTTTGGTGAAAATAGCAACTTCACAGTAGAATTTCAGAGAGAATTCTTTTAAATTTCAGTGTAATTTCTTTTAAATTTCAGGGTACTTTCTTTTAAATTTCAGGGTGAATTCTTTTAAATTTCAGGGTGATTTCTTTTAAATTTCAGGGGGAATTCTTCCAAATTGATCTTTTCAGGTGATTTTTAAATAGAATTCTTTTGGCATCTCTTGAATTGCAATGCTACAGAGATTTTCTCCAGGAAAACCACCAAGGTATCACCAGCACAAAGGACTGACCAATATATTTGCAATTAAACTCTCCAGTTCCTTGTTCTAATTCCGTTATCCCAGAATCATTAGGGTTGGAAAAGAGCTCCTGGATCAAATCCAACCTCCAGGGAATGAATCAATTTTCCCTCCTGATTTTTCAGGTTTGTCACCTGAAGGTTTTCTTTGATTCTCTCAGGTTCGTCACCTCAAGTTTCTCTTTTGACCCTGGCTCAGAGCATCCCAAAACCCAAATACTCCAATTAATTTTTGTTTCCAAAGGGCAGGCGATTCTTTCCCTCACCACAATTCCGTGGGTTTATTGTTTGGGTGGATATGAAGATTTCCTCCTCCAATAACGGAGATAAACGCGTTTCCCTTGGGTTCCATCCCTGATAAAACAGTTGGGATTTCACATCTCGGGCGCTAAAAATAGCCAGGCCTTGGGTTTAATCGCAGAGTTTTCTCTTCCCGAGGATTGCGTGCGCTGGAGGTTGGAAGGGTTTTGTTTCCAAGGAAACAAATGCTCTGCACTCACCGGGTCCTGCAGGAAAATGCCATCCCCTCCCCGGAGAGGGGAATGGAATGGCTTCTTGGGATGGGAATGCCTTGGTTTGGAGAGCCAGGGGGCTGCCAGGGAAGACATTTTTTGATAATTCCCTTGAATTATCATAATTCTGGAATTAAGGGGCTCTCAGGTGCTTGGTTAAGTTTATTTTCGATTCAGAGATGGGGTAACTGAGAGGTGTGTTGGACTGCATGGTAGCTTTGGTTGTTGTTGTTGATACGTTTTATTTAAAGGGCGTTAGGTACTGAGTTAAAACTTTTAAAAGGTGTTTTTTTGGCATATAACTTGTTCATTTATATTTATTGGTAATGCAATAGCTATTGTTGGTTTTGGTTGAATTATCATTGGAGTATTGTGAGTAAGAGCTGGAATTATCAGCTCTTTATTACAATTATTGAGACGATAGGAATTGGGAGTAGGAATAACAGTTCCTTACTAGGAAAATTAAAAATGCAAATGCAGTAGTACAAAAAAACCCCACCAACCCTGCCAGAGTCAGATCAGGAGCTGTCCCCTGTGGCTCAGGGTGGTGGTGGCAGTGCCACCCCATGGTGTCACTCCTCCTGCAGTGACAGATGTGGCTCTGCTGCAGCCCTGATCCTCTACAAGGGGGGAGTTTTCCTCTGGAGCTCCAGGGCTTGTTAAAACTTATTTCTAATTCAATCTCTCAACAATATAATCTCTATTCCACAACCTTCCCAAATCAACACACCTTATCTCAATATTTACACACAAATATACAGCGCTGTATAAACTTTCTGTCAAGTTTTTTAAATTCTTTACAAATCCATTTCTCACAGGACAGATGGGATTTTGGGAAGGAATTCCTCCCTGTGAGGGTGGGGAAACATTGGAATGGATTTCCCAGGGAAGCTGCCCCTGGATCCCTGGAATTGTCCTGGGCTGGGCTGGGAGCAGCCTGGGACAGTGGGAGGTGTCCCTGCCATGGCTGGGTGGGATGGGATGGGATTTAAGATCCCTCCCAACCCAAACCATTCCAGGACTCCAGGATTTTGGGAATAGCTGTTTTTATGTGTTGCAGGTGTGATGTGGGAAAGGGCAGGGCAGTGCCAAGGGGAAAGGCTTCCCAATTCCATCCCTGTTCCCCTGGAAATGGGGAAATGGGAGCAGTAAAAACAACCTGAAAATCAAAGGAATGGGCAAACAGCTCGGACAGAGTCCAGATGCCAGGATCCAAACATTTTTGTGTGAGCGGAAGGTTTCTTTGGGAAAACTTTGGGAAGAGCTTCTCTTCTCCCTGCTCTAGGGCTATTTAGAGGGTAGGGAATGCAAGTGAGGAGGAATCACAGTGAAATCCATGTGAAATCCAGTGAAATTCATTCTCCGTGTGGATGTGTGCCGTGGAATGTTCTGGGAGCTGGGATGGAATCCCTCCGAGGTTGGAACCGCCCTGAGCACGGCTCTGGGAGCAGCAGCAGCTCCAGAGGGGCTCCTGCAGAGGCACCTCCCAAAGGAGTTTTTGTGTTTTCAGAGTTATTGTTGTGCCTCCCTGGAGGCTGGAATTTGAAGGAATATCCACTTTTATTCCCAACAGAACAGCTCCAAGGCTCGATTTTTCCCACCAGGCCCTGCATAACAAAGCTCAGCTTAACTGTGTGCACTTAACTCTGGGCAATGTTCTGGCACGTGCACTCTTCCCAAATTATTGAAAAGCGAGTGCTGTAGTGAATGTTCAGAGTTTCCAGAGTGCCAGAATCTCCTGGCTGGGTGCACGGAGGAAGGAATATTAATGTGCTGCTGGGGGCTGGAATGGGAGTTGTTTTCCGTGGAAAAATATTATTAACTATTAATTAATAATTATGATAATATGATATGATATGATTATGATATGATATGATATGATATGATAT
>VWZP01007502.1:64404-110494 GCA_013396995.1 Dicaeum eximium | reverse complement strand
TAATATAGTATAATATAATATCATATCATATCATATCATATCATATCATATCATATCATATCATATCATATCATATCATATCATATATCATATCATATCATATCATATCATATCATATCATATCATATATATCATAAAGTATAGTATAGTATAATATAATAATATAACAGTGTAATATAACATAATATAACATAATATAACATCAGGAGCTGCTGGTGGCCATTTGAAAAGATTTGGGATCTTCTCCTCCTGGGATTCCCCTGGGATCACCATGGCCACGGTGAGGAAACCTGTGGGAAATGGGATTAAACTTCCCTGGCTGCCCTGGGGCTTCCTCCCTGCCACAGAATCCCAGGACGGGAATATTGTAAAACATTTCCGTGCAGATGGATCCGTGCTCCGAGGAGCTTGGGGGCTGATGGGAATGAGCACGAGGGGAGAGGAGAAGGGAGCAATCCCAGCAAAGTGCTGCTTTCCCTGGATCCTGGCAGGAAATCGCTCCCAAAGTGGCGCTCCCGAATTGTCAGCTGCTCGTTTTAACACAAAATGTGCAAAAACCCAGCCCTGCTTCGCTCCAGGAGACGGGAAAGCTCCGGAGAGCTGCAGCTTCAGGGCTTGGAGACAGGGAAAAATACTGTGGGGGTTAGAAGTCATAATATTGTGACCTATTCCAGAGGCAGGGATTTTATTCCCAGACAAATCAACGCTGTGGAGGAGGTGCAGGGAACCAGGGAAGTTTGGGATGCTGAGAAAACCAGGAAAGTTTGGGATGCTCAGGGCACCAGGGAAGTTTGGGATGCTCAGGGAACCAGGAAGGTTTGGGATGCTCAGGGAACCAGAGAAGTTTGGGATGCTCAGGCAACCAGGGAAGTTTGAGATGCTCAGGGAACCAGGAAGGTTTGGGATGCTCAGTGAACCAGGGAAGGTTTGGGATGTTCAGGGAAGGTTTGGGATGCTCAGGGAACCAGGAAGTTTGGGATGCTCAGGGCCTTCCCACCCCCATCCTGCTCCTTGTTCCATGGCTGGAGATCCAGATCTTTGTGCTGGGATCTGAATCCAAACCCAGCTCTGGATGCTCCGGGCTGGAAGTGCCTGGTGGGGGTTCCTTACTAATCCAGGAACATCCAGGGGCTCAGCTTCCCTCCTGGCCTGGAAGAGGGGAGAGAATTCCAGCACTGGGCATTCCTTTGGCTTTTCCAGGGGGTTTCCATGGTGGAGAGGGACCGGAGTCAGAGCTTGGAGAGCTCGGGGAGCCTCAGGATGCTGGACAGGAGAGATGGCTCATCCCAGCCCATCAGCGTGCTCACAGGGGCCCTGATCCATGGGGAATTCGCAGCTGGAGAAAAGGAGGCTCCGGAGGGAGCTCCTGGCCCTGCACAACTCCTGCCAGGAGGGGCTGGGCTCTGCTCCCAGGGAACAGGGACAGGAGGATGGGAACGGCCTGAAGGAAGGCTCAGGCTGGACATCAGCAGGAATTTCTCCATGGAAAAGCTTGGGAAAGGGCTGGAGCCCCATCCCAGAGGTGTCCAAGGAATTCCTGGATGTGGGGACGAGGCAGGGATTGGGACTGGAAGATCTCGAAGGGCCTTTCCAACCTCAGTGGTTCCATGAATTCTGCACCTCTCCCCTGTTTCATTTTGGTTCATCCAAAGAGCAGCCAGCGCTGCTGCTTCCCTGACTGAGGGAATTTCTGCATTCCCAACGTGTGCAGCACCAAAGAAATTCCATTTTGGGCCCAAAGTTTGCGGCGGTTTCTGCTCCTGGAATCACTTCCATGCTGGGAACCCTGCAGCAGCCTCCCCTCAAACTGTGAAAGCTCCAGAGGTTGAAGGAGCCAAAGCGGAACACGAAATTCCCGCAGTAAAACGAGAGGTCAGGATTTAATCCGGATGGGAACCTGGGGATCTGCTGGGAGCTGCTCATTCCCAGCCCCGGGGCTCACCGTGCCCCAGCAGTGAGTGCTGGAAGGATTCAGCAGAGCTGGTGTTGATGGAAAATAGATCCAAACATTCATTAATTGCCAGCTCAGCCAGCCCCAGACCCCTCTGCACGAAGCAGCTGCCGCCGTTGAGTCATTGTGTTGGAAACTCTTCAGGAACTTCGCAGGGATGAGAGGATTTTCCTTCTTTTTTTTCTGTGTTTTCCTTCCCTCTGCTCCTGGTGCAGCTTTTCCTGCCTCTCCCTGCTCTCCCTACCCCAGTCTGGCTCTGGCTCTCAGTTTGGGCCCTCTGGGGGAAGGGTTTGCTTGGAAACTCCTCCTCTTCCACCTGAATTCCTGGGAGAGAGCGTTACCCGCTGGGAAACAGGGTTTGATTTCTGGGAAGATGGGAAGGGATGTGCTGGGGAGGAGGATGGAGGTGATGTGGGGAGATGAAGGCTCCTGGGGCACTTTGGGTTGGGTTTGTGGGGCACAGATTGGGGCTGGGCTCGGAGCAGCGCTCCAGAAATGGCAAATTCCTGCTGAAAAATGAATTTTAGGGGTCCTGTTTTTGGAAAACATCGAGTGCTTGTGCCGTCTCCTGAGAGTTTTTATTCAGAGCTCTGGAAACTGAGAAGATCTTTCTGGGATGAGCCCAGGGGAGATCCTGGAGCTGCTCCTGGAGAGCTGGGGGTGCTCACCTGGAGAGGAGAAGGATCCAGGGAGAGCTCAGAGCCCTGCCAGGGCCTAAAGGGGCTCCAGGAGAGCTGGAGAGGGACTGGGGACAAGGGATGGAGGGACAGGACACAGGGAATGGCTCCCAGTGCCAGAGGGCAGGGATGGATGGGATATTGGGAATTGGGAATTGTTCCCTGGCAGGGTGGGCAGGGGCTGGGCTGGAATTGCCAGAGCAGCTGTGGCTGCCCCTGGATCCCTGGCAGTGCCCAAGGCCGGGCTGGAGCACCTCGGACAGTGGGAGGTGTCCCTGGAAGGTGGCACTGGATGGGATTGAAGTTCCCTTCCCACGCAAAGCATTCCATAATTCCATGATTTAATGGTGCAGCACCTGGCACACCAAATCTCCCGCAGGTTTCAAACCACCCTGCTGTTGGTACAGCTCGTTATTCACCAGACAGAATTCCCAAATTTCTGAAAAAAACCTGGCTTGTCTGAAAATCAGGGTTTATGAGCGAATTCTTGTGAGTGGATCTGGGTTTGGGGATCTGAAATCAGTGTCTTTTTCAGGACTTCATGGATAATGGTGGTGTTTATTGTAAGGGTTGGAAAAATAATATTCCTGGAGCTCCTGTTCAGGAAAAAGAAGGGAATTAGAATTGCAAATCAGGATTTCATCATCCTCAATCAGCGTGGCCAGCGAGGAGGGATGAATGAAAAGCTGCTCAGGAGCAGTCGCAGCTTCCCCAAACCAAGAAATGGCTCTGTGCTCCCCAGAGTGGCACTGGCAGGGGCAAAACCCCAGAATTTCAGTGTTTGGGAAAGGGTCGAAGCCGCAGAGAAAAACTGACAGTAAAATGCCAGGAGCAGCGTGGGGGAAGCTCCTTTTGGGGTGGTTCTTGATGATCAGCTGGGGTGGTTGTGTGTTATCCTGATTATTCCATAATTAGCAACGAGGGGGAAGAAAAATATCCCTGGAAACATATTTAGGGTTGATTTATCTGGGGTGAAACCCCATTACCTGGGGTGAAAACCCCAATGTTACATCTTTAGTGGAGGTCTTTAATCTGGGAAGACAGAGCACGGAACAAACTTATTTTTATATTCTGTGCTTCTGGTTTGTCTCAGGATTCCCAAAATATCCGCTGGTGTTTTTCAGGCCGCTGTGAGGACAGGGAACATTCCTGAACCTTCCCTGCAGCCGGCTGAGGGAACAAAGGTGCCCGAGCACTGGAGTTCTGGAGAGTTTCAAGGCAGCAGGAGAGCAAGGGCTGCCTTATGTAACTTTGCTCAAAGATGTGGGAAAAAGAAAACCCAAACCATTCTGGGCTGTTTTTCCGGTTTCTGTGCAATTTTTCAGGAAATGTTTGAAGTTTCCCTGGAGGAACATCGATGTTGGGGCTGCCAGCATGGCCTGGTGGGAGGAGGCTCCTCGTTAGCACGGCTTGCAAAGGCTAATTAATAAATCTGGAGATCCAAATGAACAATTTGGGGATTTGGGAAGCGTGTGGGAGTGGGAGGGAGGCCCGGTGGGTTCTTATCCCAGCCCTGGGATTTTATTCACTGCTGTCCTGTTGATCCTGCAATTCCTGGGTTTTCACTTGGGATAATTACTGAACTGTCTAAGAAACGACAGGAGGAAAATCCCAGGGAATGATTATCCCATCCCAGGGAATGATTATCCTCCTTCCCAGCCAGGCACCCTGTGATTACTGCCACGCTCCCTGCAATTCCCCACGGCAGGGTCGGGGTGCTGGGTGCTGGGAAAGGCTGGATTGGGAAGGGAGACGCCAGGAAAATGGGAATGGGGAGGGAAAAGGCACAAACTCAGCGTGGTGGGGTTGGAAAAACCAACAGCTCCTGGAAGTGGCTGCTCCAGAATAAGCAGGGGATGAATTTTGGCTTTTTCCCCAAGAAGAATGAGGAGAACGTGGCAGATGTTCAGGGTGGGGTTTTCCAGGCGTGGAAGGTGGAGGGACAGGACACAGGGAACGCTTCCCACTGCCAGGGAATGGAATTCCACGGGATATTGGGAAGGAATCGTTCTCTGGGAGGGTAGGGAGGCCCTGGAATAGAATTCCCAGAGAAGCTGTGGCTGCCCCTGGATCCCTGGAATGTCCTGGATGGGTTTGGAGCAGCCTGGGACAGTGGGAGGTGTCCCTGCCATGGAATGGGCATTTGGGGATTTCGGGTCCCTTCCATCCCAAAGCACTCCAGGATTCCATGGTTTGGACCTGGCTGTGCATTTCCCTCCATCCATGGGTGCTGGGCTCCTTGTTCATGGATAAGAGGCAGAATTCCGTGGTCTCCACAAAGTTCTTCACCACTGAGAGTGAAACTGGTCCTGCCAAATCAGAGTGGAGAAGGAGCAAAGCCAAGGACAGGTGCAAACTTTTGGAATATTCATCATCCATGTTCCATCCTGATCTTTTCCTTATACCTTTAATTTGCTCCTATTTTTATAATTTTTAAAAATCTTTTTATCAATAATATCAATAGAATAAAGATGTGGATCTCTGTGTCATCTCCCAGTCAGAGGAGAGAACCACACCATTTTTCCAGTCTGGAAAAGCTTTTCCTGGGCTTTGAGTGTGTCAGAGCAGCTGGGGAGTCTGAGTGGGGATGGAATGCCACTGCCACTCTCCCCCTTCCCTGGATTTTTAGATTGGATTTGGCATTTTAATTGCTGAAACAGCTCCTCATTCTGCCTTTCCAGCTCGGAGTTAACTGCAGGGAGAGGCTTGGATCGTGGATCCTCTGGGATCCATGGGGTGCCCCCTCCTGCAGCTTTGGGAACAGGGAATGCTACGGAGCACTGACGGCTGATGAAATTTATCCATCACCTGTAAAATCCCATTTATCCATCACTCATAAAAATCCCCTTTATGCCCCTTTCCCGACACCTTCCATTCCAGCTGATGGATAAAATCCCTTCCTTTGGTTGTCAAGGTGAAACGTTTGGAGACTTCAGGGGAAAACAAACAAACAAACAAACCCGGCGAAGGGAAAATGTTCTCGTGCCTCCTGCGCGTCCGGTGCCACCGAACTTTGTCCTTCCCGAGGGGAGGAAGCGCCACCGGGTCCCCTTTGTCACCCCCGCGAGAGCCCTGCCGGCATTCCCGATCCATCCCCGGCGCGGCTGGAAGCGCTTTCCTTCCCCTCCATCCATCATCCATCCATCATCCTTCCATCATCCTTCCATCATCCATCCCTCCCTCCCTCCCTCCCTCCCTCCCCGGCTCTCCCAGCCCTCCCTTTGTCCCCGGGTCCCCGCCCGGCTCCGGCGGGGGCTCGGGGGGGCGGAATTTGGGGAGCGGCTGCCGGGCGGATGCGGCCCCATCTCCCACCCACCCCTGACGTCTCGATGCACCAGGGAGCCGCGGCGGGTTTGATGTGGAGCGGCGGGATTTAGATCTTGTAAATCTTGTAAAATTCCATTTTATGCAGCGAGGGAGACACACACACACACACGCACACGCACAGAAATCCGGCGGCGGGGCGAGGCTGCGGCTGTCGGGATTTTCCCGCAGGAGCAGCACCTGGATGGGGATGGCCGGGGCTGGGCCCGGGTGACAGCGGTGACAGAGGCGGTGACAGCAGCGCGGAGCACCCCCTCCGCTGGCAGTGACCCCTGGCAGGGAGCTCCGGAGCTTTCCTGCCCTTCGGGATGGACAATCCCGGCCTTTTCCCTGCCGGGGCCGCTCCCCGCTGCCGGTGACCCCGCACCTGGAGCCGCGTCCCCGCTGCGCCCCGGGAATCTCATCCCTGCGGATGCTCCGCGGGAGGGACCCGCCCGCGGCGCTTCTGCAGCGACACAAAACTTTGCCTCGGCTCCGGAGGAAGGAGGGATGTGACCTGGAAAGGAGGAACAGGAAAAAAGGGGATGTTGCTGCGGCTTGGAAAAGCGTTTCCCCCCCCCCCCCGCCTCGGGATCGGTGGAAGGGATTTTACAAATGAGAGCAGGAAGCTGCAGTCAAGGGGGGGTGCCAGAAATAGATTTATTTTTTCTTTCTCCTGCTAGAAATGAAGAGATTTGGGAGTCCATAGAGGCTGTTCCACAGGCACCCCCACGTTTTGCTCTTTGCCAAGGCGTTTGCATTCCTCTAGAAAGTGGCATCCACCTGCAAGGGGAGTTGCCATGTAATCCCAAAGAATCCAAACTCCTGGAAACATCTCACTGAGCCAACTCCAGAGAGACCCACGCTGGGAATAAGCAGGACATGTCCTGACTCTTTTCGGATAGTAGAGGAGAAGGATCAGCTGGGAAAATGTTAAATGTTAATATTTTACCCAATCGCCGCCATTCGTGGATTTGGTGAGTACGCCATGGGTTTGTCCGGATCACAGGAGTTCTGTGGGCACAAAAGCTTGGAAATCAGGATTTTTCCTGGCTGGAAAGCAGCTGCAGGATGGGAACATGGATAAGGGGGTTCCTGGAGCTGTGGGTTTGCTGAATATTTTCTTCTCTGATCTTCCCTGCTCAGAGTTTGATCTGAGGCGCCCTCGCGACGCCTCCGAGCGGGGACGGTGGGGACAGGGTGGGGAAGGGATGGAAAATGTCCCGTTGTCCTGGTTTATTTTCCTTCTCAGGTGTTTATGAACCTCAGTTTTCCTTTAAAAATGGATGAGTCCCTAAAACGCCCTTTGCTGGAGCGATCCCGTGGTGCCACCTCGGCTCCTTGTCCCTGGCGCATTTTAATGAGCAGCTGGAGCAGCTGCTGCCGCCTCTGCTCCGGCCAGGCCAGGGGCACTGGGACATTCCAGAGCCACTTCCCAGCTTGGGCTTCCTTGACAGCACCAAAACCTCATTTTAGAGGTAAAGATCCGCCGGTGGAGTTCAGGGCTGGAGCCTTTGGCTGGTGTGATCCATGTGGGTTTCCAGCGTGGATAATCTGTGGGAATACCGAGATAATTTTATATTCTGGTTCTTCAAATCCTGCACTCCGTGATCTCACCTACACACAAATATTCTGGTTTTATACAGAATTTATTCTCTGTAATCTCATTACGGTTTTTAATCGTTTCACCGTGGCTCTGGTCAATATTTGTATATAGCAATAAAAATATCCAGGCTCTGAGCCTTGGAATGGTGCTGGGGAGGGAGGGATGGGGTTGGATCCTCCAGAGCACGTCCTGCCCCTCCTGTGTGCAGTCCCAGGGATAAGAGAGCGGGAAGGGAAATGCTTGGAGAAGAGGGAAATGCAGAGCCTGTATTAAAATTATGGAATTCTGGCTTGGGTTGGGTTGGGTTGGGTTGGGTTGGGTTGGGTTGGGTTGGGTTGGGTTGGAGATCATCTCATTCCATCCAGGGACACCTCCCACTGTCCCACTGCTCCAACCTGCCCTTGGACAATTCCAGGGATCCAGGGGCAGCCACAGCTTCCCTGGGAAATCCATTCCAGGGTCTCACAGGGAGGAATTCCTTCCCAACATTTCTTCCTAACAGCCAATCTAAGCCAACCTATCCTGGGATTTTCCCATGGCTTCCTCTTGAGGTTTTGCAGGGGCAGTTGTTGGTTTGGTTTGGAAAGTTCCTCCCGAGGAGGAGCCCCAGTAAGGTGAGAAAGAGGAGTATTGGGTGGGAAGTGTTAATTGATTTGCCAAATTTACAAATGAAGGGAAGGGGAGAGACTTGTGCGTAAATTCTGGACAAAATCAACGCCCAAAAAGCCAGGAAGTCATGGAAAAAATCATTTCCTTTGGAGAAATGAGAACCCCATTTCTGTGGCTGCAGGAGAAGAGAAATAATGTAATAATTTTAGCTGTAGGAATGAAAGAAGCCCTGACAGCCCCAAATCCCAGGGGGGAAGTTGTCAGGGACGGGGCCTGGGACAGATCGGAGCCACGGGATCAGTCCGGGGAGTTTTGGGTGATGAAAACTCTGCAGCTCAAAGGGAGCCTCAGCAAGGTGGGGTTTGTGAAGGAAGGGATCAAGTTCTCCCCAAAAAAATTCACTTCACCTGTGCCCAGGTGAAAACAAAGCCAGTTCTTCACCTTGTGCTGGCCTAGCTTGAGTCAGGCTGAGCCTTGCTAAACCAGACCTGTGTAAGCTCCTGGTTGCTGTTCAGAGCCCACACAGGGGGTGAGACTCACGAATTCCTGGCTGAAATGTCTTCAGGGGTTTCTTTCCTCTGGAATAAATGTTTGGGGCTTCTTCAGAGCTTCTTCCTCCTCGGTCCCACCATCCAAGAGGAAATTTTGAACTGGATCTTGCCCCGGGCCTAGGGGAAGGTGTCCTGCCCATGGCAGGGCTTGGATTAGATGAACTTTCAGTCTCCCAAGCCTTTCCATGGTTCCATGGACAACCTTTGGCTTCCATGCTCTCCCCCAAGGCCAGGAGAGGAGCTGGTGGCTCCATCCCCTCGTGGGCACGGGGCCCTCGGTCCCTGCTGCTTTGGGGTGCAGAGGGGAGGGCTCTGCTCCGTGCTGGGGGCTGCAGGGGGCTGGGAACACGTCCTGGGGATGTGGAAGCTGGGATTGCAGCAGTTCCTGCTGGAGAAATGCGGGAACTCGTGGTTCTCCACGGGGATGGCCCCAAACTCAGGCCAGGAGCAAGGAGCTGCAGAGGCTGAACTTGGACAGGGGGGAGCAGAAACTCTGTCCTGTGAAGGGGTGGGATGGGATCCCAGGATTTGTGGCAGCTCAGGGATCTTGGAGAGGTGCTCCACAGCTCCCAGGATTTGTGACAGCTCAGGAATCTTGGAGAGGTGCTCCACAGCTCCCAGCTGCAGCTGGGGTGGCAGGAATGACTTTGTGTTGGAATCCAAACAGATTTATCAGCGCAGTGACGGCCACGGGCCAGCAGCCACCCTGACCTTGGCTCCCCCAGCTCCCCTGGGTCAGGCTGAGATGTTGCTCTTGGATGTGAGGCTGGAAGGGTTTTCCATAACGTGGCACCATAATCATGGAATGATGAGGCTGGAAAAGCCCCCTGAGCCCATTGAGTCCCCCAGCACTGCCAAGGCCACCCATGTCCCCAAGTGCCACATCCACTGGGATTTTAAATCCCTCCAGGCATGGGGACCCCACCCCTGCTCTGGGCAGCTGTGCCAGGGCTGGAAGGGAAGAAATTTTCCCAAATATCCAATCTAAACCTCCTCTGGGACAACTTGAAGCTGTCTCCTGTTGTCCTGTTGCTGTTCCCTGGGAGCAGAGCCCAATCCCCCCCTCACTTCATGGACAAATTTCACTTTGATTTTTATATCGACTTTCAAAATACTCAAGGTTTGCTCTGGGAATTAACACTCTCCAGATCTGTGGGTTAAACCTTCCAGTCACCTTATTTCCGTGGATTTCAGCTGGATTTTAAACCACTTCGGTTTTCCTCACGGATTAATTCCACTCCTATAAATAGGCAGGATTTCCAACAGAGCGATGATTTATATGCAGGAGGTAGATTTGAAAGGCAGAACTCTGAAATCTGTAGGCACAATTTCGAAAGGAGAGGCCAAATATTTCTGCTGCACTCACGAGTGCCTGGAGGAAGCACAAAGAGCTCGCTGTGTCTGCAGCAGAGACAATCCCTGCCTGGAAGGGAAGTGGGAGAAAACGATGGGATCGAAGTGGCTGTGATTTGTGGAGAAAAGCAAGTTTACTCCACAACTAGTGAAAGTTGGGCAGTGGGTTTGTGTCTTTATTCAGCGCTGGGCACGTGTGGGATGCTCCCACAAAAGACCCGAAAAGTCTCGAGTTTCTTTTATCTCCTTGTGCATATGCACAGGGTTTCACAGCAGGTTCATGCATATTCATTTTACTCGTTTCTCGTTACAGGTCGCTCTTAAAGAGAGTTTTCTGGTCATCTTGACTGTCTCTTGTAGCCTCAACTTTGGCTCTATCTCGCTCCAAGGTTCGAGGGGCTCCTCCTATCTCCCTTTAGTTTAGAAGTTCTCGTTCCTTTTCTCCCTGTGTGAGGCAGATTTGTGAGCACAGCTTTAGCAAGGGCAGGCAGCCCTGGGTGCAGCAGTTAACAGCAAATTTCATCTGTGTGAGCAATCACAGCACACTGCACCCCGTCTGAAATGGATTTCTGCTCAAATCCTTCCTGTGTTCAGCCGGGGGAAGCTGGGTATGGAGGTGCTGCTGCTGCTGTGTTTGTCAAGGAGAGGGGACTGAGGTGGGGCTAGGAAGGATTTACTGCTCAGAGAAACTTCAGTCTCAGAGGCTGTGGGATTTACAAGAGCGAGTTTCCTCGTTACAAAGCAATATATAACTTTCTAACCGAATAGGCTGGTGCTACAGAGTTTATTTTGCTTTTCTGACTTGTTACTTTTACTTATTTCTACTGTAATGTGGATACTTTTATCCGGTGTGCTGCTGCTAGACATACACACACACACACCTCCATTAGAGCATCCAAACTCTCAGTTGGCTCCATGCACTCACATTTCTGCACTGCCACTCTCCAAACCCTTCATCATCCCATCCCATCCAGTTCCTCCCTCATTTAAGGCATGTTCTTACTTATAACTAGAGAAACCTAAGTTTAAGGTTTTTCTGTTCATATCTGTGCACCTTGCTTTCACATCAATCCAGGCTTCTTCTAAGGTTAGAAGAAATGAAGCATTTCTGTACTTGTGAAAGTTTCTGTGTTTCTGATTCCCACACGGAGGGATTCTGGTGGAGGAGAGGGTTGGTATTTTGTGACCTTTCCCTTCTCCTTTCCTTTCTCCTCAGGCTGTGTCTTTTCAAGCCCTTCCTGGCTGTGTTTTCCCACTGCTTTGGAAAGGCAGCAGACTCAGAGGCTGCTCCTGACATATTTACATTCCCATATTTCCATTCCTTATCTTCACTTCCAGGGACAGAATCTGGGTAGTTTCACTGGGATGGGAAACTTTTCAGCCGAGTTTGTGGCCATATGTGCGTGTCAGGCACACAGAGCTGTTTTCCCAGCCATTCCTGCTCCTCCTGCTGCTCCCTGCCCTGTCCAGGAGGCTCAGTCCGGGTCCCCCCTGGCTGCAGAGACCCTCGGGAGGGAGGAGCTGCTCCAGCCTGGTTTAGTGACCCCAGGGAGCATCCCTTGGGAGAGGTGACAGCCAGGGAGGGGCAGGGAGCCCCAGGACAGCTTTCCCTGGGTTCATGTGGGGAACTGGAGGAACTGGAGCTGCTGGAGAGAGCCCAGAGGAGATCCTGGAGCTGCTCCTGGAGAGCTGGGGGTGCTCACCTGGAGAGGAGAAGGATCCAGGGAGAGCTCAGAGCCCTGCCAGGGCCTGAAGGGGCTCCAGGAGAGCTGGAGAGGGACTGGGGACAAGGCCTGGAGGGACAGGACACAGGGAATGGCTCCCACTGCCAGAGGGCAGGGATGGGTGGGATATTGGGAATTGGGAATTGTTCCCTGGCAGGGTGGGCAGGGGCTGGGCTGGAATTCCCAGAGCAGCTGTGGCTGCCCCTGGATCCCTGGCAGTGCCCAAGGCCCGGCTGGACACTGGGACAGTGGGAGGTGTCCCTGCCCTGGCAGGGGGGGATGGGATGATCCTGAGGCCTTTTCCAGCCTGAACCATTCCAGGATCTTGTGAATGCAAACTCAGCTCTCAGCATTTCTAAGAAATTCTGGGGATTTTTCCACCCTGGCATCTTAGCAGGCTTAGGAATGCAGATTCCTGTTCTGAAAGCTTGATCAGGATTTCTTCCCTAACCCTCTTCTCCAGGGGCTAATAACTGGGATATGGATTTCTTTTAGCTCCAATTCCCTGGCAGATTAGGCAATCTCAGGCACTCAGCGAGCACCACGATGGAAAAGGGGTTTCTTTTCTTCTTTCCAGCAGAAAGAAGTGAAATTTAATAAGAGAAATTTGGGCTTTCTGCTGACCTGGAGCTTGTCAGGCACAAAGAATCCCAGAAGTTCAGTGAATTGTTCTGTTTAACCACGGCCTCCACAGCCTGTGGCTCCCAGCTCCCCATTCCTGCTGAGCCAGGCCCCTGCAATTAATCCCCTTGGAAGGTGGGAATGATGGAGGAGCTTTTCCAGGGGCTGGGCAACATTCCCAGCCACTGGCAGTGCTCCAGTTCTGCCCAGGATAAATCCAGGTGCTCCCTCTCCGAGTTCCCTTCCCAACAGAGAGCAGGGCAGGGGATGTCGGGAATTTCCTCTGCCCTCAGGCCCAAAGCTCAGCCCAAGTTTAATCCTAAGAATAAACAAAGATTTTCTGGTGCTTTTCCCATCCTGACTTCCACAGGAGCCTCCTCAGGACTTCCCAAAAGAATCCAATGTGATTAAAAACCTTTCATTCCAAAGTGCAAAATCCCAAATCGCAAATATCATCATCATCATCATCATCATCATCATCATCATCATCATCATCACCATCATCCCTGTCCTGTTCCCACTGCCCTGGGAATTCTGGGCTCTGGCAGAGCTCTGGGACCAGACAGGGAATGTCCCCGCTGCTCATGCTGAGGGCATCCACCAGAAAAAGAAAGATTCTGGAGCTTTGAATTGTGGAATCCTGGAATTATGGAATAATAGAATCCTGGAATTATGGAATAATAGAACCCTGGAATTATGGAATAATAGAACCCTGGAATTATGGAATAATAGAATCCTGGAATCCCAGAATATCCTGAGCTGGAAGTGACCCAGAGGGTCGAGCCCAGCTTACGTCACACACCACCTTCACTGCATGCATTGTGAAATGGTTTTTTTTTATTTTTTTAATGAGGGTTGGGAAATCGTTCCTAAAGCATGTGAACCCCAGTGAAAAGAGCTGTTCCATCCCCTCTGGAAGCACCCCGGATGTCCTTCACAGCATTTGCACGGTCTCGGTTCGCTTCACCACAGAATTCCAGCCTGGTGTGGGCTGGAAGGAGCCTTGGAAATCCAGGAGCTGAGCCTGCCTCACCTGGGGCTGACCCTCCCTGCCCGCTTTAATCGCCTTTTGATCGATTTAAAAACTCGATGAGAGGTGTGAAGAAAGGCAAACAAACCCGCAGAAGGTTCGGGAGAGAGAACAAGCCCTGCTCTGGCTGTGCTGGAGGAGCCGCCGGGTTTTTCAGGCGCTCCTGGCCGGTTCAGACGTGCGGAGCTGCTTTGAAAGCTCCGGCTGACGTCAATGAGCGGCGGAACGGGAGCATCGCTCATCCCAGCCCTGCCCTGGCACCGCTCCAGCCCCAAAAACCTTCCCCGGCACTCGGGGCATCGCCTGTGTCCGGCACGATTAACAGCAGCGGGGTTCGGGATGCTCAAGTGCCAGCGCTGCTCGTTAAATGCTCGTTTTTGTTTGTTTTTGGTCTTTTTCGGGGAGATAAAAGCAAATTTCGAAGTGACAAAATTATTGCTTGGCTTAAAAAAGGGTTTAATAATCATTTTATAGGGTTTATTCATCATTTTATAGGGTCTATTTCTCCCCAGCCTCAATTACTTGGGTGCTTTTGTTGTTTTTTGAATGTAAAGTCTTATTTATAAGTCTCATTTTTTTTTCATGTAACTCGAAATTCTAGGGCAGAAAATGCCTGCGAGCCTTTCAGAGCAGTTTCGCTTTTTTTAGCTTTTTGTTGGAAGGAAAAGCCTGGGAAAAACGTGTTAATTGTCTCAATCTGGGAATGCTGCAAAGGAGCTCCGCCGGGAACCGAGCCACGCCACGGAGCTGATGGATTCCTGCCGGGAGCCCCATCCCACAGATCCTGTGCATTTTCAGGGATTGTCCCAGGCCAGCCGAGCACGGGACAGCATCTCCTCAGGGGGAAATGCTGGGAAAAATGGGAATTAGCGAGGGAAACGTGGCCGGGATGAGGTGTCGGGACAGGGCAGGGAAAGGGGAAATTGCGTAGGGATAAATGAAATTATCTTCACTCTCTGCAGCACTATGGAAAATGAAACCCCCAAGTTTATTCACCCTGGTGATGAGGGGAAAAACCTTTTATAGGGTCTATTCATCATTTTATAGAGTCTGTTTCTCCCCAGCACCGCCTTCCCCGGGGAGGGAATCCCAGAGTCCTGGAATGGTTTGGGAGTGCCCTAAAGCTGATCCCGTGGGCAGGGACACCTCGTACAGCCCAGGGTGGGTTTCCCTGGTTTTCCCTGGACCCTCAGTGTCCCTCGGGAATGCCAGAGGGCTCCCATCCCCTTGGATTCCCTTCCAAGGACCCTCCCTGCTCCAGCCGGGCCTTGGCTCGGGAAGAGCTGCTCCAGCCCTGGGCTCTCCTGCCGAGCGGAAAATGAAACCTTTACAGGGAGAAAACAAAATAAACCTTTACAGGGAGAAAACAAAATAAACCTTTACAGGGAGAAAACAAAATAAACCAAAGGGCCGAGGCTGCAGCAGCTCGGAAGGAGCAGGTGGGGCTGTGGCACTGCAGCTTCACCACCGTGGGTTTGTTCCCAAATCACCCCTGGGTTTGTTCCCAAATATCAGCTCCTGGGTTTGTTCCCAAATCAGCCCTGGGTTTGTTCCCAAAATCACTCCTGGGTTTGTTCCCAAATCACTCCCGGGTTTGTTCCCAAATCACTCCTGGGTTTGTTCCCAAAATTAACTCTGCCTCTCCAGGAACTTTCCAGGCAGATTCCATCCCAAGCAGGAGGAGCTTGGCTCAGCTCTGGCATCATCCCTGGGCTTGCAGTGGGAAGTTTTAAGGAATTTTTGCTGTGCTCCCTCAGGTGTTTGTATTTCCATGTTAATGCCAAATAAACTTGAACAATTCCTGTAATGAGCAACAACAAAACTAAACCTAATTCTGTAGTGGTTACCACAACTCTGGAACTTCATAAAAATTCCCACTTTTCTGATGGAAAATTCCCACATTTCCTTTTCCTGGCTGTTTAGCTTTGCCTGGATTGGATATCAGCAGGAAATTTGGGGTTGTAATACAGATGGCACATGTGGAATTTGGGATTAGGGCAATTCCCTTCCGTGTCCCTTTGCTTCCCAGGGATCTGCTGGATCACGGGAGTTGAGGGAAATGTCCCAGGCTGTGCTTCCACTCATTGTGAGCTTCCATGTTCCCTGGAAGGTCCAGGATGTTCCCACCTGATGTTTATCCCTGTTTTCTTAGATGGAGGCCATAGGTGTAGGTTTGCTGGTGAAATGAGAGTGAAGTGAATTAATCCAAAGGGTTGGGTTCCTTTATAAAATATGGATGGAACATGATGGGTTGATGATATGAACTCCTGGAATTATTGCACTATTTGATGATTTTTTGGGTAGGAATACAGAAAAAACAGAAGGCTGGGAAAAGCAAATCCCAGAATTCACAGAATCACTGGGCTGGGAGAAACCTCCAAGATCATCGAGTCCATCCCAGCCCCACCAGCTCAGCTAAACCCTGGCACCCAGTGCCACATCCAGGCTTTGTCAACCACACCCAGGGATGGGGACTGCACCACCTCCCCGGGCAGAACATTCCAGAACTTGATCACTCTTCCTGTGAAAAGCTTCTCCCTCACATCCAGCCTGTATTTCCCTTGGCACAGCTCAAGGCTGTGAGCTCTGGTTCTGTCAGAGCTGCTGCAGGCAGAGCCCCAGCCCAGCTGGGCACAGGCACCTTTCAGGGATTGCAGAGAGTGCTGAGGGCACTCCTGAGTCTCCTTTTCTCCAGGCTGGAAAAGATGCCCAGGTAGTGGTGGGGGTTTTTGCTCCCACAGGATTAAACTTTGCCGTGGATAGCTGCCAGAAATGCAGATTTGCCCCGCTGGAAGCAGCAGATTCCAATGGGAATCTGGAGCTTTTGGGTTGCAGGGGTTTGGGCCAGGCTGGGGAGGCCCAGCAGGAGCCAGGCACAGCAGCTGGGATCGGTGGGATCCTCCCTGGGAGCCAGGGAATGGGACAGGAGCTGCCTTTGGCTGACAGGATATTTTTGGCTGTAGGAGAGCACCAAACACAACTTGGAGTACTCCAGTACTCGGGCTGGGAGCTGAGGTGGGAGTGGGCGATCCATGAGGAGCATCCGTGGGATCCCACAAGGACAGGAGCTCCAGGAGCCTGGGATCGTCAGCCAGGAGGGATTCAGACCCGAGGGGGGTGAGGAGGACTCCTGGGGTGGGAAGGTTGGAGAAATGATAAATAAACACTTGGTTTGCTGCGTGTTGGAGAAGGAGAGGGAGCTGGGAAGGGCCGGGCGTGGGTAGCGGGAAAGGTGAAATGAGGATGAACCCAAAACGCTGGGAATAACATCAGAAATGAAGTGCAAGTCTGGGAAGGGCCGTGTGGAGCAGCAGCCTCGGTATCTAGGGCAGCACTGACGTCGTTCCTGGGAAGGCAGAGCCGCTCAGGGGCTCGGGAGCAGCCAACGAGGCAGATCCAGCACGGGGCAGCCTGGGCAGGGCTGGGGCACTGCAGGAGCCTGCTCAGGTGAGCCCCACCTGCAGAGCTGGGAACATCAGCAGCACCTGGAGCTGTGGAGAGAGCCCAGAGGAGATCCTGGAGCTGCTGCTGGAGAGCTGGGGGTGCTCCCCTGGAGAGGAGAAGGATCCAGGGAGAGCTCAGAGCCCTGCCAGGGCCTGAAGGGGCTCCAGGAGAGCTGGAGAGGGATTGGGGACAAGGGATAAGGGACAGGACACAGGGAATGGCTCCCAGTGCCAGAGGGCAGGGCTGGATGGGATATTGGGAATTGGGAATTGTTCCCTGCCAGGGTGGGCAGGGGCTGGGATGGAATTGCCAGAGCAGCTGTGGCTGCCCCTGGATCCCTGGCAGTGCCCAAGGCCAGGTTGGACACTGGGGCTGGAGCAGGCTGGGACAGTGAGAGGTGTCCCTGCCATGGCAGGGGGGGATGGGAGGATTTTTAATGTTGCTCCCAACCCAAATCATTCTGGGATTCCATAGTGCAGTTAAAGTCTCTGGACCTGTGTAATCAGCTGTTAGGTACCTGTGTGTGTTCTCTGGCCTTCTGAGCCACACCAAAGTGTGTTTGCCACTCTCAGGGAATATCAGGATTCTTTGGGAATTGTAGGACAGATCCCCAAGTGGAGGAGACTGACAGAATGACGGAGCTGAGGAAGGCCTTTCCCCACCTGACGTCACAACCTCATTTCCAAACAGGTTCTGCTCTTTCATCTCCCGGTGTTTATGCACATCTCAAAGTGCAGCTGCAGCTTCACCTTCCAACACATTCACTGCAGAGGACACGGGGAACATCCAGAGTTTCCTTTTGGGATGAATAAAAACCCCTCTCCTTGTGCATTACCATAGAATCCCAAACTGCTTTGGGTTGGAAAGGACCTTCAAAATCCCTCAGTTCCACCCCTGCTGGAGGGACACCATGGGCATGGACACCTCCCACTGTGCCAGGCAGCTCCAACCCATCCAGCCCAGCCTTGGGCACTGCCAAGGATCCAGGGGCAGCCACAGCTGCTCTGGGAACAATTCCCAATATCCCATCCATCCCTGCCCTCTGGCACTGGAAGCCATTCCCTGTGTCCTGTCCCTCCAGGCCTTGTCCCCAGTCCCTCTCCAGCTCTCCTGGAGTCCCTTCAGGCCCTGGCAGGGCTCTGAGCTCTCCCTGGATCCTTCTCCTCTCCAGGTGAGCACCCCCAGCTCTCCCAGCCTCGACAGTCTCTTCCTTTTGGATTCCCTGTACCCCATCCCTGGAGCTGTTCCCTGATGTTTTCAAAATTCCGTGCCTGTTTCTCTCTCTCTCGATGTTTTACTGCAGGAGGACTCTCCTGTGCTGCCAGCACCAGAAGTGTGGGATGGGGAATCATTCCCTGAAACCCCCTGGGGTGAGTTTAGGCCGTGCCAATCCTGTGGGATGGCAGCAAAGCCCGGGCGTGCCCCATTCCCTGAATTCCAGTGAAATATTCCCATTCCCCACATCCAGTAAAATATTACCCAGTTTTGTTTTCATGGCCACATGAGTGCTGACCCCGGAGCTGTTCCCGTTCGCAGCGAGCCCCTGCTGGCTGATTTTGGCTGATTTTCCATGCAGCACACACAGGAGCGGGATATTCTGGGCTCGGATCCCGGGAACAGCCGTGACTCATCAGCTGCAGCAGCAGCCAGGAGATGAGGAGCTATTTATTACAGCTCTTCCAGGCTCTGAATTCTTCTGAGCAGCCAGTTCAGCTAGGAATTATGTAATTATTCCTCCTGGATGATTTCTCTTATTGGTTTGTAATTACAAAATCTTCGCAGCACACTCCTGGATTTTCAAATGAAATCCTGGGAATGACTTAATGTGAGGAGAAGGGAGAGATTCGATCCTCCCTTGTTTATGTTTGTTTTGTTTGGCTTTAGCAGGGGTGGGTTTGCACAAACTTCAACTTTTTTTTTTTTTTTTTTTTTTTTTTTGTGAAACTGTTTCGCTTGTCATTTACTGGTTTGGAAGTTTATAAACAAATGTTTGGGATGAAATCATCTGGTCTTGGAAAGATGATCTGGCAGGAGGGGAATTCCATGTGGGAGCTCCCGGCTCGTTGGGTGGGAGAAGGGATCTGTTGGAGTTGTCCTTCCCAGAGAGGGCTGGGAAGATCCAGGAGTTTTTGGGAGGGAGCGCTGCCCTCCCCCAGCTCTCCTTGTTTCCATCAACGCCCAGCACCGCCCGGGCTGATCATCCCACCAGTGAGAGGAGATTATTGGCAAATTTTTTATTGGCAAATTTTTTTTTTTTTCCTAAAAAAGAGAGGGAAGTGGGTGTGAAACCCTCTCTGAGCTCCTGGAACAGGAGCTGGGGGTGCTCCTGGTGCCACCCACGGCCCCGGCAGCTCTGGAGCAGCATTCCCAGCCTGGTGTGTCCCTTCCCAGCCCTGGGGGAAACAGATCCTGATGCTCCAGGACTGCTAAAATCAGGGAATTGGGGATCTGGCTCCTGGCAGGCTCCACTCGTGCTTCGCTGAGGGGTTGGATAAATATTTCTTCGTTTTAATCCCCAATAAAAGAGAAAAAAGCCACATCCTCTGATTTACAATCTCAGAACTGTGCTATAAACTCATCACAGCCTGGGTATTCCAAAAGTCACCCGGAGGGTGAGCTGGCAGAGCTCGTGGAAAGCTCTAAATCACATTTCGGTGTCCAGTTATCTGAGGGAAGTCTACTATTTTTACACTGATCATGGGTAATTTGGCTTTAGTCTTTATTCTGTGCTCTGTTTTGACTTTGCTGGTCCATTTTTATCACTCCTTAGGAAGAGATGTTTAAAGATGGTTGAGCAACGAGTTTGGAAGGAGGGATTAATTCAAGATCTGAAGGTGGTGATGGAGTGAGTCTGTCTGTCTCAGGTGCATCATTCCAGCTCCTGTTGGCTGCTTCAGATTAGACTTTTTTATTTCCAAGATCATGTAGGATCACGGAATGGTTTAGGTTGGAAAAGCCCTCTCAGACCATCGAGTCCAGCCTTGCCCCACATCCCCAGGGATTTGAAATCCCTGCAGGGATGGGGACTCCCCCCTGCCCTGAGCAGCTGTGCCAGGGCTGGAGAACCTTCCCACGAAGGAATTTTCCCAATATTCCAGGTGGATAAGGAATGAGCCATCCCATTCCTGACGGTCTCAGAGCCCCTGATCCCCGCTCTTGTTTTTTGGGAAGCATTCCCTGTGCAAGTCCCTCCTCCCAGCCGCGGGATCGGTGGCTCGGTGTCCCCTGCCCAGCTGTGTCCCTGCTCCAGAAACCCCTGGAACATTCCTTGGCCTCCCCTGAACGTCGGGCTGGGTGGGATTCGGGGGATGGGAACCGGGCAGGCTGAGCCTTGAACAAACTTTCCCGGAAAAACCCTCGGGGAGAGATCCTGACGTGCAGGCAGGAATTTCTTCCAGCTCATCCCTGGGCCAGCTAAAAGGAGAATTCCCGGCACGTCAGCGCTTCCCGGCTCCGGCCAAACCCCGGGGGCGTTGGAGCCGGGTGACATCACAAGGGTCGGGAATGATTTCACGGCCAGGCTGACGCCAGGGAAAATTCCGGCCTTTGGCGGCTGAGCTGAGCCTTGCAAAACGGGGCAGGAAAAGGCTGAGGCTCGGTGTGTGACTCAGTTTAGTCTGACACTGGTTTTGGGACCAAAATCTTCTTGTTCTCCTAAATAAACATTTGCTGGTGGCCCCGAGCGAGGAGCAGACACAATTCCGTGGTTCTGTGTGATCCCAGCTCAGTTCTGATGCTGGATAAATTCTCCATTCCCTGAGATCCCAGCTCAGTGCTGGTGCTGGATAAATTCTCCATCCCTGAGATCCCAGCTCAGTCCTGGTGCTGGATAAATTCTCCATTCCCTGAGATCCCAGCTCAGTCCCAATGCTGGATAAATTCTCCATCCCTGAGATCCCAGCTCAGTGCTGGTGCTGGATAAATTCTCCATCCCTGAGATCCCAGCTCAGTCCCAATGCTGGATAAATTCTCCATTCCCTGAGATCCCAGCTCAGTGCTGGTGCTGGATAAATTCTCCATCCCTGAGATCCCAGCTCAGTCCCAATGCTGGATAAATTCTCCATCCCTGAGATCCCAGCTCAGTCCCAATGCTGGATAAATTCTCCATCCCTGAGATCCCAGCTCAGTGCTGGTGCTGGATAAATTCTCCCCCCCTGTGACACCTCAGCAGGGCTGTGGAGCTCCAGGGCTGGGGGACACTGGAACCAGAGGGAGTAGCTGGATCCCAGCTGTTGGCACTTGGGGATACTCATGAGGACAGAGATTTACTGGGACAGAGTGGCACTGAAGGAGATGCTCTGTCTGTCTGTCTCCATTTAAGTGCATAAAAGAACTCTGGAAAATCCAGAGAATAAATATTTGCTAAAGGAATCGAGGTCTGTGAGTGAAGGCTTGAAGTGGGGCTGTATTGAATGCCCCAGTTTCCCTCAGATCACAAAATGCTGCCGACATTTTTCATCCATAAAGACATTAAATTGTTTGGAGTGGAGGCTGGAAGAACAAGCTGACCCCCTTTTGCTTTGCTGCATCCAAATTGTGCAGTGTAAGAATTATTCCATTAAACTCTGCCCTCACTGCTGCTCTCCCGGACCAGTTTAACCCCAGGAAAGAAAGCCCAGCTGATGACAGATGGAATATGATGGGTTTACTTCAGATTAAAAGTGTTAAAAATTGGATTCTGGCAGGGAAAAAACCCTCCATGTTTTCCTGAGGAAACACAGAAAATCGTCAGAGCTCTGAGAAATTGTCACCTTGCATGAGATCTGGCCTGGCAGCAGAATTGTGTGAGGTGACAAAGGTCAGATCTGCAGCCAGGCCGGGAGGGGCTGGGGCTGCCGGGATCCACAGGCAGGGGGAGCATCCATGGAATCCTGGAATCATCCTGTCCCCCCTGCCATGGCAGGGACACCTCCCACTGTCCCAGGCTGCTCCAGCCCCAGTGTCCAGCCTGGCCTTGGGCACTGCCAGGGATCCAGGGGCAGCCACAGCTGCTCTGGGAATTCCAGCCCAGCCCCTGCCCACCCTGCCAGGGAACAATTCCCAATTCCCAATATCCCATCCAGCCCTGCCCTCTGGCAGTGGGAGCCATTCCCTGTGTCCTGTCCCTCCAGGCCTTGTCCCCAGTCCCTCTGCAGCTCTCCTGGAGCCCCTTCAGGCCCTGGCAGGGCTCTGAGCTCTCCCTGGATCCTTCTCCTCTCCAGGTGAGCACCCCCAGCTCTCCCAGCCTGGCTCCAGCCCTGGAGCAGCTCCAGGATCTTTATAGAGTCAGAGATGGAGTTTCTGAGCATTGACCAGCCCCTCATGTAACCCTTCAATGAACTCTGGGATCCCATCCTCCCTTCAGAAAGGGGTGGAATTTCTGGGGCTGATGCTGCTCCCAGCTGGGGACAGCCAGGACTGCCGGCCCAAATCCTGTCTCTCTCTGCTTCTCCAAGTTTGTAAATTTGCCAGTCACCTATTTTTATGCAATTTAATATCTTTCCCATGGCTTCTTTTTCTCTGCTGTTATTAGAGAAGCAAAGGAAAAGCTCTCCTGGGCATGAATGAGGAGCTGTGTAATGGTTGCAACGGCTCCATCCAAACCATTGTGCTCTGCCTTGTGAATATCTATTTAATCAGTGGTTTTAAAAGAGCTGATTTGTGCTAAGTGATTTTTCTTTCTAAACTGCAGCAAGAATCTCATCCTCTTGTGAGGATGCAGCAGTCCAGCTATTCTGGGCTTCAATGGCCCCATTGAGCTGGGAAGAGGCTGAAGGAGCAGGATCCATTGAGATGATTGTGAGGAAGGAGGCTCTGCTGGGATGAAGTACCAGGGATATGAACTCATCCATTCCACTCAATCAGGAGCTGGCTGATGTTTTTTACAATTTGCTGTGCTTTAGGAGTTAGGCCAGCTCTGGATGTCCTGGAGGCACCCAGGTTTCAGGTCTTGCTCCTGGAGGGGATTTGGCTCCGTCAGCCCGACAAGAGCTGCCCTCAGCTTGTGTGCCTGAGGTGGCACTGCTGCCACTCTGCCACCTCAGGACAGCCACAGGGGGACAGGAGCCACCAGTGTGGCCATGGCTACATTCTCAGGCTCTCAGTGGCTTTTTGCTCCCCGCTCACAAAAAGGATTGGGGTTCATCGTGCCTTTGCTCACTGCAGGTACAAATTGAGGCACAATTTGGGTTTGTGAGTGGCGAGTTAACAGGACACAGAGAAGCACTGATGGGTTTAGATTCAGTCCCAGAGAACATTCCTTGCAAGAACACAGTAAAAGCCATCATGGATGTGTTGTGAGCAGCAATAAACCTCCCCCTGAGCAGGGTGAGTCCTGCCCAGCTCCCCAGACTGGCACACGCTGTTCCCCTCACCCTGGCACCGAACCTGGCCCAGCCTCCGTGCCCAAACACAGCAGCACCTTGGCAGAAGGCAAACCCCAACTGTCTGGGGCTGAGTGCTCAGCACAGGCTGCTTTGACACGAGGGTTTTGTTGCCCTTTCCTTATCTTGCTTGCTCCTCACATGATGGCCAGCAGGCCCTGGCTATCTGCGTGGCATTTGCTGTCCCCTGGCCCAGCTGTCCTGCTGGGTGACACCGCGCTATAAATAGACAGTGTCACGTTGGATTCTGGCTGAGGGACAGCAGGAGAATCCTGTTGTTTGCCTCTCACCCTGGCTCTGGATGGTGTTGATGGCTCCCAGAGGCTGTCAGGGCCGGCAGGGACCGGCTCTTGGCCAGCAGCCAGCCCCAGGAACATCCACATAGTGCCACAAACATTTCCTGACCCGAGAGCCCAGGGCTGGCCCCAGAAGGACAAAAGGAGATGGATTCCTGCTGGGGAGAGGGGCAGCAGAGCTGTGACACAGGGACACATCCAGGGGGCTTTGGAATGTCTCCAGAGAGAAGCTCCATGACCTCCCTGGGCGGCTGTTCCAGTGCTCTGCCACCCTCAGTGGAAGAAGTTCTTCCCCATGTTCAGGTGGAATTTGTGTTTTAGTTCATGGCCACTGCTCCTTGTCCTGTGCACCACTGAAAGGTCTGGCATCATCTATTCCAGCAGCTCCTCACTAAATTCAGGTGTTCCTATCAGCTTCTCACTAATTTCAGGTGTTTTCACTAAATCCTCATTAACTTCGGGTGTTTTCACTAAATCCTCACCAGTTTCAGGTGTTCCCAGCAGCTCCTCACTATTTTCAGGTGTTTTCAATAAGGAAGCCTCACTAATTTCAGGTGTTTTTATCAGCTTCTCACTGATTCCAGGTATTTTCTCTCCGGTGTTCCATCAGTGAGCTCCACATCTGTTCCTCCCCATGGCAGTAACCCCTCAGTGCCTCCTCTCCACAGGTCCCACCACACCAGATGTTTCCACAGGGTGAGTCAATGTTTTTAAATGGATTCACTTTGGCCATCGATTACCTCTGCCTACTCATTCTTCATTAGCTCAGGTCAGACCCTTTATCAATACCCTGAAACACCCAGGATGGCTCAATTCTTGTTAGCTCAGGAATGAAGCTTTAGCTGCAATCAGATACAATGATTTTGTGCCAGGCCCACACATTTGTGCTTACTCACACTGCAAACTTCACCTTCTGTGTAATTAAGCAGTAATTAATCGTACCAAGTGCTCTGCTCATATTTATCCCAAATTTCCAAGTGGCTGTGGCTGCTTTGTTGCGTTGTTTGATGCTCCTGGACTTGATGACTTGTTTCAGATTTTAGTTTTGGGCTGATGTTGCTCAGTGCCCCCGCATCTCTTATTTCTTTTGAAAAGCTTTATGGTTTGGAGGAAGTGACTCCAAAACAGTGATGGCAGCAAGTGATTTTCAACATGAAACAGAGCTTCTAAGGGATCATTAATTAAGGAAGATCAAAATGAGCCCTGAAGCAGGTCTGGAGAGGATTTGCAGGTCTAGGGAACATTAACAGTGTTATTAAATGATATTCTGGGTGCCAGCGGCGCTCTATCTGTTTTCACATCAGCAAAATCATCCCAAGAGGGTTTGATTTGCTGCCTGACCCCACCATTTGGCATGAACCACGTGCTGCAGGATTTTTGCCCTGCCTGGATTTTTGGCTTCACAATCATTCCTTTAAAAGGTTTTGTTCTTGCTGCTCACCACCTCTGACTCCTCTCCACACTGGAGAAGATTTTCCTTCTGCTAAATCCAGTTTGTTGTCCTGAGTGATTAAAGCTCATTGCAGACCACGTGATTTAACAGCAGAAAATTAAAATCTGGGGTTGAACTTGACCCTCTTTTCCCTCCGTTTTGTTTTGCAGCTGCCCGAGGAGGAGGGGAGGCGGTGTGGGCAGGCAGAGCTGTCCCTTCCGCCTCACTGCCCTTAGGAAAAATGCAAATTTATGGAAATGCTGTCTGGGCTGGCAGGCTTTGTATTCCCTGGCTCTGCCTGCGCGAGCTGGGCTGGGCATTTCACAGAATTGCGGAATCGTGGAATGGCTGGCGTTGGAAGGGATCGGAAAGCTCATCTCGGTCCTGCCAGGCAGGGACACCTCCCGCTGTCCCAGGCTGCTCCAACCCGGCCTTGGACATTCCAGGGATACAGGGGCAGCCACAGCTGCTCTGGGAATTCTATTCCAGGGCCTCCCCACCCTCCCAGGGAACAATTCCTTCCCAATATCCCATCCAGCCTTTGTCACTGGCAGCCATTCCCCTTGTCCTGTCATGCTTTGTCCCCAGTCCCTCTCCAGCTCTCCTGGAGCCCCTTTAGGCCCTGGAAGTGCCTTTGGGATCTCCCTGGAGCAATGCTTCAGGAGTTACACTATTAATCCCACCAGGAATAACACCAAGTTGGTGTTTACCCCCACCACTCCCACGGGAAAGCTGTTCAGTGCTCTGGCTGCTCTCGAGGCACAGATTTCCCTCTGATTTCCAACCTCAGTTTATTCCTGTCCATTTTATCCCCTCTTGTTTTTACACCAGTGTTGTCCTTTAGCACAAAGATCCCGTTTCCTTTGGTGGCCTTTGCCTCTGGCACTTGTGCCACCCCTCTGTGGGGAGCAGCAGGTGCCATTCCCACCCAAACCTGTGATCCACGTGCCAAACCCCTCAGACAGAGCAAACACTTTGTGCCAAAGGGCCAGGATTTTCCACTTTCATATTTTCCCCTCAAACAGCAGCAGGTGGCAGATGCTCACAATTTGGATGATGCAACTTTTGCATTGAGCTTCTGCTGGCCCTGAAATGATCAATGAGAGCTCTAACAAAGATTGCCCTTGGAATCATATCTGTGGGCTCTGACATTTGCTATCACAGTGTCCTTTCCCATGGATAGGAAAGATGGAGAGTGCAGGCATTTGAGAGATGAGAAGCAAGGAAAAATTTGCTGAAATGTACCCAGCTGGATTAATTATTGTTAAAGGCCAAGTCTCCAAAGGATTTAAAGATCTGAGCATTATCTTAGGACATTTCACTGTCTTTTTACTGACAGGCTCCACGGATCCCAATTATGGAGATAAATCCAAAAACCAGGTCAAATAATTATTCCATGAATCAAGTGGAAAGGCTGGATGCATTTCTGAGCACAGCAGCTTTCCACTCACCCCTTGCTGGACTTTTGGATAGAGTGGAAGGACTGGGGGGAATTTAAAACATTAGTGCAGGAAATGTGTACATCTCCCACCTCAAAGGCTGCCTGTCCAGCCCAGGTGAAATGGAGACTCTCTGGTGTCTGTAAGTTGTCACCAGGGCTGTCACTTTGCTCCTGTCTCCGGTGTGGTTGACAGCAGATGAGAGCAGCTCTGTGAGGTGGGGCCGCATAGAATGAATCACTCAGAGCCTCCCCCCTGCCTGAAAAGGCAAAAGTGCCTCTGGAGTGGTGCCAGGATCCTCTGTTTAAGGGCAGGATGGAACAAAGGCTGGCTCTGGCCAGCAGCCTCCTGATGCTCCGGCTCCGCGCGGATCCGGGAACGCTTTCCTGTGTGCTGGAAGAGCAGGTCCTCTGTGGATGGACCCTGGAGACCCCTGCTGAAGGCTTGGCTTTGCCCTCAGTGCTCTGATTGCACTTAAGAGGGGTAGGAGATACTTGCAGATGCATCAATAAAAGATGGAATCTAGGACTGGAATTCCCCTTCTGTTGCCGGTAATATCCCAGTGGGGAAAAGGCAGGGCTGGACCCCCTGTTCCCACTCGCTGGGTGGAATTATCCCCCCACGCTGGTTCTGGGCAGGGATCAAGGCTTGTCCAGAGGCAGAAGGGCTGGAAGGTGTCCTGGAGCCCCACCAGAAGACACCAGTGTCCCTGTCACTGAGCCAGGCCACTGCAGGCAGCCTCCTCCGTGTGCTGTGGATCGGGAGAGACATCTGAGAAATGCTGCAGGGCTTGGCTGGAGCTGGGAGAGCGCAATGACGCTGAACAGAGCAGAAGTGGCCAGGCTGGGGTAAACACTGCCCTGTGCCGTGGGACAGCAGCGTGTCACGGAGCAGGTGCTGCCCAAACCCCATGTCTGGAGCACTGTGCTGTCCCTGTGCCCCCTGTCCCACTGCCACCAGCCATTCCAGCACTTCCCAGCAGGGAAAGGTGGCAGTTTTCCCCCTGGGAAGACTCAGCTGGGTTCTTCCATGTGGCAGAAGCACAGCTCGTGCTGGAGATCTGGTGCTGGTGAGCTGTGGGTGCTGGAGGGTGCAGGGCAGAAACACCTGGAGGGTGAGCAGAGCTGTCAGTGCTGCACAGGGAGCGGCATCACGGAATCCTGGGATAGTCTGGATTGGGAGGGACCTTCAGGCTCATCTTGGCATGGCAGGGACACCTTCCACTATCCCAGGGTGCTCCAAGGCTGGCCTTGGACACTTCCAGGGATCCAGGGGCAGCCCCAGCCTGTCATACCTTGTTATGCCTTAGCTGGGTAGGAAGGGAAGCAACTGCTCCATCAGTTGTTAGCTGGAATATTTTCAGGAGGAAAAAGCCCTTAGGAGATGGCATTGCTGCCCATGTTGGGAATGATCACGCTCACATCCATATGTCTTTCCAAGCTCTGGAAGTAAAAATAGAGGTGGGGTGTCTGCTTTGTTTGACTGTGCTTTGCATTTTCCAGAGATTAATGGCAGAGAACCACTGGAAGAGGATAAAATAGCCCAGGATGTACATTTGGAAAAATAACAACTCAGGATTCCTTCTCTGGGGGACTTAAAACAACCCCATGATGTTCACTTGTTACAGGATAATGTCGAGCTGCTTATCTGTAGTAAACATGAAAAGGATTAGGTTTTTTGGAACCCTTTATGCCAAGAGAGAATCCAAACTCATTTTTACCTCCCGCTGTACTTTTCCAACTGCTCCAACCCAGCACGGTGCTGGATACAATCCCTGACATTTGCTGTGCAAACCAGGAGCCTCCCCAGGGTGCTGCAGGATGAGTTCTGAGAGCTGGGAGGGCTCTGGACACTCCGTTTTATCTCGGGGCTCTGCTGAAGATGGATTTGGGTCGCAGGGGGAGCAGCAGCAGCTCCCGGGTGTGAGCAGGGCAGGGGCTCTGGTTATTCTGCCTCTGTTGTGCCCGTTGAGCAGGAAAACAGAAACAGAGTGAATTGAAGTCACAGAATGGTTTGGGTTGACAGGGACCTTAAAGATCACCCAGTGCCACCCCCTGCAGGGACAGAGACACTTCCCACCAGTCCAGTTTGCTCCAAGCCCTGTCCGACCTGGCCTTGAACTTCTTTATTCAGAGATTACAAAGTCAAGTAAACACATATTTTTGCTTCTGGATACATGCAGAGGCTTAACGATGTGTTTAGCAGCAGCTGACAGCTTCTGTTGCAAACACTTCAGTCGGTGCTGCCGGGTTCCTGTGCCAGGCAGCTGTGACAGCGCTGGGAGGGGCAGCAGGGGCTGCTGGCTTTGTGTGGGGACACTGAGCTCTGGGCATTGGGGAATCATGGAACCACAGACTGGTTTGGCTTCGATGGGACCTCAAAATCCCATCCCATCCCACCCCTGCCATGGCAGGGACACCTCCCACTGTCCCAGTGTCCAGCCTGGCCTTGGGCACTGCCAGGGATCCAGGGCAGCCACAGCTGCTCTGGGAATTCCATCCCAGCCCCTGCCCACCCTGCCAGGGAACAATTCCCAATTCCCAATATCCCATCCAGCCCTGCCCTCTGGCACTGGGAGCCATTCCTTGTGTCCTGTCCCTCCAGGCCTTGTCCCCAGTCCCTCTCCAGCTCTCCTGGAGCCCCTTCAGGCCCTGGCAGGGCTCTGAGCTCTCCCTGGATCCTTCTCCTCTCCAGGTGAGCCCCCCCAGCCCTCCCAGCCCTGGGGCAGCTCCGGGGCCTCCTCTGGGCTCTCTCCAGCAGCTCCAGGTCCTGCTGATGTTGAACCCCAGGGCTGGAGCAGCTCTGCAGGTGCAGCCTCACCTGAATAAAGAAGTCAGGAGCCACATGAGGGACAAACCCAGCAGAGGGATTTGAACTTTTAAGAGGTTCCTAAGAATAACAATGTTTTCCCTAAGAGGGAGGTGGTCAGGAATGCCTGTGGAGCTGTGAGCTGTCACCCCTGGGAGCCCTTGCCCTGCCAGGGCTGTGCTTGGCTCCACGTGTCCCATCCTGGGCCATTAAGTGCTGATGGTCTCAAGCACTGCCCTTTCCACATGGGAGATTATTTAGGAAAAGCAGCAAGCTGTTTGGATAATGGGGAACAGATGCACAGCATTAGAGAGGCCAGGCACTGGAAGGAACAGCATTTTTCCCTGTTTATGGTTTTAAGAATCCTGAGGGATGTCTTGGTGAGACTCATGAATCTCAAAAAGGAGCTTTATAATTTACAAAGTCTGCCCAAACCTCTGGAAATATTTTGGAAACATTTGATATGATAAAGGTGGTACTGTAGTTAGGAGGTGGGGAGTAACGTCCTCAGGAATGACTCTGGGAAGGCAAAGCAGATGGTGAACCTTCTTGGAGAGTCAGTGCTGTCATCCTCGGGAGAAGTGTAAATTCCCAACATAAACAAAAATCCCCGAGCCTGCCTGGTCTGCTGGGCTGAAATATGTTTGTGTTTCATACTCCAGAGCAAACTGTGGGGCTGTGCTGCTCTCATGGAAACCACTTGACTGGCAGTGACTACTCGAGTGACTCTGAATTACATCCAAATCGTGGCGCATTCCTGTTTTCAATCTTTTTGCCAAATTTTGCCATGTTCCAAGACTACTGGTGGGCAGTGCTAATCCAGGAACATCGGTTCCTGAAGCTGGTGAAGGGTCTGGGGTGGAAATACGAGTCATGGCTTGTTCCTCCTGGAGGAGACTGGGGGGAGACTCCCAAGGGTCTGTAGCTCCTCCTGAGGGGCAGTGGAGGGGCAGGCACCAATTTATTCTCTCTGTGACCAGGGCCAGGATCCCAGGGAACGGCTGGAGCTGTGTCAGGGGAGGTTTAGCTTGGATTTTGGGAACGGTTCCTCCCCCAGAGGGTGCTGGCACTGCCCAGGCTGCCCAGGGAATGGGCACGGCCTCGAGGCTGCCGGAACTCAGGAGCGTTTGGACAGGGTGGGAATGTTGGGGGTCTGTGCATGGCCAGCAGTTGGATCGATGGTCCCTGTGAGTCGCTTGCAGCTCCGGAGATTCTGTGATGTGTAGTTGTTACAGTAACGCTGCAGCGTTTGGGCAGGTGGGGGTTGCTGTTATGAATTCTCTTTGTTTGCAGAGTGACTCACGGAGCCTCGCTGTTTTACAGTGATTTCTCCTGGCTCGCCGCTGTCTGTTCGTTTGCACAGGTCCAGGCCGGTGCCCGCTCGCAGCTAACTCCTGCCACCTGCTGTCTCCTTGCTGCTCGCTTCCCCAAGGTCCCGGCTCTTTGGGGATGCGGAGGGATGAGGGGATGGAGCTGCAGCTCCCCGCTGAGCGAGGCTGTGCAGCCCCTGCTCCCCGCTCTGCCCTCCCTCCCCGCCATCCCAGAGAGCCGCACGTGGAGCCTCTGCGGAGAAATCCAGGGAAAGGCCACCTTCCTTCCCAGCTGCCGAGAGACAGGGCTGGCTGGGCTAAGGCCCATCCCACAGGGATGGTGGAATCCCTTGGAACAGATCTCCAAGGTTATCACATCCATCCATTCCCATCACTGACCGTGTCCCCAAGTGCCACATTCACACGGCTTTTAATCCCTCCAGGAATGGAGGTTCCATCACTGCCCTGGGCAGCTCTTCTGGTGCTGCTGTCACCTCTCCTCCTCTGGAGCCTGTGTGACTCTGGCAGGGCTCAATTCCCTGGAATCCCGGTGGAGTGAGAGTGTCCAGCACTGGGAGATGTTGGTAAATGGATCTGATAACACAGGTTGGAGGCAGGCAGGGAATGCTGGCAGCTCCCACATGTCCTAGAGAGATCTCCTATGGAGACAGGGATTTCTGAAGGATTTATAGGGACCTTAGATATCAAATTTCTGGCCCATATGTTTAGATAACACAATTTATATCACAAATGAGTGTCTCGCTGTGTGTGCTGTTACTTGAGCATAAGCTGGAAAGGAAATTTTGGGAGTTTTTTGCGCTTTGTACTCTGCCATTCTTATTTTTAAGTAGGCAAATGCAGGTTTTTTTCCACTTGGACAAAGCCTATGGGGTGTGCAAACTGTGGGGGGGACCCTCACAGTCTGTGCAGTGTTCTGAACACGGTGAGGAAGTTTTTCCAGCAGAGCTCAGCAGCTCTGAGCTCAGTTAGCTTCCAAGAGAAAGAAATTAGTGGGAAATGCAGCTCTGAGAGGGCAACTTTACAATCCCATTGCAGTTCTTACCAATTCCAGCAAATGTTTGTTAGGGGGATACTTATGGCATCAGGACACAGTTCCAGGTGGGTGTTGTGCAAAGCAGGAGCAACTGTGACAAACACAAGGCTAAACTCCTGCTCTCTGTATCTCGGGTCACATTTTCCTAACGTTGGCTCATCCAAGAGGAATACTTTCCCATATTCCAGATCTTTTAACTATTAAAAAGCAGTGACAGCAGAGTTATTCCTGGGTTTTGAGGATCTTGCTCACATCCTGCACCTCTGGGAGTGCCTGTTCACTCCTGGCAGAGGTAACTCCAAACTCTGGGATCAATCACTTTTTAGGGAATTTTCTGTTAACCTCTGGCTGAGCACATGGGTGGTTGAGTGCTGGATCAAGGCCAAGGAAAAAGAGCCTGAGGAGAGCTGGTGTGGCTGCACATTGAACTTGAGGAGAGGAATAAAAGCACTTTTCAGTCGGGTTAACCACGTGATCCGTACGGCAGCATTCCAGGTGCTGGAACAGGGAACACGGGAAGCAGGCAGCAGGAGCTGGAGCAGCCATGGTATTCCCAGCTGGGCACTGGCTGTGCCAGGCTTCTCCCCAGGGCAGCCTGGATGTGTCCAGCTCATCCCAGTGATGTAGAAAACTTGCAGGACTCAGGCAAGTTCAGGCATTAATACTTTATGTGCTGCTCCTGCTGCAGTTAAAGCTCTCTCTGCAGAGAGGAGGCAGAGCTGGGGTGTTCCCTGCCATTGTGCTCAGGGAATCTTCTGGATTAAGGAGTGGGGGGATGGAAAAGGGCATGGCAGGGAGCACAGCCTGCTGTCCTGGTGGGACAGCATCCAGCATGGGATGAGGCACTGGAGCAAGCACTCAGCTCCCACTGCAGGGAGACAAAACCTGACTTCCAAAGGCAAGGAAGTTCTCCTGAGCGTGGCCGTACCTCACTTGGTCACACATCTGGTGTTTCTATCAGGCCCAAAGGCAAAGGAGGCAACTGCTCATTTTCAGCATTTACCAGGGGTGTCACTTGCTGGAGTGGCCAGGGTGACTTGAGCAGTGACTTGCAGCAGCCAAGTTAGGAAACCACAAGAAAGTGGGTGTAAAATGGAAAAGGTGACAAAAAATTTAGTGCTTTTTTTTGAGTTTTTAAACAGCCTTTCATTTTGCAGCACAGCTGTTTAAAATTCACTGAACTGGTACCTTGAATGACTAAAATATGGTTTGGGCATTCAGCTCCCACAACTGCCAAGTGCTCGTAAATCTTGCAGGATTTCAAAAGTTTGGCTCCAGAGCAGATGGGGACAGGGCTGGGCTGGAGAGTGTTGTCACCTTGTGGTGTCTTTAGTCCCTGTTGTGCTCGTAAGACTTGGAGTGAGGTTTGGTAGATTGAACCCCAGGGCTTCTGCAAAAGGCCCTGAGGGTGGAGTGGGGTGTTAAGAATCATGGAATCCTGGGATGGTTTGGGCTGGGAGGGAGCTTAAAGCCCATCCCAATTCTATCCCCTGCCAAGGCAGGGACACCTCCCACTGTCCCAGTGTCCAGCCTGGCCTTGGGCACTGCCAGGGATCCAGGGGCAGCCACAGCTGCTCTGGGAATTCCATCCCAGCCCCTGCCCACCCTGGCAGAGATGGATTCTCCATCATCTCTAATCCATCCTGCCCTCTTCAGCTGCCGCGTGCTCCTGCTGAGAGCTGTGCTGAGCTGTGAGAAATTCATGCTGAAGGCAGCATGAGCAGAGGCAGTCAGGACGGGAGCCTCGGGGGTAAATGTTTATGGTCACACACACAATGTTTGTGGTCTTGCAGACCAGAGAAACGCGCCAGCGAGCGGCTCCGGTGGCCGCGGGGCGGTGACACGGTGAGAGCCGCAGTGAGGTGACACTGAGGAGGTGACAGTGCCCTGCAGGCCCTCTCGTGGCAGAGTGTGACACGCGCTGTGTGTTTGGTTCACAGCTTCGATGTGGAGAATGGCCCGTCCCCGGGGCGCAGCCCGCTGGACCCGCAGGCCAGCTCCTCGTCGGGACTCGTCCTGCACACGACATTCCCGGGCCACAGCCAGCGCCGCGAGTCCTTCCTGTACAGATCCGACAGCGACTATGACCTCTCACCAAAGACCATGTCCAGGAACTCCTCCCTCCCCAGTGAACAGTAAGCGTCAATTCAGCTCGTGGTTTGCACTCTCTAAGAGCTTTCTGTGCTGCTCTGATCCTCTGAGCTCTGTTAAGAGGAGCTTTTGGGTGGTACTGCCACATTTCATCGCTGGAATTCACAAAACGGGTGCTGATCCAACATCCTCTCCCATCCCATCCTTCAAATATTCCCATTTTCTCCAGAATTTAGCAGAAGAGCTTTCAAAGCTGTATCCTGGAATAACAGAGAAGTTGTGCTGTACTTTTATTTACTGTATTGCTGTTCCCCATCCTGTTTTGGGGGCTGTTCCCTAGAACTGAGTGGAAAATGAGCCGAGACAGATGGCTGAGCCCAAGAGGATTGATACCCACAGTGTCCTGGATTCCCAGCCCTTTATTTTGAAAAGCACATTTTAAAGTTTTGAAATGACCATTAAGCTAAAAAAAAGTGCCCATTAAACAAAGTTGAACTGTTGAGAAAGTTTTGTCACGGAATGGAAATCTGAATATTAGCCAGATCCATGAGAATTCTGCGAGAAAATATCCCTGCTGTGAGTTAAAACTGAGTAACTATTTATTGAAGGAAACACTCCAAGTTATGCAAATAGTGTTTCGTGTAAATGGTGGGTTGTAACAATTCCCAGCAGTGTGCTGGGGTGGGGGAATCCCATAATTTCTCCCGAATTCATGGCTGTCTGCAGCTGAAGTGTCCATCCACCGTGGGCATCGAGGCTCTGTTAGCACTTGGGACAGAGTCTCCATCAGCGTGGAGACAATTTTAATTAAATTTAGACTTAATAGCACTGATATCCGAGTGAGGACGAGGGGATGACCCCTGTGGCAGCACAGTGGGGAGAATTCCTCTTTGGAGGGGTCCAGCACTGGTGGGCAGCTCTCCAGAGCGTCCTGTGGCAGCCTGGAGGCAGCTCTGCTGCCCCTGCTTAGTGCATCCTGTTATTAATTATGGGATTAAAAGTAGAATTGACCAAAACGTTCCTTCTAAGAGTGCCTAAAGGGGCTCCAAAAGAGCTGGAGAGGTACTTGGGCCAAGGGATGGGGGGACAGGACAAGGGGGAATGGATTTAAGCTGAAAGTGGGTAAATATAGTTGGATATTGGGAAGGAATTTCTGGCTGGGAGGGTGGGGAGGCCCTGGCACGGGGTGCCCAGAGAAGCTGTGGCTGCCCCTGGGTTCCTGGGAGTGTCCAAGGCCAGGGTGGGTGAGGTTTGCATCCACCTGGGGTACTGGGAAGTGTCCCTGGCCATGGCAGGGGTGGCACTGGATGGGCTTTATTAAAGCTCCCTCCCAACCCAAACCTCCCAGTGGTTCTATACCCTGCCATTTCTCAGTTAGGTAAATCATACATGTTCCATCATAAATGTTCCATACACACACAAGTACCATAACTAATACCAAAAAAAAAAAAATTAAAAAAATATATATCCCTCTCATTGCTGGCAATGGTGTATTTTGCTCACAACTTCTGCTCAAATCTTCCGTGATGAAAACAGCCGGACAAAACCCGGCGTCTGAACAAGGTTAAAGACTGCGACAGAGATCAACAAAATCCAGGAAATCCAAAGGTGACCTTTCCCCGCACCACTACAGTTGGTTTTTTTCCACCGTGGTGCAAGCGTGAGCCTTAACTTTTGAATTTCCTGGCTTTTATTGCCTGGCGTTCCCAGTCCAAATGCTCACTCCAGCCGGTTGTTTTGGATATACACGGCGACCTTTCCATCAGGAACAAGCTTTTATGTGGTGTTAACTAAATGCTGTGCGGCTTCGTCTGTGAGGAAAACCCCCTCAGGATTTCAGCTCATTCCCTGAGGTGAATTTCACTCTGTTTGAAGGTAAATTTGTACAGAAGTTTATACATTTTTCTCTGGTTTTCCTTAGGCATGGCGACGACCTGATCGTCACACCTTTCGCCCAGGTGAGTTGGTGGCATATTGATCTCTAAAATAGTTTTTCTAAAACATTAAAGCGGAGAAGGTGACACCTGCCGTTTTGTCTCCCTCAGGTACTGGCCAGCCTAAGAAGCGTGAGGAACAACTTCACGCTTCTCACCAATTTACATGGCACCTCCAACAAGTAAGCCTGGCTTTTTAAGCTCCTTTCGTACGCAAGAAGAGCCGGCGGGGACCGAGCAGGGGCGGCGGGGGCCGGGGAGCCGCGGCCGCGGTGCCTCAGGCTCCGCCATGGCCTCACGGCCCCGCCGCGGTTTGCGCGCGACGCCAGGGGGCGCCCTCTCCCCTCCCCTCATGGCGTCCGTCCCCTCACGCTCTCATCCTGTCGTTCTCTCACCCCTCATCCGTTCATACCCTCACCCTCTCATCTCTTCATCCCCTCATCTCTTCATCCCCTCATTCCCTCACCCCTCACTCTACCATCCCCTCATCCCCTCATCCCCCAACTGAGCCTCATCCCCTCATTCCTTCATCCCCTCATTCCCTCACCCTCTCATCTCTTCATCCTCTCATCCCCTAGCTGAGCTTCATCCCTTCATCCCTCAGGTACTCCCTGAAGAGCAGACAATATTTTTCATCTTGTGCAATCTCCACCATGAATCATGGGGGCAGTTTGGGCCCCCACACCACAAAGAAAAAAATTGAGGGATTGGAGAGTGAGAAGGAAACGGATCTGGGGAAGGGTCTGGAGCCCCAGGAGAGGCTGAGAGAGCTGGGAAGGGGCTGGAGAATCCCTGAGAGAGCTGGGAAGGGGCTCAGCCTGGAGCAAAGGAGGCTCAGGGGGCCCTTGTGGCTCTGCACAGCTCCTGCCAGGAGGGGACAGCCGGGGGGGTCGGGCTCTGCCCCCAGGGAACAGGAGGAGAGGGAACGGCCCCAGGCTTTGCCTGAGGTGGTTTATTTGAATATCAGGAGGAGTTTCTTCACAGAAAAGGTTGTCCAGCCCTGGCACAGCTGCCCAGGCCAGGGCTGGAGTCCCCATTCCTGGAGGGATTTAAAATCCCTGAGGTTGTGGCACTCGGGGACATGGGGCAGTGCTGGCCTTGGCAGTGCTGGGCTGGACTTGGTGATCTCAGAGGTCTCTGTCAACCTAAACAATTCCATGACCTTCATCACGTGGCCACCTTGGCTATCCCAGGCATTCCATAATGCTCCTGCCCTGCATTTCCAGCACCGTTTCACAGAGCAATAATAATCCCAGAATTGTCCGAGCTGGAAGGGATCCAGCAGAATCAAGTCCAACTCTTAATTGGCCCACAGAGGGATCAAACTCCCAAACTCGGTGTTATCAGCACCAGGCTCTACCCAATGGAGCCAATCTCACGTGAGTTGTTCACGGCCAAAGCGCAGATATCAAGAGCGGCACCCCAAATTTGTGGCTCTGGGAACAACAAGGATTTCCCAGCAGCAGCATCCTGGAGCTCAGCTCCGAGAGGGCTGCCCAGAGAGCTGAATCCCACATCACTTCCTTTGACACTGATTGCTCTGAATGAGGAAGGTGATGCACTCAGCAGGAGGATGTTGTTTTTTCTACCTGCTGAACAGGAGAAACCAAACAAACTCCTTTTTACTCCTTTGTCCGGAACCTCTGTTTCCCCTTGGCTATTTATACTGAGCCAGTCATCGTCATCCTCTGGCCTGCCTGGCTCCAGGGGAGCTGTTTAGCCTCCCACCAGCATCGTTCATTCCTGGCGAGGTCTGGTGTGCACCCACCCGTCCCACTGATCCCACCCTGGCACTGGCAGGCGCTGCCCGCTCCTGCTGGCTCCAGAAGGGGAGGACGGGGTGCAGGGATGTCCCCAGTGGCTCCAGGTGTGAGTGGCATCACGTGGTGCCCACCACGAGCTCTTTATTTTACACCATCTTTATTTTACATAAAGCCCACCATTTTACCAGGTGGTTTTTCCTCCTGTTGATTCCTGTCGGCAAATTTTGATGGGAAGGAACCGCCGCATTCCAAGAGGCAGGTTAATAAAAAACCAGATGACTTAAATATCCCTTTTTTTCTTAAGCTTTGCTTTTTTGGAAAGCTTGGGCATTTTGGCAGTTCCTAATGAGGAATCTGAAATTGGACAGGGCCGGAAGGAAGTGAGGGTGTAACCTGTAGGACACACAGGCATCTTACAGTGTCCTTTGGAAAATATCCCCAGATTTGACTGAGGTGTAAAGTCATTTGCCTGGCCAAAGTAAAAGTCATTAAATTTTAAAACCATCCCATGCCAAACATCCCAATCCACGGTGGAATGTGCTTCCAGGTGCCTCAGAGCTTCCTGCACAGTTTCCAAAGAGCTCTGCTGAGTTGCAGCCATGCTGCCAGCTCATGATTTTATCATCTGTCTCATTAGATGTGATATTTTACTTAAACTTCTGCTCTGGGGATCATGAGAATCTCAGCTTTTCTTTAACCCCTCCTCTCTTTTTTCCTCCTCTTCCTCCATCCCTCCTGGCCTAAGCAAGGAGAAGGAGGATGCTGTCCTCACATATTTGCTGGAAAATATGAATGTTAAGGCCCGGAGGAAAAAAAAACAACTGGCAGTCATATTTTTTGGACTTTAACGTCAGGGTTCTTGAGGCAGTTTCCTGATTGGAAAAGAGGAGAGGATGATTAATGGCTGTGGAGTGCCGGAGTTTGGCAATTGCAGCCCGGGACGCGGTCGGGAAGCATCCGGAGCGATTCCCTGCGGCAGAAGGGAAGGAGCGGGCAGCGGTGCCTGAGAAGGGACAGCGCTGTCCCAGCTCCATCCTGCTCCCTGCCTGCCTGGAAAACAGGACGGGCACGTGGATTTGAGGATGGCGGGAGCGGGGAATACCGTAGGGAGCAGCGGCTCATCCCTCCCCACCCCACCCCCCCAAAGGCATGTCTGTGCAGCTCCGGGTTTGGAGATCCCTGGAGCTTGGATCCCTCCGTTCTGGGAGTGCTGCAGCCGTGGCGTGGTGGCCCTGTCGGGGAGTTTCTGTTTTTTAGAGATTTCAAGATTTGGCTTTTCAAAGGCTCAGCAGAGGCAGGTCGGGGCACATTCGCAGGGAATTGAGCGCCCGGCGTGTGTGCCCTGTGCTGAACCCTTCAGAGCGCCTGGGTCCTGCACATCCTGCCAGAAGAGCCTTCGGAGGCTCCTGCCGGGAGCGGCTGCGGAGCCCGGCGGGTCGGAGGGCTGGAATTGCGCTCCAGACCTCACCTGGGCAGCGAGGCCTTCCCGGAGCACTTCTGAAGAACCCCCCGGAGCTACAATTGCAGCACCATTGAGCCGCTCTGCCTGCTTTGATTCGAGCTTCAAAGGAGAGCTGGCGAATAATGGATGTTGCAGTTCAGTGGCTGACTCCGAAATTTGGGGTTAGGAAGGAGGCTGGCAGAGTGTGGGGAAATCTGGCTTCAGTTAAAATGGATCTGAAACTTCTTTAGGGAAGCAGAAGCCCAAAGTTTCATTTTCGGTCAGCCTGAAGTACTGCAGTCAATCCAAACTGAAGTGTCTTGATTTTGGTGTCAACTCTTTTTAACTCCTTTAAAAAACAAGTCTCTGATGATGGTTTCAGCTTGAAAAATTAACAGTTTTGTTTGGCAAGTCTCACAGGGAGCTGTGTTGACTTTTGGAGAGAAGCTGTACCTTTTTCCAGTCAGACCCTGTTGGCTTGACTTGAGCCAATTTTTTTCAAATAGCTTTTGGCCCCTCCAAAATCCAGGAATTGCTGCTGAAATTCTTGCTCAGAGTCCAAAAGGTGTCCTTCAGCTGTTTCAGAGCTAAACAATAGTGACTGCAGCATCCTCTTCCTCACTTCAGGAGCAATTCCAGGGTTAGCTGGAGGGTTTAGAGGCACATTTCTGACCTTACCTGTAGCATTGCCTTGCAGCAGCTTGGCATCACTTCAGGGACCATTCCAGACTCTGTAGGGAAAAGCTTTATGGGAAAAGGCCTTGACTGTGGGGGAGCCACCAGAGCCTGGCCCCTGCTGCCTTCAGGGATAATTTGAGCATGAAGTTGCAAAGGCAGCATGGGATGGTGGCACATTTGTCCTCATTTCCAGCCCATGGAACAGGCAGGCTGCAGCCATCCTGGCTTTTCCTAACAGATCTGTCAGTGCTGCTCAACAAATCTTTGTGAAGTGTCCGGGGTTTTTTGGGGAGAATGGAAAAGGATTTTAAACTGGGGGAGCTGGCAGGGTTTGGAAAGATAAAATCCCACCTCCTGACAGAAAATTGTTTGTCCCTCTTAGGAGATCTCCAGCCACGAGTCAGCCGCCTGTCTCCAGAGTGAACCTGCAAGGTAGGTGTGGGATGTGGGGATGGGCTGCACACAACATTTACTGCCCACTTCTGCCCACAGCTGCTGCTCTGTCCCCTCCCCGCTGCACTTCTGGGTTCCTCCTGCAAAACCCATAGCACAGAACTAGCAGGCTGCAAATATTGTTATTTTAATCGTTTGGTTTGGGGTTTCTGCTGGTGTATTAGCACGGGAGATGAACATGATTTTGGTTTGATAGTCATGGCCACAGTGGCTGCTGTTCCTGTGAGTCCCTGTGAGCGCAGGCCTGGACAAGCCCCAGCCTACGAGCCTTGAACAGGCTCAGACACAGCTGGGTCTTTTTTTTATTCTGTTTATTGCAGTTTGTTTCCATGTGATCTGTGTACTCAAACCTTTCCTGGGTGAGACTTCTTGGCTTCCTGCTGGGAAGGGGGTGCCAGGGCAAGGGGGGGTGGGCAGCACCGTGAGGGCTGCTCGAGCAGGGGGAAGGAAGAGAGGATGAGCAGCAGAAGCTGATTACTTAGGACAGGTTAATTTGCTCTGTCACCTGGGTTTAGCCAAGCTGAGGGTCTGTAGAACCCCACTCAGGATCAGAGCTGGCCCTACTTGCACTAATTCAAAGGTTGCTCCATAGAGAAGGAGATAAGATTTGGAGCAGTGCCCATTTGTAAGGTTTAATCTCAGCCTTTCCAATAATTACATGCTTGGAGGGACTAATAAAGCTTAATTTTCACAGCATGTGAAGCCTGGATAACTATCATTTCCTCTCCTGCTGTGTGTTATTTATTCTCAGGGGACACTCAGAGTCCTGGACACTTCCAGCTTAGGTTCCTCTAAACTTGTTAATGGGAGATGGAAAGCTCTGATGCAAAAACAAAACTGGACAACACAATCTTAAACTCCTTCTCTTTCTGTCACAGCCAGCTGGAATGCAACTCATCACCTGATTTAAAGCTGAGTCTAGCCAGGCTTTGAATTTGTGCCTGTGTGAGAAAAAAAAAAAAATCATGGAAAATTTCCTAGGCTTTCCATGGATCTGTTTATGTAAGTTAGACAATCTAATAATGAGGAGAGAATGCCCTTCCAGGAATTTTTAGGTTCATTTTCTTAACACTTTCCACGGAAAAAATTGCTCCCAACTTTTTAACACTTTGGGAATAGTTTTCTACACTATTTCCAATGAGAGCTGTACGACACTTGGTACTTTTTAGCTGATCCAAGCTTCTAATGCTGGGAATATATGAAAATTCCTTTAGGAATGAAGTGTTTGACACACAGAACTGTAGAGCAAGATCTGTGTTACCTTGTAAAGGTTGGATTTGTGGTCCCTCAAGTAAATAGGTTTTTAAGCATGAATCTCAACTGCTTTCAGGTGAAATCTTCAAATGAAATTTTAAAAAGTGAGTTGGATCGTTACAGCTTCAGTAAATTGTGACACTTTGTACGTAAGAAGGAAATGCATTTTTGAGATTAACAGGAAATTGTGTGATTTCCTACTTAAAACCAGCCAATATTGGCATTATTGGTAGAAAATCCTGGGGTTCTTGGTTAAATTCAGGTCATTGCCTTCCCCTGCCTCTTCACAGCCACTGTCACACTGAATTCCTTTCCAGGCAGCAGAAAACAGTCACAACCCTTGACTTTCTAAGGAAGTTTCCATTTAATTCAGCAAGAACAGAGATTTTTAAGGAATATTTCAGTGTTTGCACCTTTTTTTTTCCTCCTTGATGGCTTCTGCTTTGGAAATTCTGAACTGAAGGAGAACTTTTCCTATCAGAACCCTTCCAGCTCTGTGCCAGCGGCTGGGAGGATGCAGAGTGTTTTTCCTGAAGGTTTTGCAGAAGGAAGCAGTCGTGTTTTGATTGGGACCAGGCTGCTTCACATCTCTCTAGATAAAAGGCTGTATTTGGAACGAACTGGGTTTAGATCCACAAGATTTGTTGAAGCTTGGAATTTGATTTTAACCCTGCGATGTCACCCATTGATTCATGGCTTTACCACAACCCACTGACATCACTGCGAGCATCTTGTGGATGTCTCCTTTGATTTGTCACTAGTGGGGTGATTTATATCCTGTTCTGAGAAATACACAACTCAGGGTTTAAAGCAAACGAGGCTGCATTAATAAAATTACCCTGGAGGGAGGCAAATTACATCCAGCATTTGCACTGCAAGGAGTACACGCCAGCTATTTACTCCAGCTGGAATATTCCAGGATTTTCCAAGCAACAACAGCCAAATCTGTTGCTGCTGTTGCATCACTGAGGACCCAGGCCCGTGGTGGAATAAATGAGCTGTGGTGAAATGAGGAAGTTCTTTTTTGCTTTCAGTTTCTTTAAGTAGTAAAACTTTTGGCCGGGTTTTTCCTGGGACAAAGGGCTTTGAAAGGCACTGCTGGTGTCACTGTGAATTTCAGAGCTTTCTTAACCTTGCAAGCACAGCCAGAGAAGGAAGGGGAATATGGATTGAACATCCTGTGTTTTGTCCTTGGTATCAGCTGAAGTAAATCTGGCAGATTTTTCCTGTTATTTTGTTATAACTGCAGCTCACAGGAACGCACAAAATCGCTTTTATGAATTAACCGAGAAATCATAACATGGAAATACAAAGTATGGCTTTGTATGGCAAAAGTCCATCAATCCTTAATTAAACAGGCAGGATGATGGGAAATACAAGGGAAATACAGGTTGGATATTAGGGAGAAGCTTTTCACAGGAAGAGTGATCAAGTTCTGGAATGTTCTGCCCGGGGAGGTGGTGCCTGGGTGTCCCCATCCCTGGGTGTGTTTAACAAAGCCTGGATGTGGCACTGGGTGCCAGGGTTTAGCTGAGCTGGTGGGGCTGGGCTGGACTCGATGATCTTGGAGGTCTCTTCCAACCCAGTGATTGTGTGAATTCTGTGATTCTGTGAATTCTGTGATTGTGTGAATTCTGTGATTCTATGATTCTGTGCAATGCTGTGGGTTCCTGCCTGGTGTGTGGCATCCCCAGCAGCTGTGCAGGGCCGGGGCAGGACGGTGCTGCTCAGCCACCTCTGGGTTACAGAAACAATGAGAGGCACATTGTCACACAGTATCCCTGAGGGTTCTTTCTCCTGAGGTTTCTTTCTCCTGTCCCCCTTTTGTTTCTGCTGAGCGTGGCCTCTGCCACAGTTACTGTCGGTGACCTCCGTGCCACCTTGGGCTCAGGAATCCACCAGCGCCTTCCCTTCTCCATCCAGCTCTCCCCTCCCCTGGCCCCAGTGAAAGGTCTGCAGCTCCTACCCAATGATTCAACCAATAACACCTTTAACCAGCAACAAGTCTGGCTTTTCCTGCTTGGTTTTGTTCCTTCTTCCATATTTATTCCCCTCAGTGACCCTTATCCTCTCTGAATTAAATCACCTTTCACCAGCTGCCACTGTCAGTCGAAGCCTCTCATTCTTCCACAAATTTGGTACAAACTTTTCCCAACTTGTTTTGTTCCCACACCATCAGTCCTGGCATGGACAGTGTTTTCCCATTCCTGTTTGATCCACTGCCACATTTAATGTCACCAACAGTGACAGGAGCAAAGCACAGAGCTATGGATCAAACAGCACCGAGTTTTTCTCAGACTGTGGGAGGTTTGCAGAGACTCTTCTCGAGATCCCCTTGGATGCTCTCAGCACTCATGAACTAATGACAGTTCTCCTCACAATTAATGACAGACAGTTCTCCTCACAATTAATGGCACAATATTGGTGATGTCCTGCAGCCCCAGGCTTGGGGGGTGCAGCCCTTTGGGATATGTCACCCGCAGCATTTCAGGGCTCAGGGGATTAAAGCTTTGTTCAAATTCCTCTCTGGGGATGGGAGGGAAGGGTCGGTGTTTTTCTTCCTTGTGCCTTAGCTCTGCTTTCCTGTAGCTCGGCACGTTTGTCTCACTTCTCACATGCCTTTACACGACCTCCAGACTCGTACTCTTTCATTTTTCCTGTGGGTGTAGGACGTACACAGACTCGTGCACGAACCTTTGTGTAAAGCATAAACAAACAGTGGATAATGCTCATGCTGCCGAGAGCCCCAAGTTTTTGTAGGAGTTAAGGAGCTTTGTGCATCCGAGTGAGCTCAGAGTTACAAATCTCCCTGAATCCCGAGTAATTAGCTCGGAGCTGCTGCTCTTGCACCATCCTCTGCTCGGCACGTGCAGAATGGCTCTGGGCACACACGGAGGAGAGGATTCATTCTGAAATTCCGTTCCTTTGCTGGGAGTTCGGCTGAAGATTTGACCTTTTGATTTGGAGAGCGACTGTAAAAGTCAAATGGTTGCGGTGCTCGGGGTTTACAGGAGTGCAGAGGAACCACGAGTTCCTGAGCAGCTGAGCCACAGAGTCACTGGCTGCATGCACACACGGAGGTTTGTTAGCTCCTACAGATGTTATTTTTAAAGGATGCAGCGCAGGCAGGATGCAGATTATCCAGAAACCAACCAAAACCGTGTAAGAAATCAGGTAGATAATGAGCTTAATGACGCGCCTAAACGAGGGCTGCTTGAGCGCTGGAGCGATTCTTGCCGCCTGGCAGATGAAAAGAGCCTTTCAAAGCGAATTTCCGAGCGGGGCTGAGGCAGCTCCAGGCAGCTCGGGGCCATCCCGAGGCTCTTCCCGGCTCTCCGGGGACAGTTCATTCCTGCGGGGAGTCCGTGCCGCGTGTTGCGCCCGCCTGCCTCGAACACACCCCCCGAAAGTTGGACTCATGCATCTTAGTAAGTATTTCAGTTATGCTATTGACGTCAATGCAGTCATTAAATAGATTGCCGGCCCTCCCAGCAGCAAACCTGTGCCAAAGACCTAGAGGCAGACACATTTTAAAAGAAGAACATCAGGTTTGCTTTTAGCATTTGGGAGAGAATAAGGGAAAAGTTTCTTCTGAAGTCACCCTTTGCAATAAGGGTGGTTTTTTTGCTTCATTTTCTAAGGCTCATTTTCGGTGAAGATAATTGCTGTGTTTTATTGAACGCACGTTTGTTGTGTTGCTGTGTGCATAAACAGCTCCAAACGAGACTAAAAAGTCATTTTTGTGCCCGGCTCTGGCTGACAAGTGCCACTCGTTTCAGGTCCCCTGGCTAGATTTATTTGTGTATCAAGTGGCTGGAGGCATCCAGGCAAACCTGCTTAGCCTTTGACTCCCGAAATTCTGCCAGGATTGATTTCATGACATCTATATAAGAAAATAGCCCTCATTTCTCCTCGGCAGGCTCTGAAGACACACAAGCTAATCACGACTCCATAGCAACAGATAAAAACTGTTTTTTGCCCTCCGCCCCACCTGTGGGTGTCACATGAAGATGCTCCACGTGCTGCTGCCATCAGGAGCCTGTCACTCCCCGGGGCCAGCTGCCTGAGCATTCCCGCTGTCCTGCTGCATTCCCGATGGATTCCCCAGGCTGCCTGGGACAGCCATTCACCCCCGTGGGAGAGACCAGGGCTGGAGGCAGCTCTGGTCCCTTTTCCCATCAGGAATGGCTCTGGACAGGCTCCCGAGGGGTTGGTGATGCCTTGGAGTGGCTACCTAAGACAGAGGCTAGACAAAATAAAGAGATTAAAAGCAGATATTTATTGAAAGCCTTCCATAGGTTCATCCTGGGCAGTCAAAAGTCCCCGAGGGCTACACCCAAGATGGGCACCCAAGTCATGAGTTTTTAATACAATTAATTTTAATACAATTAATAAGTTTGATCCATTTACATATCAGGGGGTTAATCCTCCAATTACACCTTCAGGTAATGAAGTAATTTACTCTCAGTTTGCCCCCCAGTTCACTGTTGTTTACATCTCTCAGGGCCTGAGACAGTCATGTGTCCTCGAGTTTCGGGCCTAGAGAGGAACAGTTTTGTCTGAATAAAATAGAACAGCAGCTGTGGAGTTTTAGAGTTCTACACTAAAGCAGCACAGGATGTGAAAAACATAAAAGCTGAATCCTAAGGCAGCAGTGTGAGCTGAGCCCTGAGGACACCCAGAGGTGGCATCCCCAGGCAGCTGAGGGAGCAGCTTTGCCTTGCAGGAGGGGCAGGTGTGTCCTAACAGCAGCAGCCAGGCTTTTTGGGGGGTCAGGGAGCCAAACCTCTGGGTTTTTGGTGAGGTCAGGGGGCCAAACCTCTGGGTTTTTGGTGAGGTCAGGGAGCCAAACCTCTGGGTTTTGGGGAGCTCTGGGGGCCAAACCTCTGAGATTTTGGGGAGGTCA
>VWZP01007502.1:45162-63924 GCA_013396995.1 Dicaeum eximium | reverse complement strand
GAGCCAAACCTCTGGGATTTGGGGGAGGTCACAGAGCCAAACCTCTGGGATTTGGGGGAGGTCAGGGAGCCAAACCTCTGGGATTTGGGGGAGGTCACAGAGCCAAACCTCTGGGATTTGGGGGAGGTCACAGAGCCAAACCTCTGGGATTTTGGTGAGCTCAGGGAGCCAAAGCTCTGGGTTTTGGTGAGGTTGGCATTTCCCCGCTGAGCCCACACTCAGCTCCACAGGACAGATGGATGCAGCCCGGGTTTCTGAAGGGCTTTATCAGCTGGTGCCTCCTTTCGGGGTGCCCCAGGAAGCTGCAGCCCCGCGGGGGCGGGGAGGGCACCTCGCAGTGTCACGGTCCCGTTGTGTCCCCGGCTCCGCTCCGCTCCTGAGGCCAGCTCAGCCCCGCTCCCGTCCCGTGGCATTGCGCAAGGGCCCTGCGGGGACAATCGGGCCGTGCATCGCTGATAGCAGCGCTGATAACATCGGGTTCTCCTTTGTTTGCTGCGGGGAGCTTCTGCCGGCGCGGCCCTCGCACCCTGAATCAGCTCCCGATGAGAACCAGAGCTGTGTCCTGGGTCAGAGAGGGAAAAGCAGCCCAAACCGAACAAAACCACCCAAACAAACCTCTGCCAGGCCGGGTTAGGTTTTTAGCTCTCGGGGCTCTCAGGGGTGGACATTGTCTCGCTGGTTGAGTCCTTCCATGTCCCAGCATTTCCAGGCACTGGGAATTGCAGTGGCCTCCCCAAAGCCCCCGCAGCAGCTCCGGGGAAGTTTCTCCTTCCTCCCCGAGGCTGAGCTCAGTGCAGAGCGTTGTGTCCTGGACACACCATGGCAGAGGCAGAGGCTGCATGCAAAATCCTCATGGAGACATTTCCAGGGAAGTGCACTGCTCAAATCCCACAGCCAGCCCCAAAGGCCAAACCTCTGTCCTCCTGCAGCACCTGATTCCCAATGGAAGTTGTGTTTTATAAAGTGTTTCTAACGTTGTGTTCTGATTCTTAGCAGCCAAACCGTTTGGTTCGTATTTGGGCAGGAATTCCCGAATATTTTTTAATATTTATTAGTCTTGGTGGGAGCAGGGCTTAGTTCTGGGTTGGAGGGGACTATAAGGAGAGGAAAATGCTGTTCCTGAAGGACAGAACTGGAATTTGCTGTCCTCTGCAGGGACATTCTGCTCTCCAAACTTAACTCTACAATTACAAAATAACAACTACAAAGATTAAAACTTTCAGAGCTTTAAAAATCAAGGTAGAATTAAAAGAGGAAGCAAAGGGTTGCTCTGGAACTTTTCCCTCTATTCCATATGGAATTGCATCCATTCTGATTCACACTCAGCAGTTGCCAAACAGTGACACTGAACAATGAACATATTGATCGTCTCAATGTTCAAATCACCCAGAAATGTTCTGGTTTTATCGCCAGTTTCGTCTCCTGATGAACTAAAAATTATTTCTGTAGCCAAGCAAGGTGTGCTAATTAATGTAACCATCATTGTGCAAGCGGGGAGGAATGTTACACTAAGAGTTAATGAAACATTTCATTGTAATATTTGCTCCACAAAGTGCCTGTAAATGACAGCCTTAAGGATGCTATAATTGCAATACCTTTTTTGACAGAAAGGAAACAGCTACTAATTATTTATGGTTATTAATCAAACCTGTCAGTTTATTCAAAGTTCATCCAGTTCACTGTAAATATGTATGATTACCAACATTTAAATGTTTTAAGCAGTAGCCTTTAAAAACTATTTAAATACACCTCTCCCTGTGGGATGTATTCTCACATTTTAAGATAGCATTGATTGCCTTTGCTGTGCATTGGAGCACAGGATCATTTTAGGAATTCAGAATTTAAAAAAAAAAATCCAAAATTCTGCAGGGTGTTGTTTGACAATTAATATATTTTGATTTTGTAATCAGGACTGTGCCTCTGGAAGTGACAAACATGAGCAAGGAGCAGGATCTGACCCAAGGTTTGCTGGGATCCAAGATCCATTATTCAGTGCTAAAGAACTCCATGGTTAAATTGAATTTTAAAGAGACTGTGCATTTTAATGTAGATATTCCAGTATAAATATCCTGCTGTCAGCAATCTCCCTTTCCAGGAGCAAATTAATCATCTGTGCTCGCTAAACTCCTCCACCACACCTTCACACTCTTCAAAAGCTTTCTGAAGCAGACTTTTTCCCTGGCCCTCAAAGCCTCCAGGTTCCAAGCATTTGGAGAGAGGCTTTGGCTGCAGCTTGCCAGGTCTGGAGCATATTCCAGACACCCAATGTTTCCATTCCAAGTGGGTCCAACCCAGTCAGACCTTTCGTGCCTCGAGTGTGTGTTTAGGGAGGTTTGTCAGGCTTAGCACTTCATACCAAAATGCTTCTGAAATGTCACATTTTACAAGCAATGTCTTTTTCTTGAAATACCAGATATTAGGCTGACAAAAGCAGGAGCTGATCAGAGCAATCTTTGTGTTCTCTGAAAAGCCAGGGGGAAATTCTGGGAAGTGGAAAAGCCAGCCTGTTTTCCTGCAGCTCTTCCCTCCCTCCCTGCCTCATGCCCTGTACAAATTTTGCAAGAAGTGACCCAAAATCATGTCCCTGCTGTTGCTGACTGGAGAACAGGACGTTTGGATCCATGCTGGGAACATTTGTGCCGGTCTGGGACAGCCCAAGAGGATGTGGGATAACGTCTGTTCTGTGGGGATTGTCACTGAGCACAGCGTGGGGCCAGCCCTGCTAAGAAAATTCCAAGAATAAACACACACAAGTGCAGGGTTTGTTGGAAATGGACTTTGCTGGCATTTGACAGCTGCAAAATGCCTTTCTCCCTTTTCTTCCCAAAGATCCTCTTCAAGAAGAGAACTCCAGGGAGAAGTTTCCAGTCGAACTGGAGCGTTTCTGGTTTAGACTTGATGGGACAGGATCCCCATCCAGCTCCTCCTCAAATACTGCTTGGCTTGATCCACCTGAATTCCAGCTCTTTGGGCAGGGCATTTCCCAAAATTCCTGTTGCATCTTCCTGGGTTTCAACCCTACTGCACAGAACTTTTCAACATTTCCATCCCCATGCAGGTAAAAGCCAAAAAGCTGCTCCTCACCCTCTCTGGGTCAGGAAGGAGGAACCCAAGCAGAGATGCTGCTCACACCACATTTTTTTTCCCAAATGTGGCTCCAGGTGCTGCTAGAACAGCTCCTGGTGCACATTGCCTCGAGTGGGGAGTCATGTGCTGAAATCAGCCTGAAATCCACCAAAACTGTGGGAACTGTGCTGAAATCAGCCTGAAATCCACCAAAACTGTGGGAACTGTGCTGAATTTCCTGCACAGTGCAGGGGCCTTGCCCAAGGCTGACACCAGGTGCCTCTTTTGCTGCTAAATGTAACAAGTTCTGGAAAATGCTTGAGAGTATAAAACTTAGAGCAGGAAAAGTAACCCCTGGAATAATCCCAGCGGTCGAGCCATAGCTGACCTTCAGTGAGGAACATTTCCATTTCCATGTCTGTTCAATCTGATATTTGACATTTTGATTTCCTTGAACTCAATACATTAAATAAATGTATTTTGAGGGCTTTAATCAAACGGCTTTTGAGAGTGAAAGGCTGTTCTTAGCTCTGCTGGCTGCAGCCATTTGGGGAGTGGTTACACTTTCAAGTCTGCCTGTCATCACTGGGTCATGTTTGTCCCCATCTGCCCCTTCCAGGCATCTCTGTGGTGTAAAAAACCTGATTTGGGTCAGGACTGAGCCCAGGTTTAAGGAATGTTGTCACACAGGACTCAGAATCCTCACATTTGGCTAAAATAGTCCAGATCTAGGAAAAAACCCTACAAATACATTCATATCTGGTGTTCTATCATATCAAATTTTGATTTGAATGAATCTAATGTTGTTTCCCTGGTAATTTCAGGGAACACGTGGTCCCGTGTCCCAAACACACCTTTTGAACAGCCAGGGTGTGCTGGCCTCGGCTCACAGGTGGAGAGCAGCACGTGCAGGGTTTAATATGGAACATTCAAAGCTGTCCAAACAAATGATGCTACTCTGCAGGCTCCTGCCATCTCCCTCTTCCTCCCCACCCCGTTCCCCCGGGCCTCACTCCGTGATTTTCAGCAGATTATTCCAAAAGCTCTGCCTGCACTTGGGGAAACAGAAAGGCCAGTGAGTCACAAGCTGTGCAGGAGGGAGATGAACACCCAGGGTCAGCACGGGGATGTTTGAGCTCTGCTCTCAGCCACTGAGGAGTTTGGGGCTTGAGGCTCACCCCAAAATCAGAGTTATGGTGCTGGGGTGTGTTTTGGGGAGCCACCACCCAGCTCACACACAGAATACTCAGCGTTTTTAAAAGCTGGAGGGCTGTGGATTGGGAAATTGAGATTGTCCAAGGTGTCTGTGCTGGTTGTGCTCCCCGAGCCAGTGCTGCAATCCCAGACCCGCCGACAGCGCTGGCTCACGGCGTCACCTCCCCACCCCGTGGGTCCAAACAGGACATTTCTGCAACATTCTGCATTCTTGGGTGCCTCTGCTCCCTGCAGATATCCCTGCATTTCAGCTGGGGGTGGCAGTCCCAGGCATTTCGGTGAGAGGCAAACCAAGGGCACAAAGTTCAGCTGAGGTGAATCGACGAGGTTGACATTTCCCCCTTGGGTAACATAAAATACCTATTGGAGGAAAACAGATTAAAATTCCAAACCAAAGCAGGTTTTTAAGCTGCCATCCTAAAGGATAATGCTTTCAAGTAATTACATTTAGCCATGAAAAAAACACACCATTTTGTTATGTTTTGTAATTAATATCATTGAAATGCTCACTCAAAATGTAAGGGGTGACTTTGTGTCCTGTCCTTCCATGGCTCGAGCAAGGCATGGGGACACAAAGGGTGTATGGGTCTTAAAGGATTCCTATGGATTATAGCTGGGATATAGCTTCCCAAAACCACATTCTTAACTTTCATCTTGAGAAACTGCAGGAAATTAAATTGAGAGGAAATAGAGGTAAATTTAATGTTAAATTGTGACCTTTTAACCTTCCCAGGAGCCAAGGAGCCTGATTTAAACAGGTCTAACATTTTACCAGTGGCCTGTTCTGCATGGCTCAGGTGACATGGGCAGCCTTGCTCTGCCCCTTGTTTAACATTTCTGAATAATTTTCCTCGTGAAGAGCTAAGGATTATTAATAAACTTTGTCTTTGCATCCAGTGCCAGTGGCCAGGTGGAGCTTTTCAGGTAGATCCAGGATTGTGCTTTGAACTTCCAGGATTCATCCTTGAGGTTCCTGCTCCATTTCCTACTCCAGCATTTAATTCACCACAAAGGACTTTCACTCTTGACAGACTCTTTAGACCAGAAGTTTTATTATCTCCAGGTTAAAACCTGATTTAAGGGCTCCAGACGGGTCTGGGGATGAAAGCAGCACCTGGATTTGGGGGCAGATCCAAGTGAGGACCTTTCTGCTCGTGGTTTCCAAGCTCTTGTGAGACTGTGACACAGAGCACAGTTAATGCTGTGTGAGTCTCAGACTTCGGGGTTGTTTTTTCCTCTGCTGGGCTCAGATCGTTGCTGTGTGGTCTGGCTGGGGAGTTCCTGTCGTGCCGTGGGCCTCTTGTGAAAGTCATCTCGAGGTTTCAGAGGAGGAGGCTCTGGGGCGCCTGCAGGGGTGCAGGAGGTGTTTTTGCACAGATGTGAGGACGGAGGGAGCTCGGGATGGAGGAGTTTGGGCCGGGGGCTGGCACAAGCAGAGCCCCTCTCCAGCACACCCAGCTCCCGCAGGAATCCTCGGCCGGGCTGTGCCTGAGCCAGCTCCAGAACCGGAAGCAATCCAGCCACAACAGCCCGGGATGGTGCCCCACCTAATTAAGGCTGTTGAAAGGCAGAGCTAATTAGTTTAGGTGGAGCACCTCGTTAGCACAAGGATGTTGCTTCCAGGATCCAAGTTGGTTTCCCCGCACGTGTGAGCTCCCCGGCGCTCTCCCACGTGGAGCAAATGAGATAATGCGGTGCCCAGGTAAATCCTAGGTGGGTACCGAGGTCATTGCACCATCATATCCTGAGTTTTCCAGGGCTTTCTCACACTCCTGCACTCACGTGTGCTCGGGAAGAAAACACTTCTGCTCCCACAGTAAAATGTTCTTGCTGTGACCCAGCCTGGCCTCGTTTAGTTAGAGAAACAAAAACACAATGTGGGCACGGTGTGATTTGCAGGAAGCTGGGGTTGGGATTTGAAATGCTCAGGCTCAGCTCTAGGCCTGGGCTGGAGGTTTCCCTCCCACCCAAACCAATGGGCATCTCCATCCCAGCCTGCAGCTCTCTGAGCTCTTGTCACTGCTCTTTGTGGGGAGCAAAGCTGTGATGGGGCTTCGCTTCATTTAAAAATCCATCGTGACCTTGGAAATCCTGTCTTCAGCAATGTGTTCAAAACGTGTTAGATTCCCTGCAAAATCATTGCCAGCATTCTCCTTGCAGCTCCCTTGTGTGCACTGTCCATCCTCTGCACTCCTTGTCAGACCCTGAGTAGGAGAATTCCTCTCTTGCTTCCTATTTTTCCTCCTGTCTTGTGCCTAAGGCAAGAATCTTCCAGGGCAATGAGGAGTCAGCGTGGTCAGCGAAGGGACAAATGTGGGAACTGAGGAATCTTTCCCATTCATTCCACAGGCCGAGATTAGATTCTGCCTCTCTTGCCATTTCTGCTTCTCCCTCTGGTGGACCCGAGGAATTCCTACTATGCAGGCAAATCCCGTTCCCAGATTCCCCGGTGATAGCGCTGCTAAGTGACATCTGACAGGATGCTTCCTGCATTTTGTTACTTCCATTTGGCACCATAAAGGCACTGTCACTTACCCCTCTGATTTGTGGCACCTCGGCTGCATTGTTCCCTGCCCAGGAAGGACATTGGGAAACGGGATTGCCTTGTGGTAAAACCATCCCACCCGACGGGAGATGCTATCTCCAGTGGAATCCTTCCTCAGAATGTCTCCGGTTCTCCTTCCTCGTTAGCATTTCAGATTAAACCTTTAGGCTTATCTCCACATCAGAAATTACCTCTCTGGGAAGCTTCATCAGCTTTATCAGCCACCTTTAGGTGTTCTTGGTGTTCACACCTGTTTTTGCACCTCATTGTCATGTGAAAGGTGCAGTGGAGCTTGGTTTTGGGAATCTGGAGCTTTCATCTCTTCCTGTAGCATCTTCAAAGCTGAGCTTTGCAGGGCTGAGTACAGTCGGACACATTAAAACACACAAAATGGCTATAAAAGTTTAATTCAAGAGCAAGACTTTTTATTAGCTGCTCCTTTCCAAGACTTCCCAATGCTCTGTTGGAGATGTTAGTGTTGTTTATTGTGTGGGAATGAAAATTCCTGGTGAAACATCTTCTGCAGTGCCCACGAAGCTCAGGTCCTTCACTCCCAGCACCATCTGGGATCTTGGAAAGACAATCCTGGAGCAGCTCCATCTCTGCATTTTCCAGTCTGTTTTTAAGGTGTCTGTGGGGCTCTCCCTGAAAAGCTGCAGCGACTCCTCCATCAGTTCAGAGCTTCTGGTTTTGGATCCAGCTGCTGGGCTCATCCCAGTGCTTTTCCTGGCTGCCTCCTCCGTGTCCTCCTCCTCTCCCAGCAGCAGCACGCCCATCTCTCCTGGCAGGGCTGGTGCTGTTGGCGCTCTGGGTGCCCTGCTGCCCACCCCAGGGGACCTGGCTGGTGCCACTGGAGGAGTGGCTCCCATGGGAAGCGCCGTTCCCACCAGGCCTGGCCAAACAGAGAGAGTTCTGAGCTCTGGACATAACGAACCGCAATCAGCAGTCAGTGCTAATTGCCGGGCAGCTCTGGCTCCTCTGACAGCCAGCCCCGGCTGGTGGCCTTGGTGACCCGATTCTCATGACCTGGTGGTGATCCACCACCCCAGCCAGTCCTGGTGGGTGCAGTCAGGCCTCTGCAGGTTTGTCCAGTTCTGGCCGAACCGGCTTCCTCAGGCTTGGCTCCCGCTCCGGACTGACCTCTCGGGATGAGCTCCCTGAAATCTCCATTTCTGCTCCCAAACAGCAGCTGGGCCCCCAGGACTGATGTCCTGCTGCTCACCCTGGGGTGGGTTACAGGAACTGGGATCAGACTGGGACTGGCCAGCACCAGGGCTCTGTGAGAGCTCCTCTGTTTGCTGCCCAGGCCTTCCACTCCTGCCTGCTCTCAAGACTCTGTCGTTGTCATAAGATTAATTTCATCCCACTTCAGCCACCTAAAAATTACAGAGCAGTCTTAAGTGATGGCTGCTTTTTGAAGAAAAGCTCGGGAGCAGACCATCCTGTTGTGCAGGAAGATCAGGAATTCCAGTGGAAGCCAACTCGGTGAAGCAAGGAGCTTCTCAGAGAGTCAAAATGCAAGAAAAGAGCAGGCAAAGAGTGAGAAAGACTGAAAACAAGGGAGGCACGGAAAACTTTGGGCACGTGGGGGTGTTGGGCTGACCAAAGGCTGATGGAGCTGTGAGGGGTGAGGGGACTCCAGTGGGGGTATGGAGTAGGGAAAGAAAATACAGAAAAAAGTGTTGATCCATGGGTGAAACAACCTAATGATGATGGTACAGGAAAGACCAAAATAGTGAGTGGTTTTTTTGTCTCAGTCTTCATCCCCCAGCCTGCTTGGGAAGATAAGGGATGGAAGACAAGGAGGGAGCAGTGGGCTGGGGACAGCTGGAGGAGGTGGAGGTGTCCAAGCCCACATCACTGGACAAGGGCCAGGTGGAAAAGCTGTGAGGTCACTGTGAGTCGCTCATGAAAATCGTGGTGCTTAGGAAGGTGACAACAGGAAAAAGGTGCATCTGTGAGAAGGGTGGAGCAGATATGGGGAACTGTGGACTGGTCAGACTCTTCTCATCACCCACAGGTCACTGGGGGTGTCCTCTGGAGTTCTATTTCCAAACACATGAAGGACAAGAAAGAAAACTGGGAATGGTGGATGCAGACTTGGCAAAGCAAATTGTGTGGGAAGGCCCCTCCTCCTCCTCCTCCTCCAAGGGCTGGAGGTGGCCTGGCCCTGGGGACACGGAGGGCCGTGGGTGGGTGTGCAGGGAGCACTTTGGCACCATTTCCCACAGCATTCCCCCATGGCTGCTGGCAGGGCTGGCTGTGGTGGACACCAGGCTCAGGGGGTGGTGATGGCTGCTGGTGGCTGGTGACAGAGCCCTGCAGCTCCTCCAGCATCAGGCTGGTGCTCAGCTGGGCTGGTCCTGCCGTGGGTGGGAGGTGACCTCTGGGGTCCCTTCCCGAGGTGGCTGGGGCAGAGAGGAGTCTCCTGCAGTGAGCAGAGAGCGGCAGCAGCTCCGGAGGTGATTCTGAGAATAGACCAGGATCGCCCCTTGGAGCTCCCAGCCACTTTCCACTGCTGTGCTGGAGCTTGGGTGGATGCTTCTCTTTGGGCTGGCTAAAGATAGCCCAGCTGGGCCCCCCAGGGCAGTGGCATTTCTGCAGGCTCAGAGTTCTGCTCGGGTTACCCCGCAGCTGGCCCAGGCTCAGGGCTCGGGCTGTTGACTCAGAAACATCACTGCTACTATGGCACTGAGTGACTCTCAGCTCTGCTGCTCTTCTGGCCCAGCGAGTCACACTGCAGGAATTCCTCCCTCTCTGGGAGCCTCTGCTTCCCAGCCGGGCCTGCTTCCTTCTTGGGATGCTGCAGCCCTTTGGTTTCCTGGCATTCCCTGCATCCAGGAGGGTTTTCCTCCTCCTTTCCATTCCCCGTGGTGACAGAAGCTGGGGCTTCTTCCTTCTTGCAATCATTTTTGTGGCATTCCCTGCATCCAGGAGGTTTTTCCTTCTCCTTTTCGTTCCCTGTGCCTTCTCCTGGTGGGACGTCTCCTCCTGCTTCCCAGAATCTTCCAGTTTGAACCTGGATGTGTCCTGGATGTTCTTGGCGAGTGCTGTTTAATCACTGCTGTGACGTCTTCAGCCGTTTTTCTTGGGGCTGAGTTTTCCCAGCAGCTGGAATGGTGTGTCCCAGAAAGGACCTGTCTTTAATTAGGGAACTTAGAATGCCAGGCTCCTCAGCAATCCAACAAAAAAGTTCCTTTTTCCTGCTCCCTGTTGTTTGGAAAAGAGAAAAGAAAGTTAAAATGCCCCCCAAAATCTTGGCTGTATTTTGCCAGAGGCTGTAGCTGATGTCAAAGACTCTCATCCCAAATTTCAGTCTCCCACATTATTCCTGGCAGCTCCAGCTCACTCATTTCCTGGCATTTTTCGCAATTAGCAGTGGAAAGCTTTCACTTCATTTTTTTGTCTCTATCTTCCCTCTCATCTCTGAGCCCAGCCTGAATACAGGCCCCATTGTTCCCGCTGCTTTGGAGCCCCTGTTAGGATTTCATCCACGTGCCCCAGAGCTGGATCTCCTCCAGTGCCCCCTCATCAGTGACCCCCTGCCAGTGGCTTTGCCAGTTCATCCCTCGCCTCTCTCCGCCGGGATTTCAGTTCCCAGACCCTTCTGCCCACATCTCATGCATTAACCCTGGCTAACAGAGCAAAAAAATCTACATTTCCAAAGTACTTTTTAAATTGAAAGAATAACTGTGAGGCAGCTCTGTGCTCATTTGCATGCAGCGCAGTGCCCGTGCTCTGGATGCAGCATTCCCGCTCCTACACCCGCTGGCCCCACTCCACGGCCACCAGAGCCCTTCCTCTCCTGCACACAGGTGTGAGAAACCTGAGAGGGGACAGCTCGAGTGACTGGTCGGACTGGAGTCCCAAAAATACGCCGAGGGGAGAAGGGCAGGCTCGTCCATTTGCTGGGGAGTTGCTCAAGAGCGCGGCGGCTCCACCTGTTCCGCGGGCGCTGGGGCTCTGCGCCTTTCTGAGCACATCTGCACTTATCTCTGCCAAGGATATAATTAGGGGGGACGGTGGGGAGGTGCAGCTGGAGGCTCCCTGGTTCCCATGGGTTTGCTGGCTCCTCCGGCGGGTCGGGAGCGCGCGGGTGTCCGGGGGAGCTGCAGAGGGAGCGCGTCGGGCTCTGGCTCCGTGGTGCTGCTGGTGCAGTTTGCTTTCCAATCACACCTTCCCAGGGNCATCTGTTGTCCTTGAGTCCACACCCAGTCACAGGTTTGTTTTTACAGAAATCTGCAGAGAAGTCAGCTTTCCCATGGAAGGAAAATGTCCAGCAAGTTTCCATCTAAGAAACTGATAAAATGGCTGTGACACCGGACTGCTCGTGTGGCTCTTCTGCTCAGAAAAAAAAAAAATCTGTTCAGTAGATTCCCTGGATGTTGGAGGTGCATGGGGGCTCTCCAAAAGAAACTTGTAATTACAGGATTTTTTCAGTGCTTGTAGTTTGGGAGGTGGTGCTGTAAGATTTGGACATTTCACTGCAGATTTGAAGTGAATCGACTGCGCCTTTGATTGTTTTCCATGTGAATTTCCAAATCTGTCTAACAGAAGGATTTCCACGGGAATATTTTCTGGATCTGGTAGAACAATGCTTTAATTCAAGGAAATAGCTCTCAGCATCACTGACAGGATACATTAAACAAATAAATCACTCGGTGCCAGTTATTCCCTCAGCATTGTGAGGGATAAATATGTAAACATGTCCACACGATCCCTGAGCAACCACAGCTCCATTAGGGAAGGCAAAGGGTGAATGGCTCCCAGCCTGCACAAGGCCCTTTTCCATCAGGTTCTGGCACGTCCTTTGTTGATAAACCTGTTCTGCTCAACGTGCTCTGGGGTTTTAGAGTGATGCTAGGCTCTGGTAGTAATTAACGTGGGGCAATATTCCTGCTAATGAACCTCGTGTTGGGGAGGTGAAATAGCCATTTTCTGACACTGGTTAGTAATTAATGTGGGGTGATATTCCTGCTAATGAACCTCGTGTTGGGGAGGTAAAAGAGTGATTTTCTTTTGGGGAATGGGAGGGCCTTTGGTCATCGGGATCTGTGGGACTTATCTGAGCCATGGCCATGTGGGTGCCTTGGTAAATCAGAGCACCCTCCTCTTCTTCTCCTCCTCCTCCTCCTCCTCCTCCTCCTCCTTCTCCTTCTCCTTCTCCTTCTCCTTCTCCTTCTCCTTCTCCTTCTCCTCCTTTTCTCCTTCTCCTTCTGCTCTCTCTCCTCCCTCTCCCCATCTCTTTTCCATTTCCTTCTCCTGCTCCTTTTCCCTCCCTTTCTCCTCTCCCTCTTCTCCGTCCTCCCCTTTCCTGCCCTCTCACCCACCCCAGGAGTTGAGATCCCACAGTTCCCAGCTAAGCCCGGGTGGGATCAGCTCCTGGATCCATTGGGATGGGCCCTCCCCCAGAGGGGCCCTCTCCCACCTTCCCCCCACAGGATGAAATTACAATAGTCATGAGCAGCCAAGGAGCGAGGAATGCAAATGAGGCCTTCAGTGACATTAATGAGCTTTATCAGCTCCCAAATAATCATCTGCCATCCATGTGATCTACTCCAGCATCTGCCTGCTCCTCCAATCTTTTGTGTCATCTGCAATGATGACAACAATTGGGATAATCTGTAACAAATAGACAGTAATTAAAAGTGGGTGGTTTAAGGTCCTCTGATGAATGCAAACTCTGGGCTTGTGTCCCTTGGCTTCACCTGGCCAATAGGGACATTTTAAAATTGTATCCTTGATGTGTTTTCCAGCTGGGAGTCTGGGTCTGTGCTGTCAGGCTTTTCCTAAAGCAGAGTTTTCATGCACCAGGATAAACATTTCCACCTTCCCATACACGTACACGAGGACTGCAAAATCCTCATCTTGCCCAAGAGCCCTGGAGGAGCTCAGGTTCCCAAATCTGCTCCCTCCTCACCCAATTCCCTGGCACTCCTGGAGGGAAGGAACCATTTCCCCCTGTAACAGTTGGATTTTTAATCTTTGGGGCTTTATGAGTGTTTGTCTGCTTTAGTTTGTGTTGAATTTTATCAGCTTGTCCAACACTGGGGGATCATTTCAGTGCCACGTTTTACACGCTGGATTTGGGAATAAATCCAGCATCAAAACCTTTCCAAGGCAAAAGGGAGCAACTGCTCTTATTTATTTCCCTTTTAGAGGAACAGATTTTATCCTGAGTCTAAATCGTTGAGGCAAGGTTTAGATAGAGTGATAATATTTTATTAAATCAGTTGGAATCACTGGAAAATGACTTTGGTGGCCTCGAGTCTCAGCTGTTGTTGCTTCAAAGGCAGCTGGAGCTTGGGCTGGGCAGGACGGCTCCAAACACTGAAGAACTTTATAAATAGTCCCAATTTATTGCAGCCAGGATGCAATGAAGAGTAAATAAGTTAGAAGATGTCTTGTGGCACTGTAAACATGTGGAAAAGGCTGGATAGACCAAGTAAAGTCGGGAAAACTGCTGGAAGCTGCTTTTAACCTTCCATGTGAAGGTTTCTCCTGGAATTTTTGGCAGAGTCTGTCAGGGGTTTGGGGTTTTTTTAAGTCTTAGCTCCACGTGCTCAGGGTTTACAAGGAAAGTTGTGATCCAATAAAAGGAATTCTTCTTTGTCCTTGCAGAAGTAGAAATGAAGGCTTTTACCAGTACAGTGAGCCCACAATTTGATCTTTAACAGTTAAGGAGAGCTGAGTTTGAAAGGCTGTTGGCAAATATTTGTCTTCAACATTTCTTGTCCACCAGATTGGACAATCTGTTCACAACTCAATCCCACTGGGAATATTCCTCCTGGATTATGGAAAACTGAGTTTTTTGGCAGCTGGAAAGGGAACTGCAATTGCTCCCCAAGTTTTTTAATTCACCTGGTTGGGATGTGTGGTGTTTTGGCCTTAAAGCTCTTGTGGCTTTATGGCCTTTGCACTTCTCTTCAGAAAAGGTCCTAATGCTTTTATTTATCAGGACTGGGGTGACAAGAGAGAATCATGAGGGAATCAGGAGAGAGAAAATAAACCCCACTTGAAATTTTGGCATTTGGGTCTCATTTCAAATTGTTTCCAAACTCGGTTCATCTCCTGCGTCAGTGGAGGGCAAAGCCACCAATCCCTCCTGCAGGCTGGGGACTCTCTGTCCCCTCCTGCCTTGCTGTGGCACTTGGGGACATGATGGGGACAGTTTGTGGGTGAAGAGAGGAACTCTGCAGCTGCAGATAACGTTGGGCTCGTGCTCAGATCCCTGCAGCCCCGAGGGGCCGGAGCTGTGCTGGGAGAAGGGTGGCACAGATGGGTCTGGGGGGAGCCAAGGGTGGGAGTTGGTCCCATTAACCCCTTCCCATCTGTGACGCGGAGTCTGTCCCATTAACCCCTTCCCATCTGTGACACGGAGTCTGGCCCATTAACCCCTTCCCATCTGTGACACGCATCAAGTGCGGGCTTCTCCTTACACTGAACTGCTCCCAGGAAAGAGGATGTTCCCCAAAACCTTTCACTTTCCAGGTATTCAAGAGTGAAAAAAGGCCTCAAGTCCATCTTGATGAGCAGCTCTCGCTTTTCCCCCTGTGCCCAGCCCTGGTGAGGCCACACCTCAAATCCTGGGGGCACTTTTGGGCCCCTCATGACATGAAGGACATTGAAGGGCTGGAGCATGTCCAGGGCAGGGAACAGAGCTGGGAAGAGGCTGGAGAATCCCTGAGGGAGTCAGGAAGGGGCTGGAGAATCCCTGAGGGAGCTGGGAAGGGGCTGGAGAATCCCTGAGGGAGCTGAGGGGGCTCACCTGGAGCAAAGGAGGCTCAGGGGGCCCTTGTGGCTCTGCACAGCTCCTGCCAGGAGGGGACAGCCAGGGGGGTCGGGCTCTGCTCCCAGGAACAGGGACAGGAGGAGAGGGAACGGCCCCAGGCTGGGCCAGGGAGGTTTAGGTTGGATATTTGGGGAAAATTCCTTCCTGGAAAGGGCTCTCCAGCCCTGGCACAGCTGCCCAGGAGTCCCCATGCCTGGAGGGATTTCAAATCCCTGTGGATGTGGCACTTGGGGACACAGGGCAGTGGTGGCCTTGGCAGTGCTGGGAATGGTTGGACTGGATGGTCTGAGAGGGATTTTCCAACCTAAACAATTGTGTGAGAAAAAGAGAGCACAGAAATATCAGTGAGTGGGGAAAAGCCTCTAAAAAGGGGCTGCTAAGTCACCTCTGCAGTGACAGATTCTGTGTGTTTGTCACCTTTCAGAGCTGGAAAAGGAGCAGATGGCCAAACCTACCAAAAATGCAGTTTTTGCAAAATGCTGGCACTGGGGAGGTGCTGCATTTGAGACATTGGAGCATTCCAAGTGCCACTGGAGGAACACGAGGCCAGGGCTGCCTCTGTCCTCAGAGGGACTGGCAGCAGCTCAGGTCTTGTGAGGAAACGTCACCTCAGTTCCTGCTGGAGTGCCACCAGCACCAACCCTCCTGCGCAAACACCGGGTAGGATTCAAAAACTGAAACTCCCCTTGCTCCTCACTTCCCCATTCTGTGTCAGCAATGATTTCACCCCAGCAAACATGACCAAAGCAAGGCCATAATTTACGGGTTTGGCTTATGCAACCCCCAAATATCAACTGAAATGTGAGATGGCTGAGGACACCTCCTCAAGTGTTCCAGGAGCCCCGATCCCGAGGTGGCAGGAGTGTTTCCAGAAGTGCCCATGTGCCCTGGCTGTACCAGGAAGGTGATGGAAGTCAGCCATGGCCGGGTTTAGGAGTGTTTCTGGCAGGGGGAGTTGCTCTGCTGATGTCAGTGGGACACTCACGTTGGCTTCAGGGAAAGAACAACTCATGGAGCATCTAAACTTGTGTTTACTGTTTGTGGGAGTCGCTGTAGCAACAGCAGATACCACTCTGGGAGAAAATCCCAGGGCACTTCATCCCTGTGCTCTGCTCTGGAGCCAGGCTGGGGGTGGCCAGCCTGGACAAGAGAGGGCTCTTGAGAGCCTCTTCCAGGGCCTAAAGTGGCCCCAAGAGAGCTGGAGAGGGACTGGGACAGGGCACAGGGAATGGCTTCCACTGCCAGAGAATGGAATTAGATGGGATATTGGGAAGGAATCGTTCCCTGTGAGGGTGGGGAGGCCCTGGAATGGAATTCCCAGAGAAGCTTTGGCTCCTGGATCCTCCCAAGGCCAGGCTGGATGGGGCTGGAGCAACCTGGGACAGTGGGAGGTGTCCCTGCCCATGGGTGGCACTGGGTTTAAGGTCCTTTTCAACCCAAACCATTCTCTGATATCCATGAATATTAAATAAGAAGAAAGCCAGCAAATATTTGTTATTTTAAGATCATTCCCACACGAAGTTTTTAGATTGGTAGAGGAGCAACTCCTAATGGGTTCTATATCTGGCTGTTATTTTGGGGTAGCTGTGCATCTTAAAATATTTCACGGGGGACTTGGAGGGTATATTTTCATTTCACATGCTGGTTTTAAAAGCAAATTTAGCTTTAGGAGTGGGACTGTAGCCTCTGCTTTCACAATTGATTTGTAAATACCCCGAGCTCATCACAGAGGGTTCGTGCAGATGCACCCAGCCAAGGAGGGCTGGTTTGATAAGGGCTGGGGTTTCCGGGGTGCTGGGCTCAGACTGCGTCACTCGGTGGCTTTGGGGACAGCTCTGAGTTTCTAAGAAGGGTTGAACTGGGCTCTGTTCCTGCTGTGACAGGACAGTGACTGTTCTGCAGCGGCCTGTGCGATTCCGTGAAAGGAGCGGGAATGTGGTGCCGGTGACGTCCCCCGGCCCCGGCAGAGGCACCCAGCAGGTTCAGAAATGACTGCCCCTGACCACGAGAAAATGAGTGAAAAAAAAAAGATTGGCATGAGTCAAAAGCCAAAAGCACCATGAAGAGCTGCACAGGGATGAAGGTGCTGCATCTCAATGCATGGGAGCTGTGGGCAGGCTGGCCCGTGTCAGGAAAAATGCAAATTCTGAAAGAAAATGTGAATGGTGCTTTTAAAAATCCACTTCTGCCCTGGAACAGCAGCAGAACTCAGCGTTTTTCCCTTAAAATGATCTTAGCAGGAGCTGTTTGCTCTCACTTTATTGTGGCTGTGCCATTTAAATGATTTGAGGTGTCTTACACAGCCGTTTTCAAAATATCCGAGTTTAAATCCTGAGCCCATTGGCCTCTCAATGGCTTTAGAGCCTGGGCTTGGGCAAGTGACAGTGCTCGTGTTTTACATGAGTAACGCAGGGAGGGATCCCTGCTGCTCCCAGGATTCCTTTGGGAAACCTCCCGGGAATGAGGCAGAGAGGCAGAAACCGAGGGAAGGAGGGTCCTGATGCACCCTGCTAAAAATTCCAGAGAACATTGCGAATGTGTAAAATATTCACTCTTTATTTAGCTCATCTTCTGAAACCCAAAAATAAATATCAAATACTTACAGCCAAACCCTCTAAGCCCTCAAGTTTCCTAATTCACCTCGATATCCCTAATATGTAACAGCTCTGCTTGTTTTAGGTTGGTTTTTTTTATTTTATTACATAAAACTGAGATCACAGAGTAAAGGAATATCCTGAATATCAGCTCTGGGGAATGTGAGTCCTTCAATATCAAGAGCAGATTCCTGTTCTTGGTCCTGCATTCCCTGATGGCTCTTTCCGAGGTGAGGATTGGAAGTGAAGTGACAGTGGCAGCGGGTCCTGCAGACCTGGGCAAGGCTGGAAATCCCCCAAAAGGCTAAAATTAGGGTCTGGTGTCAGAGTCCCTGTGAACCTGTTCCTTCTCCTCCTCCAGGAATGCACACATGCCGTGGCTGTGCTTCCTGAGGAGCCTCAGAGCAGGAGGATGCAGGATTTGATTTAAACCTGTGGGTTTTAGTTTGGCTGAGATGGGTTTTTACCTATTCCTAAACTTATTTTACCTCAGCTGGTTTGATCAATCCCAGCATTTTCTGCAACAAGTGATTTGAGCCCTTCTGGGTCAGCTAATCTACATGATAAATAGTTGAGTGGTGGAAAGCAAAATAAATGGTGGAAAGGAAAATACCCTGAGCTTTGTGTGATTGTGGCTATTTTCACCTGCTTTTTGATTATGCAGGAATGGGAGAACTTGAAACGTTTGGAGCTCTGTGAGCACNTGCAATCGAGAGCTTGGGAAAATCAAAGAGGCCAAAAAAAGAAAAAAAGAAAAAAAAAAAAAAAGTAACTTCCAGTGCCATAAAGATTTGGATTCACCAAATCTTTCAAACACGTCTGTGCCAGGTTTATTGCTGAATTACCTTTGGCAGGGTTTATTTCCTGTTTATTCTCAACCATTTAATGGAAGGTCCCTCTCCAGTGCCACTTTATTGATGTGATGAATGACAGAGAGGATCTGTCCTCGGGAAGAGCCACCAGCACAGGGTGCAGCTCCTTCCCTGGGGACACGGACACGAGGGCCACGAGGCAGGGAGGGCAGGGGACAATCGGGAGCTCCAGCTCAGCTCCTGAGTGTGTCTGAGCAATCCTGCCCCGTGATGTCACCGGTACCTGCCGGTAGAAACGCTGAATCCATTAGCTCTGACAGATTTATGGGATGAGCATGTGTTCCCGGGATTATGAGGAGCAGTTACATTCACGGGGAGATTTTATGATTCACTGCATCCGCTTGTGGAAACCTTAACTTTTACAGCAGGCAGCTGAGCTGGTGGGAGCAGGGATGGTGGGTTTGGGGTGCAGTGGGGAGCAGTGGGGCGTGGGGCTGCTGGGGACAAAGCCAGCAAAGCTGGGGAGCCAGGGGTGACAGGGAGCAGGGTCAGGAGTGACAGGGAGCAGGGTCAGGAGTGACAGGGAGCAGGGTCAGGAGTGGGGAGAGGGGCCAGGATTGGGGAGTGGAGTCAGGATTGGGGAGCAGGGTCAGGAGTGACAGGGAGCGGGGTCAGGGGTGGGGAGTGGGGGCAGGAGTAGGGAACAGGACCAGGAGTGACAGGGAGCAGGGCCAGGAG